>JAEAOA010000576.1:0-55000 GCA_016746295.1 Potamilus streckersoni
TAAACCCATACAAAAAAAAAATTTTTGTTTAGACAGAATAAGGAAAAAAGTCAACCGACAGCAGAAATGAATTCAGTTTTGGACAAGGTTAAGTCCAGCATACAACGTTACATTATAATAGCATGTAATGAAATAAAAGAAATTAAAAACTAACAAAGTAAATATACATAACAGATCACTTGTCCTTGAGAACGGAAATTTTTTTGAAATTCATTTAACTTACTTTTATATAATTAATGTATTCCAAAAACGTCATACATTATAAAATTTCATGCTGAAAGGTGTGATTTTTCGGTCTTAAATGATATGATTCATTTGGCTAGAAATCGATTTACTACATAATTATACCAATAAAATTGGCTAGTTGCAAGCAATGTAGTTAGGACATGGCATGATGTCCATTCATTCATTTCGTCTAATCAAGTTGCGAAATCTTTTCAATCGAGAAATAGGTCCATGTTACAGACACATGGTTCTGTGTGTGTGTGTGTGTGTGTGTGTGTGTGTGTGTGTATTTATATAATCACAAGGGTGTATTGTGGTTTATTGTGTCGAGGATATTATAGTCCATATAGGGATAGAGCTAGGGAAATATATTGATTTCATGGTAATAGGGCTGCGTCACGTAGCCATCTGACCCATATATTCATCATCTCTTTTGAATTACGATAAGACGATACCTCATGTAACAACTGGTGATTATTGTTAGATCCCAGAGGAAACAACCAGGAGAAATATTTAGGTTGCGTATTAATATTTCTTTAAAAAGGGGGTGGGGAGTTCCATATCTGCATCACGCTGCTTGGAAAGACCGACAAACAAGTTGCAGTTGATGACTGGAAGAGGCTGAAAAGACTGGAAGAGGCTGGAAGAGGCTGAAAAGACAGAGTAGATAAAACAGAAATAGACAAATCTGACCTATCACCAACGTTGACTTTGAGAGACCAGAATCAAACAGATTATGCGGTCAAGCTGGAAGCAGTGAGTTTAATCGTTCACTCGAGTCTATGATGAAATTTGTTTTACCGGTATAACAGAACGGCCAGCTACATTTAGTATGAATTTTTTAATTCTTATTTCTAAGAAAAAGTGTATCATTCAAATGTCACATTCAATATCGTTCTGTTTATGTATTTGAATAAATTGTTTTATTAAACATATGGAGGCTCTTGGTGTTCTATTCTATATCTCTCCACAGATCTATGTTATTGCATTCTGTAATTTCATATTTTATTTTATTGTTTCCTCGATCGGGGCAATAACGCAGTGGTCAATCGTTCTCTAGGTAGCCATAACCAAACCAAAGTACCGCCACGTTAGAATTTGTGTGTGTGTATGCGTGTATGTATGTGCGTGTGTGTGTGTGAATGGATAGATGGACGGTTAAGTGAATGTATGGAAAAAAGAGTGGAGCTGAAAGAGAAGCAAAATGTTTATTCGGTTTGAGAAGATACACAATATTCAAGCAGCCACATAATGCATTCCCTCTTGAAGAGATATTACCAGAAAATATTAATTTTCAATCAATGGATAAAGACCTCATAAGCATTTAAATCCTGTAAAAGTTGCCTATTACCGGTATGGTACCAGTATTCACTATGACTAAAACTGGAACATTTCTCGACGAAATGGATTACTTCCCCTATAATTTATTATATCCCCTGTGCAGTTATACAGTAAAGTCAATAAATTTAATAAATTGTACAATTTTTCTTTCTAATGATATAATTGCAAAAAGTATATGTTGGAATGAAAATATTTGATACTATGGTTATAAAGCATATTTAATTTATATAAATTAAAATTTATATAATTTATGTCGCTAGGAAAGAGCTTTTATTGATCGTAATATTTGTATACAATAAGATTTAAAAACCATTAAATGTTACTCTGGTTTCTCTTCACATCGTATTAATCTTTCGCCTTTTACTAAAGATTACCGTGGAGAGGAACATTCAATGAGTCTATAGACTATTATTTGAAGCCTCACGTTTGTGAGGTAATTAATCAAACGAAAATAAAACTGAATAAGTTGTCATTTTTCATCTGTAAAATTATTAATGTCTTTCAACTAATAATATATTTCACCAGTTGCAAATTTGATAATGTTTAACACATGTATTCATTACTGGAATATCACATCATATCCCCCAGTCTTGTTCCGTCGCTTCGGTTATTCCCATACATGCAAATGTTCCATGAATTAACCTCAACTGCAGGTTCATTAAAGGCGCGTTTGTCAGCACGAATAAAGTGGTGCTGAAGTAACTATAACTATATCATGTATTCCATTTGGATTCGGTCTTTATACTCATTTTAAGTTCATATGTGTCAATGAAAGAAAGACTCAAATTTGCAAATAAGGGACATAAGTGGGTCTTATATCGCTAACATGGCTTATACATGTCTTTAATGTTATGCACACAATGGAGGCAAACATTCATTCAGTGACTACCAGGTTAGCGGGTATATTATAAACTATTGTTGTTGCTGGCAGTCCATAAAGCAGGAAGCAACAATGCATACAGTTTTGCAGGAATAAGACGGGATGATAGATTTTATTATAAATTAGAATAAGGCATTCCATATTTTACCATACGTAAACGAAATACAAAATAAATTCAAAATGAACTGGGTACGACTAACCCGTGTATTTAGGGGTGAAATTGCTGAAGAAGCTGTGGAACCATCAACATGTAGAAAAGCTAGCAATGTTCGATTACCTGCATCCGAACACGGAGATTTCACTTTACCTCCACAAGCACAAAAACATGTAGGTTTACATAAACTCTCGCTTTAACCTAAAACCCCGAACTCGATGAATTGACCAAGATAACGAAAGAACATGAAAGAAATGAAAAATAAAGGCAAGAAGGATTTTTGGTCGGCTGTTCTCCATGACCATATGAATTGGCTGTAACAATCATGGGATCCAGCAACAGCGCAACAAAGTCTTTAATAAGGCTTGAACAATTTGTCATCTATTTTTCTCCTATATTATGATTGACCAAGGGACGTTTCGTTCCTTGATGCAGGAAGTTATTGGAGACATTGCTGATGTATACGACAACGATATGAATTTAGAAGTGATCGAAATACTTCATGTCTTACGTGAAATCAATGCTGCGGTGCAGCATGATGTTGCAGACTGGATGAATGCAAGCGCATAAAAGAAAACAGAATTTAATGTGATTGTTCCTACGCAAATCGCCGTGATGGAATAGTGAACACTAGCTAGACAGCACCAGCGTTGTTCCGTGTTTATCGAAGATGACCTATTATTCCATCGCGACCAGTGGAGATTGGGTTTCTTCTCCGCGAATAACAGTTGTATGTGGTTGATATTGCATTAACGTCCTTTGCACATTGGACCCGATAGTACCAGGTACACCTGTGTGCCCGACACTGTCAGTAATAACAACCACGACGACCTTCTTTTAAAAAGAACCTGACCTTTGACGTGATCAGTTACTGTTCCCATGACTCAGCATCAACAACACGAGAGTCTCAGGGTTATATATTATTTGGGGTTTTCCCGACTGAGGCTCTTTATGATCTGATATCGATTACACCCGCGGTGCCCGTGTAGTTTGTGTCATAATGGTCGTTTGGCACACATAAGTTTTACACTTGTGGGTAAAGATTGGCACAGGATAGACCTGCGCGAGGAAACATTGATAATATAACTGCACACAAGAGACCAAGCTAACATTTAAATACAATGACCAACGAAGTAAAGGAAATACAACTTATAGTAGAAGAAACCATCGAAGTAAAGGGAAAAAACTGATGGCATAAAAACAATTCGCCGGATTGTTTTACTAATTTATACGGTTTTGATAAATCTAAACCTCATTCGAACAATATGTTGGTGTCTATCGTATTCATTATCGCATCGAGTTGTTTTAGTGGGTGGGTCAATTAAAACGCTTGATGGACAATCGGCATACTGGTAACAATCATGACCAATTTGCAGGTAATTTTCGGAAAACAGCATCTTTGGTCGTTAAAGATGAAATTCATTTTGAAGAATGTCACATTTATTCATTTGAGCATTTAAGCGTCTCTGATGTTTGTGTTTGAGGTAAAATTTATTATATATAGTTTCTGACAGCGGTGATCAACTTGCGGATTTGACTACGGCGTGTTGGACTGAGTGATAGCGGATGCAAATATTGATGTCTGATAATATTGTTCCACTTGTATACAAATGTATACGTCAAATATGATAACAGACACTCCTGTATCCTGAAATATTACCTTCTTAACAGCCAAACAGAAAGCGGCAGATAGGACCAGTCAAATATATCAATACTTATTTAAGGCCAGCTTTGTGTTATAGCACAAACATATAAAAACATACCGTGGTTGATGTTATGTATATTTAATTTGCAATGTTTGTTTGTTCGATCTTTTAATTATTTTTATTACTTATATGCTATTGTAATTTGACAGTGTATGCTGGATTCAACCTTTTAAAAATCAAGATTATTTTCTACTTGACCTTTTTCATTTTATTCTATAAATAGTTAATACATTGCTAATATCTTATCCATGCGTATCAGTTCAATATCGGAATCATTTTTAATAGACATAAATATCTTTATTTTGGTCTTGGTCTATGTTATTGAAATTGCCTACAATTTTCCTGGTGTATCCGCCATCGTCCAAATTATATATTATAATTTCAGAAACAATCATTCTAATAATTAACATTTTGTTTTGTAAACATTAAGAACTTTATAGAAGGTTATTTTCCATTTGGTAGTGTTTATTTTTGCTTATAAAAATGTTAATTGTAACCTGAGGTCAAGTAAAGGACTATACAATCGTGTGACTGGAAAGATTAGTCATTCTTGCTGAAGATCTAGTAGAATTAATTTGTATTATTGTTGTCAAGCAGTTCATTTGGGGTAAAATTTATTTCTTCAAATTGTTCAGTTCAAGTGAATTTTCAATGGATATAAAGTCTGCTCATAAAAGTATATTCATGGACTGAGACATTCATTTTGATTATTGTCAACTCGTACATGAATTACTGTCGTTCGATAATAGACGGTTGGAACAACAACACAATACAGGCCACCAGCGTTGGAATTGGTTTGGATTTCTGCTAAATTTTAATAAGAACCTTAAATTATTTGGACTTGTGTCTGTAATTCTATGATTGTTTTGGGATTTATTTCCAAATCCCGTAAGTTATATTTTTCATTTTCACTTTGTATTCTAACGAAAACATATTTTGTTGCATTTTACAAAGCTTGTTGCTTTTCACTCTTTCTGTTATTATTTTAAGAGCAACGACTCATAACATTGCCTAACAGCCAGACATAAAACGTCTCAATGATTTTTCTACAAGGATGAGGTAGAGGTAACCAAAAAGTTCACCTAGTTGCATTAAGTGATTACGTTACACCAATATTGACTCAGCCAAAGAAAAAAAAGCTCATTTGTTATTTAACTATGACACACTTGGCCGTGTAAGAGTTCTTGGGTGAAGATGAGAACTTTCGTTTCAATAACTATTTGATAATATAATATAATCAGTATGAACCTATATGAATCTAGTGCCAGATCTCAAGAATTCACAATCGCTGGAAATATAAATATTCCAGAAATAGATATGACTGTTTGAAAATTTTACAAATAAAAAAAAAGCAATCGATTAGAAGAGGATGTGCGTCTTGCTCATGAAGAAAACCAACCTAACACGAATTATATTTCACGATCACATTATTAATAGAAGATTTGTTATCAACACTCAGAGATACTGACGTTAGAAAATAATCATAGATTCATTCGACACTGCGTTGGTGGAAATGGAGAACAAGGGAAATTGTAAAGTTGATAGATATTAAAGGTTGACAAATTTTGCAGTAAAGCCGTCGTATCATTTAATATTCAAAGTAAGTATACATGTATTGCCTACTCAGTGTAAATACTATGAATTTGAGATTTCCATAATTAATAATTATCAATAATAAAGGTACAGTGCTTATAAATCAATATATTTCCAGATGAATACACTATAATATGGCCCAGGTATTTCTACTCTGGTTCAATCCTACTTTGACACCAGATCAGTAGAGCCTAATTATCCCTTGTTCTGTCTGCTCCATTCCTACCAACTGAGAGTTCAATAATGCGTGTGTGTCAAATTCCGAATAAAACATGAAATTACATATTATTTGAGTCATTTACAAGAGATGTCCGATTAGTGCGACCATATCGATCGTTATGATGAGGAATCTTTTCTCGCAATCTGACCCTAGGTGGAAGGGTTGCATAGACTCACTGTTGTTGTTGTTGCTGCTGCTGCTGCTGCTGCTGCTGCTGCTGCTGCTGCTGCTGTGGGTTTAACGCACTCTTCAGCACATGACTGGATACTGATGTTGGCCAGTATATTTGATGGAGAAAGAAAACGGGAATACCCCAATAATAACCACCTCTCCAGGGAAACTACTGGCAAGCTTTCTCAAATAGGCAGAACCCAAGACACGATCCCATGCTGACAGAGGTGGGAATGCAATGATCGGTAAAGGAGGGTACTTTAGACCACTCAGGTCGCCGGGCCCCAATGGACGTAATGAAGACAAGACATACTATTTTAATTTATCAAATGAATGAAATTTTCCAAATAATTCTTAAACATTCGTATTTGACAACACGATAAAAAAATCTCTGAACATTTGCACAGAAAATTCATATTATTGAGCTTAATTAAACACTGCCATTCAGTTTTCAAATCTTTTGCTGTCCACTGTCGGACAGGTGAGTGACGAAAGTTTAAAGAAATGTTCTTTCTTCGTAAGGAAGCCCCGAGTGGCCAAGTGGTCTAAAGCGCTGTCCGTTACGGATCACTGCCATCTCACCTCTGTCTGCGTGGGTTCGAGTCTAGGATTTGGCGAATGTGGATATGTAAGAAAGCTTGCCAGTAGCTTCTCGTGGGTCGGTGGTTCTTTCCGGTGATTTCCCGGTTTCTTCCTCCACCATTAATACTGGCCGCCATGAATAGCCTATCGTGTGCTGAAAAATGGCGTTAAGCCCAACAACAACAACAACAACTTTCGTCGTAACACCCACTACTAAAATATGATATGTTGGTATACTTGATAACACTGATTCACACTGTTTTAGAAGTCTTCTGTTTCAAAGATAAAATGTGCTATTTATTATGGATTCTGATGTGCTGAATTCAAACAAGACACTTGAAACAATTGATTGGCTAATGTTTCTAAGATCTTTACGTTGTTGTATTTTGTGTCTATGTATATTGTGTAGATAGTATAATTTTAATAATAAATTGTGAACCTAGGTCTGTTGTATTTAAGGTTGCTTTACATGAAAATAGTTCAGCTGTCTTGTTTATGTAACCAATTAAAAAGCAGCCAAAGGCTTATATAAATAAAATGTATTGTGAAACAAAAGGCAAAAGATTAGGATGTATATGTAAGTACATGGTTTAGTTCTTTTTCAGTGTCTAATCGGTGCTTTTTGGCTTGTCTCTTGCTTTCATTAAATGAAGCATTTCTGGTCACTATCCAGCAAGAGTCTGCAATCACTGATGGGCTCCATCTGCCCTGATTGCGTTTGCCCTGATAGCGTTTCTCAATTGTTGCAATGTCCTGATAAAGTCGCTCGCCGTGCTTATCGCAGTTCGGTGGAAAGAAATCTAAATGGAAGTGCAAAACATGTATATTTAGTGTCATATTTCATATCAACATTGAAATTAGTTTAGATGGTAACCTTGTCAAATACGCACAATTGTTTCCAAATACCATTCTTACAATCTGCAAAGGGATTTCAACGATGGTGAACAATCAAAATCCAATAACAGATAACTCCCAAGTCGATACTTATGAAGGAATTGCTAACAGTAGTCTCCCTTTTCTACTTACTTCTTGACATAGGGAATGGAAAACACTTTGTTTTAATCTATCGTTAAATGTAGTATCATTCCTGCACAAACCATATGCAACCCGATGCATCTTTTTCAGCTTAAATTCATAAAATCTAAGCAACTGTAGTTTGCCGAACATTTTGCCAACCCTTACCACTTGTTAACATTGCCTCGTTTTCAATGTTACGGTAGGTTTATGTTGATTGGTCGAAATAGGTGACCGTCATTTTCTGCCAAAGGGCTAGTATGACAAGATTAGGGACGGGTAGCTACTTAATTTGACATGATGTAATTTAATCATGATCACGAGGACGATTGAGTCGATGTCGATTATATATTCAAATAATAGCAATGATGATCTGTTAGCGGTGGGCTGGGATTTTACGACAACAGCAAAATCGTTGACAAAAATATTATGATAAACTTTAATGATGAAAGTAGCTGATGATAAGGGTAATTGTGGCAATGATTAAGGTTATTTTAAAAACCTGTTCAACAAGATTAGAATAAACAACTCCGTACAACATGATTTGGGTAACACCAAACGATGAAGTACAGCTACTCGACTTCAAATCTTACTGCTGATTAATTGTTTAATAGCCTTAGACTATAATTATTTTTATTTTATTTTATTAATCACTTTAAAAGACATGTTTATATCTGTGTTTTTTTTTCATCCACAAAAATTACCCCATCTCAGCACATTAAATCCTATGTTTGTAAGGGGTGACCGACTGGTTTTGTGTATTACTGAGATGAAATGACTGATTTAGAGAAAGAGCCTGACTATCACGGAATTATGTGATTCTTGGACTCATGACACTATTATTTCCAGGTCAGTTCTCACGAATGTAGTCCTAATCCATCTTTTGAGCATTTTTCCCTCTCCTCTTGATGGCAATGACTTGAGTTAGTTTTAGTAATTTTCAGTATTGATTGAAAGGAAATTGATTTTATTTTTTAGATTATGAGCATTCGCGTGTGTGTGTGTGTGTGCGTGCGTGCGCGCGCGCGCTTCGGCTACAGTTCACAGATTGGCATGATTCATGCCCGGAAGCGAAATGTTTGACTTATTGCACGTCAATTTGTTCACAGTTCAACCTCTTCTAAATACCGGATAATCTACTGAAAATCAAATGTAGATATTATATCGAGAAAATAATTATGAGTCCAGCAATTGTATTTTCAATTTAGAACGACATAACACATAAACATATTTGGATCAAATAATTCTTAAAAAAAAATTCTTGTCTTACTTTTGTATAGATCCACAAATAACTCATTAGGGGTGATGGCTTTTGGTCAAAGTTTGATAGTGCAATTAATGAAAGAACAAAAAAAAAATTGTTTTAGAAGATTGTAATGAAAAACATAATATCTTTTACAAAATCAGAATAGGGGAATATTCTCAATATGATTAAAATAAGATCCCCACTGTTACACATGGGGATCTGACAGCGAACGTTTAGGGCTCATGTTCTGGCAACTTACGTTAGTACCATAATAGCTAATTTTAATCGCCAATCAGATGATGTCTTATATCTTCTCGTTTGGAGACTGAGAAGGGTGGTTGAAGAGTATGGATGTGTATTGAACAATTTAATTAACTTTCAGATTTTTGAAAGCTGCCTTCCCAGTGGCTAATTAAAAGGTCACCAGAACATTATCCTAAGCAGTCGCTGTTAGATCTCATCTGAATTAAATTGGCAATATTCCAGATCATACAAAAATTATAAAACCAAATTTTATACATATGATGAATATGTTTTAAGAGATTATAAAATAGTTTTGCTCGTAGAAAATGAAAACAATGTAATGTTAGTCTCATTTGGATGTTGAACTAATGTACATGACACAACGACAGTGTCTCCACAAAACGACAGATGGTGTCACATCAAACACATGCGACACACTATTCGGTTCTAAGTAATGCCATTCAATTTTGTATCATTTAACACTTAACATAAACCCAAATCTGCTTTCGATCCTTCATTTGACTTACAAAATCTTGTAAAATTTGTCACGTTAAGTGGTCCAATTTTATTAATCACTAAATAATTTTTTTAAAGCAAGATTTTAGATTTATTTGAACTCAAAGATTATGTGAATCACAATTAATTTCACATTAAGGCTGATATTCATATGCTATTTAAAAATGTTTATTTAACACTGCTTTTTAATGCTATTTTTTATTCATTTGGTTATTTACACATGATTTAATTAGTACGCCTCTGTTATATGCTGTACTTCGTTCATGACATTTGCAAATATCATACTCCTCCATTTTGAACAGTAAAATTTGTGTCAGAAAACACATTTAATCCTATAATAAACTGTTGATTATTTTTTTTTGTTTTGTGTTAGATTACTCTAAATATGAACATTTGTAGTGAATGCATTCTTTGCTGACACTACAATACACTGGAGAAATTGTTATTTGGTATTAACCTCCGACATGTTAAAGTATAACATCTGGAGGAAATGGCTTGTTTAACGTCCTGTTTGAAAAGATAAGAATGTGTCCTTGTAAACTCGAATGAGGTGTTTCCGGTATACAACAAAACATAGTTTATATGTAAGTACGGATTATCGTGTGTGGGGGTATGTAAGCTAGCAACAGCCGTTGTGTGAAATAATTCCCATTTAAATAATTAGATGAAAAGGTAAGTTAAATATACATTAACTGATTCTGATAATTTCCAGTTAGAATATAGATACAAACATTTTTTAAAAATATAACAGAACACGTAAAAATGAATGACTACGGTATCATCTCAAGGGTTCAAACGTAACATTCACTGAATATATAATTATATAATAACTGCACTATACTCATGTGACTGTCGTTGTACTATTATTTTCTTTGCCATTAAGTTGTACTATTATTTTCTTTGCCACCAACTATTCTAACCAATGACAGATTTAAAACTGATTTTACATTACATGTTTAATCACACTCGGGATCCCTCTACTTTTACTTTGTGACTAATATTCTTCGGCTCTATGTCGGCGTAGTAATTTGCCATACGGTTTGTTCTCTGGAAAATAATTATCCCCCTCACCAAAGAAAAGAAACCGTTATATATTCGGACTCCCTCTGCTTTTCTACGCTTGAACTGACAGTACAATTGACCAAGAAGTTGCAAATGATAAACATTGTTAAACTGATTCGCAGCTTCCCGGTCAATCCAGCGTTCGTAAGTAGTAGAGGTGGTCCGTACATCTAACATGGAAGTTTCGGTTGGTATAATAAGAACATTGATTTTGTCAGGACTTCATTAGGGAGGCTACTCGTACAGACCTAGTAATTTCCACCTGTCCTTATATCATATCACAGCGCCTTCTTTCTGAACATGACCGACATGTTCACTGTGGTTGTAAGCTCAGTCTGTTTCGAGTTGTCAAAGGTTAGCTTTCACACCGCAGTCTTCAATCAGTTGCTGAAATCCGAATACTTCTTGGACAAATTTAAAATATTTGGCAGTGTGAGTCTAAGGAATAGATAACCAATTTTAGTGTTGAAATACCGCCACTTAGGGATATATAAGGATCTCTCTCACTCCTCTCCTCTCTCATCTCACTCGTCTCTCACATCTCTCCCCGGTCCTCCTCTCTCTCTCTCCTCTCTCTTCTCTCTCTCTCTCTCTCTCTCTCCTCTATATATAATATATATATATATAAAATATATATAATATATATATAAATATATATAAAGAGAGAGAGAGGAGAGAGAGAGAAGAGAGAGAGAGTAGACAAATATAAATATATAAATTAATAAATAGATATATATAAAAATATATATATATAAATTTATATATAATAGAGAGAGAGGAGAGAGAAAGAGAGAGAGAGAGAGAGATAGATATAGATAAATATATATATATATATATATATATATATATATATATATATATATATATAGAGAGAGAGAGAGAGAGAGAGAGGGAAGAGAGAGAGAGAGAGAAGAGAGAGAGAGAGAGATATATAGATATATAGATATATATAGATATATATACACACACATATATATATATAGATAGATAGATATAGATCATGAGCCAAGGCATTTCTTAAAGCAGCGAGTATTTCCTTCTCATAGCAACAATGTTACCGAACAACACTTTTTTTCATAACAGATAAACGTTTTATTTTCAGTATGAAGATGGAGAGAGGTGGATGTAACGTCAACAGAATAAATGTAAGAACGGTTTATAATACCGCTTTAACACGTGTGATATGCTTTCGTTACATCCAAGTACTAAATACATTGCATTCATGATCCAAAGACAAATGAAAGGGTTCATATCGCAGAATATCCCAATACGTCGTAGACTGATCAAAATCTTCTGTCACAAAACTCCACCCCCGCCACATTCATGTGATGCTGTACTGCAACTTGATTGATAAATAAATCGGTCAGTTAGTAAAATGGAGCAAAACCAGCATTATTCAAAAAATTGAAAAAAGGTAAAAAAAAAAAAGTAAAAATTTCGACTATTTGTTTATATGATATTGGTTATGATTTATTTAATAATATTCCCAATTTTATATTCTCTTGTTAAAGAATACGAAGTATGTTATCCAGGACCGGCTTAGCAAACCCTTTCCTCCCTCCATTTTGGATTTAGGGCTCCACTGTGAGAATAAGTTTTATATGATATTGAACTAAAAATTTTCTTCCACAGTCTTAAAATTACTTTCTCTCTATAGATATAATTTTAAAAATTACTTCTTACATATATATATATATATATATATATATATATATATATATATAACTATTAAATATATAAATGTAATATATGTATATGTGTATATTTATTATATATTAATATATATATCTATATAATATATGTAAGTATACGTATATACATATATAACATAAATGTTATATATATATAAATATATATATATATATATAAATATATATATATATATATATATATAAATATAAATATCTATATATATATGCATGCATGTATATATATATATATGCATGCATGTATAAAAAATAAGCATGCATGTTATAAATATAAATAGATAATATATATATAAATATATAGTATAGATAAATATATATAAATATATTTTATATATAAATAAAAATAAAAAATAACGAACATTTGCAGGTAAAGAAGCTGCCATTAATTCCTTGCTTAATTCAGGGACTATTATCTGGCCATACATCATTAAGACGATACAAAAATAGGTCAGTTGCCGTATACAGTACAATAATACTTACCCATGTCCAGGTGGCTAAATATAATTAATACCTTTTATTTCAAAACGGGAAATAAGTAAAATGTACAGGAAACTTGTTTGTATTTTAACTATCGCAATGTCACATGTGCAATCAGTAAATATGAAAATACAAAGCACTATTAGCATTAAAAAGTCTCGTTTAACCCTCTGCGTGGCTTGGCCCCGTGAAACTTTTGACATACAGGGCCGGAATAAAGGTGTCCCTCTGGTCGCCTTACATAAAATTAAGTGCTTAATATATATTATATTATATTATATTATATTATATTATATTATATTATATTATATTATATTATATTATATTATATTATATTTTATATATATATATATATATATATATGCGTGCGTGCGTGCATGCATGCATGCATGCATGCATGCATGCATGCATGCATACATACATACAATACATACATACATACATACATACATACATACATACACATACATACATACATACATACATACATACATACATACATACATACATACATACATACATACATACATACATACATACATACATATATACATACATACAGTTTAATACAAAGCCAAATACAGTTATAATAATTATACACTTATCAAGGACAGATTACGGAATGCTTTCGGGGTGTATTGGTATATCTACTAGCTCTGCTCCCCATCTTAATTGTCCAGGGCTCCATCCAATCTTAATCCGCCCTGTCGAGAAACATTCAGACCTACTCTCATTTCGATTCGTAAATTCTCTGCCAAATTTAAAGCTCTGGCGGAGATCTCACATAGAAACACGACAGTATGGTCGAAAGAGATTATACTTCAACTTGGAAACTTTCTGTACGAGGCATTATTCATATCTGGTTCATCTTAGCATACGAGGTAAACGTGATCCTTTATGTCTGCCTAAATCGCATCAAGGAAAATTTACAGGTTTACTTTCATGCAAACATATCTATAAAGTGTCATTCATCAAATGTAAGCCACTTTAGTTACTGATCTTCAGAAAAGTTAATTAATCGGCGATAAATAATAATGGATGCAATGTGGAGTTGGGGGTTAATTGACGAATGACTGTTAATGTTTACCTCTCCTGGGTCCCGATACATGCATACGGAATGCATTTTCCATGAAAATATGCTTATGTCCTTCGGAAGAAGAATTTCTTTTCAGGAGAGGTGTTTTCTTGTGAGCCTTCAAAAGAAACAGATCACCTCACTCTAATATTGTTTAATGTGACAGCCTTTTCATTCAACTTTCTTAGTTTAAAGATAATCATTCCCAACCTTACAGATTTACCAAGTTTCAAACGTGCAGAATTTATGATATGTGATAGAATATTATAATAAAAAACTGAAAACTAAATGAAATAATGATTATAACAAAATTTTTGTTCTTCTTTACAAATAGTCTTTCTTGTTGTACAATCATAGATCGGACAATGGCTATTGAGATTACAGGGAAGTGGGGAGGGGCAAGTTTTTTAAAAACTTTTGTAAGAAACTTTTTTTTAAAACTTTATTCTTCCTTTTCCACCACCTCCTCGGTCGCCTCACCTTTATGACTTTTAACCCCATTTGTAGCACTTTTTTGGTTTTGATATAATAAGGTAAAATAAAGTTATATCTTTCCTCTAATTATTTAGGCATACGGCGGTCTTCCTTTCAGAAAAAAAAAGCGTACGTAGGTAGTCCAATCAGTAAAGGCATAGTACGTAGGTAGTCCAAACAGTAAAGGCGTACGTAGATAGTCCTATCAGTAAAGGCGTACGTAGATAGTCCAATCAGTAAAGGCGTACTAAGTAGGTAGTCCAATCAGTAAAGGCGTACGTAGGTAGTCCAATCAGTAAAGGCGTACGTGGGTAGTCCAATCAGGTTAGTCCTCAACATAAACTTATTTATTTAAATTAACGTCAGATTTGTTGTAAAGTCTATAACCAAATTTTTGACTAAAATTGCAAGAATCTGTAAACAATTAAAATGCAGCTAAATTCCATTTTTATTAGTGTATTTAATTGGATTTTATTGAATTCAGTTTATAAGCGTGAAATTTAATCTTCATTAGCATAATGTCTTTATGAAAATAAGTTTTAATTAGAATCAAAATAAAACGTTACCGCGTCTTTAAGCGAAACACATTGCAATTCACAGGTTCACGTTCTGCATTGGAGATACAAATTAAAAGCCAAATAATAAAATGATTTCAATCACTGACGAAATTCGAATTAGATTTGCAATTAAGCTTGAATTCCGTTAGAAATGATTGGGCAAAGAGGAAGGTCTTAAAAAACAACCTTGGTATTCTACAAATATATCTGGCAGTGTTACCATTTTTATGTTCCATTTTTACCACGTGTATCACGATCTGATTTCCTTAGAAAATAAATAACAAAATGATGCTTTAATACTTAATGGCAAACGACGAATTTTGAGATTCTATTTGTAACACAGCTACTTCGGTAGCAATAGTTGCAAATAGAATTTCAAGTGAAACAGCAATGCGTCAAAATTATTAGTGACCATAAAATATACCGTCATATAAATAAAACATTAACCATAAAATATACCCTCATGGCCATGCAATTTATAAAACTTGGTTCTTGTAATTAATACTTCAGTTGCAAAGTTGATGATATTGTCTTCAACTTTCAGGGATTTTACAAGATACCAGCTCCACTTTTCCTTCTAGGGAATTAGGTATTAGCTAAAAGTAAACACACACACAAACACACACACACACACACACACACACACACACACACACACACACACACACAGTGAAATGTTTCTTTTTTTGTTGGAGCAAATTAGGTTATCTCTCTGTGACCATCAAAGTGCTGAAGCTGTGATAGCATACACCATGTGCATAGATTAGGTCAAAAGCATGATAGCATACACTATGTGCGTACGTTAGGTCTTAAGTTTAATTGCAGACAATATGTGCGTAGTTTGGGTAAAAATTATGATAGCATACACTATGTGCGTATTTTAGGCCAAAAGTATGACATCGACTTTGTGCGCATGTTAAGTCAAAAGTATGATAACCGAAACTATGTGCGTATATTTTAGGTCATAAGTATGATAACATACACTATGTGCGTATTGTGTGCTTTTACGCGAGTATGTATGTACAAAAACGAACTGTTTAATATGCATTTATTTATGGATTGATCTGTTTGTCTATCCCTCCAATCATGTTTGTCTATCCCTCCAGGATTAATAAGAGCGATCATTCTTCCTCCCCACCGGACAGTGCCGAAAGTTCAGTGCATTTCCTCAGAAATCTTTGCCTTTGGAAGAAGTTCCCGAGATATACCCGAAGCTCCGCAGATGAAAAGCTGGTCCAAAGAATTCTCCTAAACAACATCGTGTCCCCTTACGGGTCCGTGGCGAGATTATTTAATAAGTGCAATGGAACGTGTCATAAACCCCAAGAGCGAATACAGACTCTAGTCGGTTTTACGCACCACGCCTGCTGTATCTCGTGAGTATTAAAGGAAAATGATTGATTGATTGATTGATTGATTGATTGATTGATTGATTGATTGATTGATTGATTGATTGATTGATTGATTGATTTAACGGATTTTGTGTACTGTAAGTAACAAGATAAAAAATTAAAATATGACAATAATTATATAAGTGCTTTTGGATCACTATGTATCTCCTGCGAACATTAATATATCGTGCATTATGGTAAATAACGTCCAGAATTGTAATATTGTCGATGGTGTTATACTTAAATAATATACCTAATATTTTCCTGCAACTAATTCAGAAATAAAAGTAATCATATTTTTCAAGCCGGAAATCCTTTCCAACCTATGACAATTTTTTAAAAAAAAATTCATTTTGATAAATCGTGAAAATTTTCTCAAATTTCATATTTCACAATAACACTGGCCGAACGGAGTAACATACCATTTGTGCTGTATTAGGTGGACATACAATTATATTAATAGCATCTTTCGTTATTTTCTTATATTAGTTTATCCAGGGACTGTATATATGTTTGTACTCACACCGGTACCCAAGCAAATATTTACTCACTTTAGACATTTCACTTCAAATTAATCATTCACCGGCGGAATTAATATTTGGCACAGTACTTACAAAAGAGATAATAATAAGAACCATACTCTCTTGAAGAAAACTCACAAAAGCGTTCTGGGACATATATGCGGAAAGTTTTGGGGGATGGGGTCCAGGACTAAGAGGGTTAATGGGACCACAAGCAAATCGCGTTCATGTTACCCTAACCATTCCAGATTCGGACATAACCATAAATTTTAAATCCTATCTAGCATCTGTTATACTACAAAGAATCGTATAGACTGATTTTTATTTGAAAAAAAAAAGTATCAGTTTAGTTTAGTCAGGATAGATTCTGGACACACCCACCTCCGAAAACTTAACTCAACAAAACTGATGGTAACTAAAATAGCTAAACTTAAATTACAATTTGTGAGTAAATCGTTGTTTATTATAAATATTAGGTGACCTTACAACGAAATACTCACTTGCTGTACTTAAACCTCTCCGATCAGCGTCATTTAGTTTATGCATATATATCTAGATAGCTATTGAAATTCAGATTGAAAATGTTTAATCACAATATTTGACTTAATTTGCAAAATATTTACTATCAGCATAATACATATCTAATGACGTGGTAAATCTTGAAGAAAACCTCCCTGTGATTTTGACAGACTGATGTTCTAATAAGTTGTCATGGTACACTCGCCTGTGCTAGTTCTTAAAGGATGGACTGACACCGCGCGTAAGGAAAACTAGACCATAACGAGATCCAGAGCAAGACTCATTGAATATGGAATCTCCAAGTCGGAATCCCATCTTCTCACAAGGCAGGGTTCGGGGTGCATAAAGCCCGAGAAAACGTCACGATGAAGGTAATCCTCGAGCACAGAATCCGATTGACATAAAGAAATGCATATTTATGTAAACATTTGCTCTAGGTGCCAACTTGAACAGGTCCTCTCTTTGCAATTAGTTTATGTCTAAAAATTGCCAGTTTCGGTTTCTTGGTCTTCATTCAGGTGGCGTACATCGATGGAAGCCAACACTCTTAGCTAATGCATGTACAATAGCCATATTAACGAAGATATCGATCTGAGTACCCTTTGCTTTCCTCGCTTAGAGAAGTCAAGGCACTTCAATACTGCAAGCCGATATCAAATATTACTCGTACAAAAACCAAATGCCAATCACTTTTGCTTACCATGGAGGTAATAAACATCAATAAGATTTTAAACAAACCTGTACGAAAGTGGGGCTAAATTTCGAATTGATTCGTTTCAGTGACTGTGTTTTTATACTGTGGATGTTTGTTCAAGTGCTATAGTACGCACCGCTGTTGACGTGTGTGAGGTGTCAGTCCGCCAGCTGCACCGCAACAGGATCGTTCAAATAAGACATCTTCACTAGTCTACATCCTGATATAGGCGAGGAAAAGCCACGAAGGCAGTTAGTGGAAAGTTGTAGCAAAAGATCCGCAGCGAAACCAGAATCATTCTGCATTCGTTTCGACGAAAAATATAGGAAAAAAGCATGTTCTACTACCAGACATAAACTATTGGAAGCTCAATATACAAGTGTTGTCGTGTACAGAAACCAACTCTACCAACAATCGTCGAAGAAGTAGGTGTTTTCATTGCTTCCACGATGTGCACTGGATGTATGGAGTGGCTTTATTTATACCGGGGAGTTGTCAACGTTGCTGACCATGTTTCCGCATTTTTGCTTGTAACAGACGTACGACAGTTGGATTTACTGAAATACGTCATGGGCGTTTAGATATATTCGATATTTCAAACCTTCTTTTGTGTGTTTTATCAACTGTTCTCAGAGTTTGCGATATTTCATGGTCACACTTTTCCAGTTTGTTACATGTTGATAGCTATGAAACGATGGCTTTTTATCAGGCAGTGTTCTAAAATGTGAAGGAGATTATATCAGAGTTTTCTCCATGTACCTTAATGGCTGATTACAAAGAAGCTTCAGTAAAAGCCATACAAAATTGGGATGCATTTGTATACATCAGCGGCTGTTGGTTTTGCTTTGCCCATCATTTGAAAAAGCATTGTTGCTCATTTAGACTCTCCAGAGGTTACCTTGAGAAAGATATCTTTTGAAAATGCAAACAGACGTCTCTTTCACTACAGTTACTACCACCGAATGACATCGTCGAGGCCATATATGACCTGCAGGAGTCAGGTCAAGAATTTCTCGAGGAATACAACGAGTATTCGTAAGCAGCTTAGATGCATGAGGCCAAAATGAATAGAAAAATCATGAATCCCTTTGACTCTCATTTCGGTCGTTGGCTCACTAATCGTACAAACTACAGGGCAGATAGCTTTTCGTGGCTCTCAAACGACATATCAAGAGATCGCCTTCTAACACACGTTTTTTTTTTTTTAAATCACGATCTGCAAAACTGTAACGTCGACAACTTAGCCGAGGTTAATCGACTTCGTCAGCAGTTGCTGAATTTCCGATAGAAGACAAAACGTAGCATCATTAATGACCAACGGATAATAGGGTGCATGACGTGATTCCAAAAGAAATAATACACCAGAATGGAATTATTGTGCGTCGTTAGTTTAATTCTCTTGGCGACATCGACCTCTAACAGTGAAGACGACAGCGAGGTCGATAGTGTCCAAGGCGGTGAATAGCTGAAGAAAGGACAACGCCCAAGAGGATGAAATTAACAACTAATTGGTGTGATGTTTCATGAATAATGCACGAGAGGCCATCGCGTTGATGCCTTATGTCAACACCTACTTTTGTAGACGGTATGGGGACACACTATTGGAACAGAAGCTCAACTGCCTAGTGTCGCTTTCCCATCCTGATGATGTAAACGTTATTCTCATTGGCACTGAAAATATAGCAACACGACGTGTGCAACCATTTTAACCAACGGTTCGTAATCATCAATGGGATACAACGATGACCTATCTTACCTTTTTGTCTAAGCTTCTTTCATAATGATATGTGAATACAAATATTTTCGATGGACATATTCTGTCTCTAATAAAATAACCCGTGTTTTATAAATAGACGAAACCACCGATGTGTTTTGTTCGGAGTGGGCGAAAAGAAAGAGTTTGATATGGCGTGGGAATATGTCGAGGACGTTCAGCCGAAACGTATGTTCCTACGCCGTTTTAAATGAGTTTTTTTTTCACCACGTTTCGGAGCAAAATATTTATGTGATTTTGTATGCATAATTCATTACATATCCATTTAATCTTACATGTCTGATCTGATACAGGTGATCTATATGTGATACCGATTCGCACACCGAAAATATCGATATGGTGCACTCGTCCTTGAACTATTTTTCTGACTTAAAATATTCAGTGGGTGAAAATGTCTGCTTATGCCACTATGTATTATGAGGTAGTACTTTTAAAGTACCGACGAGAAGTTCATGGGTTTTTTTTTTACGGTATCTACCACCGAGAAGACAAAAATATTTTGGGCATAATATTTGACAATGTATTCTCTGATGATGCTGGTTTGTAAGGCGACACCTATCATGACAGAGAGGCAGGGACTCAGTACTTTGCCGCTCAAATCTTATACTGAAATTTTTGAAATTCCAAAACAGTAAAAAAGATTCGGGGATTTATGTCAAGATTCATGGCATGGTTGAAGAAAAGCTTCATCCCATGTTTAATTAAACTGCAGTTGGTATGTCCCTGCATATCTTAATGAAACTGGATGGTTTTTACCATTAAACCAGATACTCTTAATGGTTACAACATAGCCATAGACATTAACTACGGCTATAGTATTTGGTCTTCACATGCGTTTGCTAATTGCCACAAAGTGCTGAATTCTAGGTACAACAACCTTAAACAAAAAGTTGTTTAAAATTAGATAAAAATATATTTTGAACCATACTTAACTTTTGTATACTTAACTTTTGTTGTTGTTGTTGTTGTTGTTGGACTTAACGCCATTTTTCAGCACACGATAGGCTATTCATGGCGGCCAGTATTAATGGTGGAGGAAGAAACCGGGAAATCACCGGAAAGAACCACGGACCCACGAGAAGCTACTGGCAAGCTTTCCCACATATCCACATTCGCCGAATCCTAGACTCGAACACACGCAGACAGAGGTGAGATGGCAGTGATCCGTAACGGACAGCGCTTTAGACCACTCGACCACTTAACTTTTGTCATGATTGTGATTAAGGGTTATGGATGGAGTTTTGCCAAGACATTTACCAGAATTTGAGATCAAGGGTTAGTGGAATTTTCAATGAAATAGATTTTGTAGAACATTCAAGTGGTCATATCTATAAAGGGGATTTTGTATTAATTCCTGTTTTAAGAATTATTTATTGTTATCTTCAGATATAATTAGAGATGAATTATTTATTTATATTATTCATTGTAATTACAAAAGTGCTGATTGACCTTTTGGACTAAAACACTACATTGGGATTATTTAAATATCATTCAAATACATTCTGAATTGTATCAAGACTTTCATGGCTATTGTACAATTCATAGGGAAGATTCTGTACTGTTGAACTTGTGATATGACATTATCTTTTATAAAACAACAGAATGCCAAAGTATTTTTAAGCATACAATACAAAAGATGAAAAGAAAGTGTGACTAAAAGGGCTCATATAAGAAATAAAAAATTCCACAAGTAATTTGTTCCGGATCTGGGGAAATGGCTTGTTTGATACGGTGAATGAACATGTGTTTCTGCCTGATGGCCTCGACATATTACTACGTAGTATCAAACCCGTTCTTTCAGAAATTTTTCGTTCTTCGGTTTCTAAAAGCGTCTTGTTTTAGGTAATTTCGCCCAGAATTGAGTACGTTTTGGCAATTAGCAAACTCATTGAAAGTCAAATGTTGTAGCTGTAGTTACAGTTATTGAATTATTTGCTTATAGCCGTGTTGTAACTATTAAGAGAATGTGGTTATGGAATAACCTATTCAGTTTAATTAAGGAAACTAGATGGGCACCGATTTAAGTGTCTAATTAAACAGTGTGTAACGTTTTTTATACGAACGTGGGAAGGGTGTGTCATTTCTAACAATGTCTTTAATCTTGACATGACTCCCCGTGTCTTTCTTACAGTGATTGTTTGAAACATTTAATACATTTCAGCGGAAAACTATATGCTCTCTGCCCGTGTCTGTCTGTCTGTCTGTCTGTCTCTCTCTTTCTCTCTCGCATTTGGGGTACGTTTGCATGCCAGCTTCATCTGAGAAGTCACTGTCAATCATTATTTTCAAAATATTGTTGCCAACCTCATTTTCCTCTAATTTCTCTGCTGTAGATACTCTGAAATGCTTACAAACTGTTGGTCGTTACGTATGGCTCTCTCCAGTATTCCCAGCGGTAAAAGTGATCATTGTCTTGAAACAGGACTGCATTTTGAAACTTACAAATATGTGTTGACATGTTTGAATAATTTAGGATGAATGGCAATAAATCATTTCCGGTATTTTATAAGTGGATTGAATATTTAAAGTTGTAAAAACGTTTTATGCTTGGTGTACAATGCGGACATTTTAGGTTAGGGATACAATCTTATTCCGCAGTCGTGGTATCCTGCCTTGCGATGTGTACTCGTCATTTCCGATTACGCAGATTCCTTCGGTGCCGTAAATTTCGATTACTACTCGGGGTTTCCGTACTCAGTTTCAGCCAATCTTTGTTGCTTTTAATATAGACTCTTCTTTATTTTCGTAAAGGACTGGCTACTACCAGTACTACAACTGGCTGACTGATACCAATGGTAAAAACAGAACTATGGCTACATTTGACGGGATGGTGCAATATTTTTATGCAGAAGATTGCCTGTAAGTATTATTTTGCACTGATAATTTTATACAGGCCTCCCTCCTTCAATCAGATACGAAAATAGTTTTGCTTCTCTAGCTTTGCTTCGAAAGCTGAAATCTGCATCGCTGTGATCGTGGCTTTATCTGTCTGTTTTCTTTCTATAACGTATCTGTGCATACCTAAGACAACAGCTCATCTTTATAATGATCATTTGGTTCCACAGCCTCCATTGGTGTAGCTAGGAATACCCCTTGTATTCCAATGTTTTAGCTTAAAATACATCATAAGCCTAGGTACGAAAACATTCTATTCTAGAATTTTCATTTTACATTCTGTAACTTTGTCGAAGTAATTCTGGCCCATGCCTGTCCGTTTGTGTGTTTGTTCGCGTGGCGTAAACACTGAGGTTAGGTTTGGCGTTTAGTTAATTTTCTCCGACACCATTTATTGTATAATCGCACGACTTCGAAATGTAACTGTGATTTGCGTAGCTTGCAATCAGGTTATACCCCCAACGGCAGATTTATCGGTTTGTGATGCTTTGCTTTCATAGTCTACATGCCATAGTTACGATAACTAACTTACATAATTATGCTTCAATAGTTTATGGGGTTTATGTTAACTTATATACTCACGCTTCCAAAATTTCCCAGCCTTGTGTACGACATCCATATCTGACAGATTACGCTTCAACAGCTTCTGTGGTTTGCGTTCTTAATTCATGTTTTTAAAAGCAATGCCAAAGACAACTTTTAATGTTTTAGCTTAACATCCTTCTTTTTTAATTGGAAACGATAACCTCTCGTTTGACAGTTTGGTTCTGCAGACAAGAACACAAGTTTATATTTTGTTTGTGTTCTGCATAATACCTTCAGACTCTATAGATACAGCTTTTCAAACGAATTATAGCTTTAAAAACATACCTGTCTTTTCATATCTTGGTTGAAAGATATTTGGTATAATTATAACATGTTTATTTTCGACGTTTTTGGATGTACACCCTACAGTAGTAGGAGAAAGTAAGAATCCGAGCTCAACAACCCCCTCCAGACCTCCAAACAAATACAAAATACCTAGGTAACGTAATAGAAAACCTATTGCAATCAATAATTGCGTTAAGAATCCGAGCTCAACAAATACAAAATACCTAGGCAACGTAATAGATCACCTGTTGCAATCAATAATTGCGTTAAGAATCCGAGCTCAACAACCCCTCTAGACCTCCAAACAAATACAATAGAACACCTGTTGCAAAATACCTAGGTAACAGGTAAAATTTAATTACGTGATCTTCCAGAATAAGCAAAATGATGTGTCAGACTCAATTTTCCAAATCATTATGATTTAGCAGAGCGTGGCGATTGTGGACTAAATTACGCATTAGAATTCCAGTAAGGTAAGTGGTATTATATAAAATTTTATGTTATATCATACTTCTTTTGATAATCTTTCTCATATTTGCTGATCCTCATGGGAAGAATATCTGTTAACATGTTGTCAATAATACGAAATTCACGTATTAAATCGTCCATACTATATTTTACTCCTCGTAGGTAAGATCTTATTTGATCAAGTAGTTTTTTGTAAGTTATAATTGATGTTAAGCAGCCGTGCTTTTTAATCAAAATTTTAGGTTCAACTTTTTTACAAGCTGCTGTAAGAGAAACACCAACACCGGATATGATTAACAAAAACGGGTTTAATGATATACCACTTGAAATTATGCCAGAACTAGTCATTAACAAGGGTAGATATGATATTACTCGAAGTATTTTGTTATAATATTTGTAACATTTTTTTACGCACCAAAGTTTTTTGTGATAATATTTGTAGTATTGTATTAGTGCGTCAACATCCTGTTCTGGAATATCTTTTGAAATATGATTGAAATCAACTATACTTTTTTTCATTATAATATTTGTTCACATAATCTCAGGCTTGATTAAGTAACTAGTTGAGGTGTTTCAGCCACAAATTCCAGACAATACCAATATGACGCAGCAGTTAATTTTTTGTCATCAGCTATTAGCATAAAAGTTTCTTCAACATCTTTGTTTAACACAATAGACACGGTTCCAGAGAAATTATCAGTCGAGTGACGCCATGGAAATAATGTAAATATATTAAACTTTGCACTGCTCAACACGGACAATCTATACACACCAGTGACCTCTGCAGTATGTTTGAGAGTGTTATTTTGCGGCGACCAAGTAGACATTCCAGAAGCAACAGTATAAACAATATTTTTAATCTGCTTGTGAGGAATTTTAATCATACTCGTTTTCTCAACAATACTAGGAATTCCACTAATAATATCGTTGAGTTTTGTGTTAATATTATCGAGTGTAATATCAACAGATGGCGGACTTCCAAAAAATTCGTTATTGGTTTTGTTTATGTTTCTGCGAAAATTTAAAAACGTGGTGATGTGATTAGTAAAATCAGTTTTGAACTTGGTGATTTCATTGTTGATATCATCAACATATTTCTTTGTTACAGCATCAAAATCAGATTCTGGTGTTCTAAGATTATTGATGCCATTATTGTTCATGTTGAGAAATGCACGCATTATACCGCCATGCGCCGACACGTACTTTGATTCCTGATCATCAACATATTTCTTAGTAGCAGCGTCATTATCCTCAGTTGGGTTTCCAAGGTATGTGATCTTATTCTGGTTCATAGCAATGTTTCCCGTAAATAAATCACCTGCTTTTCTAACATAATCGTTAACTGACCTACCCGAATCTTCTATCTTACCTTGATTATTAAAAGTAACAATATTATTAGCAACTGCAGTAGGATTTCGTACTAGTACATCTGATAGTTGTACATTACTCGTCTTTAATCGTCCTTGTTTGTCCTGGAAAACTACAACTTCATTTGGATCTACACTTGCAACGTTTAACAAATTGTTGATTTCATTTTTGAGCTTATCAAGAGTCGCATACTTGGATAAGTCACCCTGGTAACCTTCTGTTAATAAATCTACTGCTAATGTTCCAAATTTTGTATAGTAGCTCATTATACATACCGTTCTACACAAAATTGTTGGTTTAATATAACATAAAATTATACGATGGCGAAGATAATAAACTTTGACACCGAGCGATTGGTGAAGCATAAACATAACAATGAACTTCCAGACTGTCATTATCTTATTGTTGGGCGAACTGGATCTGGTAAAACAAATTTGTTATTAAATCTTTTACTCAATAATAACTTTAACTATGATAAGGTGTATATTTACACCATCAACCCCCAACAAGACAAATACAAATTATTAAACGAGTATAATGATAAACTTCGTGATGAACTTGGCATTGGTGATGATATATTTTTGATAAAACAACCAGAAGAACTCGTTCCAGTGAATGAACTCGATTCGTCAGAGCATAAGATAATCGTCTTTGATGATATTCCGCTAAACAATGAGGAAATGAACAAGATTAGATCATATTTTTCACTATCACGTAATAAAAGATGTAATTCTGTTTATCTTGCCCAAGGTTTTTATAATGTTGATAGGTTTATTAGGCGAAATACGGGTTGTTTCATATTATTTCCCGGACTAGATAATGTGGATGTGAGAAATATTGCAAACGAACAATGTGGTGATGTTACAAAAGATAGATTTATCGAATTATATCATCGAGCAACTAAAGATAGATATAGTTTCTTTTTATTTGACAAGCTAGCGCGTGATCCAACCAAGATGTTTCGTTGTTGCCTTGAGACGTTTCTATGATATAATTTTGTAAAGCGTATAAAAATAATGGACAAACATCAACAGAAAATCGAATTACTAAAAAAGTTTCTCGAAACTCGAGCGGCTTTTAAGAAAAAGGTGGAAGAAGCTCGACGTGGACAAGTTCAAGCAGAAGAAGAAAGAACCAAATTTTTCAAACCTGTTACTGAGGCGATGCTTGGCAAGCAGCCAGAAATACAAACATCATCTCCAGAAGAACTAGCAAAAATGAAAGAAAAGGGTTTGTTTGGTTTACTTGGAGAAAGATCAAAAGAAGAAACTGTAAAAATTGTAAACGAACTTGTAAGAAACATTGCTGATCCTGCTGCACGACAAGCTGAGTTTGACAGGCTAATGAACAATCCTCTTGAACTTCAACACGCAATAACAAGATTGACGGTTAATCCAGATGAGATAAGAAGTATGATGGAAAAATTATCAGAACAAACTGAAGAATTAACTGAGAAACAAAAAATATTACAAGAAAGTGTGATAAAAATAGTACCTTTTGGAGAATCTATAAAAATTTACAGAAGACAAGCTAGGTTTAAAATAGAAGATGTTGAGTATGAAGAGTTTATGGAAAAAAATGATATCACTAATATTAATAGTATTCGAGATTGGTCAAAAGAAAAATATGATAATTTGATAGAAAAATTAGAAAGAATTAAAGAAGTTGGTGAAAATGCTGATGATGATATTAAAGATAAAAAAGATGAAAGAAATATTCCAACATTATTAGATCAGATAAGAGAAGGAATTATTGCTGAGATTTTACTAAAAACATCAAAACGATATCGAAATAAACCAGGAGGTTATAAGAAAGGTTGGGATTTTAAAAAACTACTCAAACAATATGAAAACAAGCGAGATAAAAGATTACCGGAAGAAAGAACTGGAGGTGGAGTTAAAGTTTTTACATCAAACGCAGACATAGTCGATCGGCTAATGCTGTTGATATCCTCTAAAGAAGCTGGTAATGAAAGTGTAGAGATTGATAACGAAATTATTGATATACTTGATCATCTAAGATCGAGTGGATTACTAACATCATCCGAGTACGTATTTGGGATATTAAGAGATATTATATAAAATATTAGTATATATCAAAAATAATTAGTGCGTGTTTATGATATTTGTAATGGATTAAGAGAGTTGGTGTTATTATGGGGTTATTTATATATGTGGAAGAAGAGTTGTTAAAGGGTTTTAAGGATTTTATGGTGTTTTGTGGTTGTATGTGGTAGTTGTGAATTGTGGGTGTTAAGAAAGGAAGGTTGGTGTGATTGTAATGGGGTTGTTTGGTTGTTGTGTTGAGAGTGTTTGGGATTATTATAACATTAGTGGAATAGATTGAGAGTGGTGTGTGTGTAGGTGTGAATTGGTATGGGTTATGGGTTATGTTGTGAATATGTGGGTGATGGGTGTGTATGGGTTAGTGAGTTGTAAGGTTAATGTTTTGGTGATGAGTTATTTTGATGGGGGGGGTTGGAGGTTTGTGAGTTGGTAGAGTTGGTTTAGAAGTAGTGAGTGGTGTTATGGGTTTTGTTTGTGGTTTTGGAGGAGGGGGGGGGGTGTTTGTTGGGGGGGTTTTGGGGTGGGTGGGTAGTGTGGGGGGGTGGAGTGTTAATAAGGGGGGTTTGTTTGAGGGGTATGGGTGGTGTTAGTATATGTGTGGTATGTTGGTTTGATGTAGATGATTGGGGGGGGGGGGAGAGTGAGATGAGGGTGAGTGTGGATTTAGGGATTGGGGGGGGGGGGGGGGGGGGGGGGTGGGGGGGGGGGGGGGGGGGGGGGGGGGGGGTGGGGGGGGGGGGGGGGGGGGGGGTGGGGGGGGGGGGGGGGGGGGGGTGGGGGGGGGGGGTGGGGGGGGGGGGGGGGGGGGGGGGTGGGGGGGGGGGGGGGGGGGGGTGGGGGGGGGGGGGGGGGGGGGGGGTGGGGGGGGGGGGGGGGGGGGGGGGGGGGGGTGGGGGGGGGGGGGGGGGGTGGGGGGGGGGGGGGGGGGGGGGGGGGGGGGGGGGGGGGGGGGGGGGGGTGGGGGGGGGGGGGGGGGGGGGGGGTGGGGGGGGGGGGGGGGTGGGGGGGGTGGGGGGGGGGGGGGGGGGGTGGGGGGGGGGGGGGGGGGGGGGGGGGGGGGGGGGTGGGGGGGGGGGGGGGGGGGGTGGGGGGGGGGGGGGGGGGGGGGGGTGGGGGGGGGGGGGGGGGGTGGGGGGGGGGGGGGGGGGGGGGGGGGGGGGGGGGGGGGGGGGGGGGGGGGGGTGGGGGGGGGGGGGGGGGGGGGGGGGGGGGGGTGGGGGGGGGGGGGGGGGGGGGGGTGGGGGGGGGGGGGGGGGGGGGGGGGGGGGGGGGGGGGGGGGTGGGGGGGGGGGGGGGGGGGTGGGGGGGGGGGGGGGGGGGGGGGGGGGGGGGGGTGGGGGGGGGGGGGGGGGGGGGGGGGGGGGGTGGGGGGGGGGGGGGGGGGGGGGGGGGGGTGGGGGGGGGGGGGGGGGGGGGGGGGGGGGTGGGGGGGGGGGGGGGGGGGGTGGGGGGGGGGGGGGGGTGGGGGGGGGGGGGGGGGGGGGGGGGGGGGGGGTGGGGGGGGGGGGGGGGGTGGGGGGGGGGGGGGGGGGGTGGGGGGGGGGGGTGGGGGGGGGTGGGGGGGGGGGGGGGGGGTGGGGGGGGGGGGGGGGGGGGGGGGGGGGGGGGGGGGGGGGGGGGGGGGGGGTGGGGGGGGGGGGGGGGGGGGGGGTGGGGGGGGGGGGGGGGGGGGGGGGGGGGGGTGGGGTGGGGGGGGGGGGGGGTGTGGGGGGTGGGGGGGGGGGGGGGGGGGGGGGGGTGGGGGGGGGGGGGGGGGTGTGTTGGATGGGGGTGTGTGGTGGGGAAGGGTGGGGGTGGGGGGGGGGGGGAGGGGAGGGGTGGGGGGGGGGGGGGGGGGGGGTGGGGGGGGGGGGGGGGGGGTGGGTGTAGGGTGTTATTAGGGCAAGTTAAATTAGTTTTTTAGTGGGTGGGGATTAGATTAGAGCATGGGAAAGAAGGAAGAAAAATTTAGTGTGTGGAATAAGTTTATGTTAATGAAGTGGTGTGTGGAAGTGATTTTATATGTGTTTCGAGGAATAAAACATACGCTTATATTAGATCGAGCTGATCAAAACGATTGTATAATACACGCCGGTGGAGTGGCTGAGGGACAGTTTTCTATTACAAGATTAGCACTGTGGATGCCTCGGGTTGTCCCTTCATTAGCTAAAATGATGGAGCTCGAATCTTTACTAGCCACCTTTACAAAAAAGATACACTTCCAACAGAACAGGATTTATCAAACAGCCATTCCCAACGCGACTGATTACACGTGGCGTGTAACGACCACGCCAAGCGAACAACTACCGCGACACTTGTTCGTCGTATTTCAACGACAAGCACGTCGTAACAATCAGGAAATAAACAACTCCATATTCGATAACCCAGACGTTAGACGAATATTTGTGAGAGTAAATTCCAAACAGTATCCCGAACGTGCAATCGAATGTAATTTTACCATAGACGCCACCAGAAACATCTCTCGGCCGTACATGTATCTTATGGAAGCAATGCAAAAATATCAGAACGCGGACAGTGGATCTCAAATATCAATAGATGAGTTTCGAACGCTCTATCCCATCTTTTACTTCGACGTATCAAAACATTTGGAGCGTGTTGTGGGATCGACTGCAGATATTGAGGTCACGTGGACACTGGGCGCTGTGCCAGGTGAACAGTATAACGTATACGCGCTATTGGTTAGTGATCGATTTCTGACCATCGATTCAATCAAAGGAAGAATGACAGTACAAGTTTAATCTAACAACTTGGATATAACATTATGAAAACCAAATACACAACTCGAGAAATATACCTAACATCTGGTCAAGTTGAAAAATTATCAGCAGCTGTCGCTAAACGCAGCTCTGTTTCTTTGATGATCTCTCCGGAAACTTCAAATAAAATTGCAGTAAAAGTCATGCTAACGCAACAACAAATCAATAAACTCGACAAAGGAAAACCATTTGTGCTGAAATTATCTGTTTCTCAGGTAACTGCAATGTCAAAAGAAGGTGGATTTTTTGGACCAGCGTTATCAATAATAGCTAGCAAAGTTTTACCAGTACTTGGTACACTTGGACTTGCGGCTGCGTCAGGAGCAGTCTCTGGCGCAACAAAGAAAGCAGTCGAAGGTCGTGGTATCAAACAAATCTATCGGCAGTGACATAGTCACTCAGTTTTATGTAATAGTATAAAATAAAATGCCAACGAAAAAGTCGCCGAAAAAAACAAAATCATCGAAAAAAAAGAAAACAACAAAACGCAAACAAACAAAACAAGGAGGAATTATTCCTTTCGCTCCACTTTTGGCGGGACTAGCGGGAAGTCTGCTGCCAAACTTACTAGGAATCGGACGCGGATTAACTCTACCAGGGACCAGACGTTATTGAGCAATTTTGACATCATTGAAAAATTGAAGGACGTTGTTGGATTTCGAGGAGTATTTTCCAAGGATGAACTCGATGACGTACCAACAGGCGGTTCTTGTGTTGTAAATATTGAAAACTTCAATGATGGCTCTGGCACCCACTGGGTTGCTGTCCACGATAACAATTATTTTGATTCGTTCGGACTTCCTCCAAGCGATCTCATAAAAAAATATATTTTTAAAAAATTTGATAAAATAAATTATTCGTCTAATCAACTACAGCCGATTGGAACATCAGCTTGTGGTTATTATTGTATCATGTTTGTCAGACAAATGCACCAGAGTAAAAACTCTGGGAGTAAAAACTTTTTAAAGTTTATTTTACAATTTGATGAGCATCCTTCTCATGCGAATGATAATATTGCAATCAATTTTATCTAAACTCCTTGATATAATAATGTCAACATACTGTCTCAAATGCAAAACTAAAACAGAGAACAAGGATGAGATGACGGAAAAAACGAAAAATAATAGAACGATGTTAAAAAGTATTTGTGCAATCTGTGGTAGAAAGAAAAGTATGTTTTTGAAAAAACAAGTAGGATCTAGCGTTGATAGAGTTATCTTGATCGACGATTAATCTTATGAAACAAAATAAAATAAAATGAAATGCAATTGTGATTGTGACAAAGATCTTTGCATAGAACAAGATAAAATCATTACGTACTGTCAACGTTGTAATAACAGAGAAATAATAGGGTTAGGTATAGATATACATAAAATTATTGGAAAATTACCAAAACCAAAAGGCGGTTGGACCTTGCCAGGTCATCGTTATACTGGTCCTTACAATCCGCTAGATCAACAACTAGATGAAAACGACAATCCATTGCCAGGACAAGAGCCTTATAATCAAGTGGATGCAATAGCAATGCGTCACGATATCTGTTATCGTGATCATGAAAACTCGAAAGCAGATTGTGATAAAGTAATGTTAGACGAATTACATGATATGGAGCCAACAAATCTACGAGAACGTTTTGATAGAAGATTTGTTCAAGGAATGATAGGAGCAAAATATAAACTTGGACTCGGAAAAGAATTATACGATGATCTTGCAGTCGAATTACACAGACCTAAAAAAAAAAGTTTCCGAGACGTAAAGTTGTTGCAAACGCTGTAGATGATATCTGGGCAATAGATTTGGTAGATGTATCCAATCTGGCTCAGTTTAACGTTGGCGCTGATGGCGCTCCAAAGAAGTATTTGTTTAACGTTATAGATGTTTTCAGCAAATACGCTTTTAGTGTGCCAGTTTCAGATAAAACAGGAACGTCAATCACTGATGCGTTAAAACAAATAATAACGAGTACTGAAAGAAAACCAAACAAAATCTGGACTGATCATGGAGCCGAGTTCTTCAACAAAAAGTTTGAACAGTTTCTAGAACAAAATAATATTAAAAAATACGTTACAGGAAACGAAGGCAAAAGCGTTGTTGTTGAGAGATTTAATCGCACGCTAAACGAAAAATTACACAAACATATGACAGCTAAAAACACCAACAGGTACATCGATGACCTTTCTCAAATCGTAGGCGAATATAATAACACGAAACATCGAACCATCAAAATGTCTCCCAATGACGCTATCAAAAATCCAATATTAGCAAACGAAAACATGTACCGCAGACATAAATTTAAGGTCGGTGATAAAGTTAGAATCTCTTTGACTAAAAAGATATTTGAAAAAGGATTTACTCCAAACTGGAGCGAAGAAGTATTTGTTGTTGATAAAGTACTCTTAACAATACCTGTAACGTACTCGTTAAAAGATCTGGCAGGTGAGCCTATAGTAGGTAGTTTTTACGAACAAGAACTACAAAAAACTGAACAAGATGTTTTCGTTATCGAAAAAGTGATTAGGAAAAAAGGAGAGAAAAGTTTAGTCAAATGGCGTGGGTATAGTGATAAATTTAACAGTTGGATTCCAACCCGGTCGATTTTATCGACTGTGAAATAATGCTATTATAAATTTCCTCATACTTTCGTTTGATAGATTTGCATTTTACTGGTTTACATAATGATATTAGATATTGTCTGCGATCGTCAGAGATCGTCATAAGATTAAAGAGTTTGACAAATATGAAATCGAATTTGATATTTTTCTGTCGGTCTGGAATTTTGATGTTTAAAAAAGGTCTGATTAACTGCAAAAATACCTGCTGTTCGGTAACGGTAAAATTAAATTTTATAATTTTTTTAGCAATGTGATACTTGACATTATATTTTCCAGTGGTTGGTCTGCTATAATTATATCTGTTAACGACGGTGACTATTTCATCATCATCAGACTCGTTGTTATATAAAATATCATCTTCGTTATAACCAACAGATTTGTCTATCATATCATTAGAGATTGTGGAGACCTTATCGCTAGCAAGTCGTTTCATCATATCCATATTATAATATACTTTTTATCTAATTTGTTGTTATAAGATGACTGACAAGGTCAAATATCACCAAAAAGTTAATATAATAAACTACCACGAACTGACTGAAGCGGTAAGAAAATGCTTGTCAGGTTATAGTTCATATTCCGTTGAGATTTTTGTAATGCAAGGTGATTCTCATAAAATATTACTAACAGAAGCAGAAAAAAATAAAATTAATGAAAGTGCAGTAGTGACGCTAAAATTTGATTGCGATGATATTATAGCATTTGCTCATCATTGTTTGACTAAAACCGAATTACAAAATATTATTAATCATCATATCTAAAAATAATACTAGCATCATATTTGTTTGAAAAAGCTGATTTTGTTGCTCCATCAGCTACAAATTTTACTGCTCTGGGATTTATATTATAATATTTCGCCGCAGCTGTAATTGATTTGAATTTGATCTCCTCATCCGTTTCAAGGTTTAACGAAATAACAGGTTTTATGGGGCATCTAAAATTAATACCATTACTATTTTGTCCTTTACTCACATTTTCCTGTTGGGTCACTAGCTCCAGATTTTCCAATCGATTGTCTGTCTTTACATTATTGATATGATTAATAACCAGACCATTGGGTATAGATCCGTTGAACACCTCGTAAACAAACCTATGACCAGTATAACAAACTCGATCTGTCGATGTTCCTCTAACAGTTACCTTGATATATCCCATATTGCTAATAGTACTAAGAACTTTTTTCGTTTTTCTGTTTCTAATAATACCGCGATCGTTAGCCTCGTATAAATCAAAGACTGGATGCGGCTGAAACTCGTCTTGTAAGGATAAATTTTCAATGTTGTCATCAGTGACTTTACCGTTATAATGATATACTCGTTTCCCCTCTGGAATGTCATCGCAAAATAACGTGTAAATAAAATCTTTTCTAAACATCGTAATTCTTTCAGTATTATCTCCCTTTACACTAATCGTATAACCCGCTGGCGTTGCTTTACCAACAGATATTCCAGTAATGATATTAATAACCGAACCAAGTGCATTTCCAGCGTACAGGTTGTACTTCGGATAAACATGATATACCTCTTGCTCACGTGCGCTTGTCAGATTTACTGTCATTATATTATAGGTGATATTTTTTTTATCTCTAATTGTTGTTTAGCGCATGCGCAGTGTGTGGTAAATTATCAATTAGATATTAGACTATAGTATAGCGATGTTGAAATTGCGTGATATAGCCAAGAAGAGACTTATTGGAGAACCTGTTAAAATAGCGACTGCTTTTGCAGGTTTTGATAATAGTTATCAGTTTGATAATCAAAACGTTTTAGTAAATTTTTCTGAAACAAATCTCTTTCATCTGCTACAGACGACTGTAAAACGTGAGCTTGAAAAACACAAGGGTCTAAGATTGTTAGTGCAATATCACGTTATATTTTCAAAACTACTTGTGACGGAAGAATCTACTAACAAGGAAATTGCAGACCCTTACATCAACGCAAAATCTAGACGTGTTTTACTTGGTAGTGATCTGTTATCACTATCTAATGAAATACACCAAGAAATTTGGAAAAAAATAGAAGAATTTACCGAATTAGGTTCGGGTTGGAAGTTTGAAATGATCAAGGAAATTTTGTTTCACTTGATGAAATATGACGCATTACGCGGTAGTTCGTATATCGACCTGCCACCAAAAATAAAAAATAAACAGTGCTGTATAAACATAAAAAACGTCGATAGCAAATGTTTCCAATGGGCTGTTCTTTCCGCGCTATTTCCAGCAGAAAAAAATGCTGATCGTGTTGAGAAGTATATCAGTCACGTGTCAAGATTAAATTGTGCTGGTATTGACTTTCCAGTGGCAGAAAATCAAATACCAAAGTTTGAAAAGCTAAATAATGTTTCGATTAACGTTTTCGGATTAGATGAAAAAGAAAATGTCTATCCGAGGTATATTTCAGAAAGAGCTTCACAATCGACTATCAATTTACTGTTTTATAAAAATCATTACATTTGGATCAAAAACTTTAACAGACTAGTTGGAAGACAGTATAATAAAAATAACAACAAAAAGTTCTTTTGTTATCGCTGCTTGCACGGTTGTAGAGACAATGAAACATTACAAAAGCATTTGCAGTACTGTAGTGACGTACAAAGAATAACAATGCCATCTAAAAAAGATAGCGTGTTACAGTTTGTCCATCATAATCATAAACTAAAAATTCCTTTCGTCATATACGTCGATTTCGAATGCTTACTTCAACCTGTACTTGGCGTAGAAAATGATCCTAACCAATCGAGTACAAGAAAAATTCAAAATCATGTTCCATGCGGAGTAGCGTACAAGGTAGTTTGTTGCGCTGATTCGAGATTATCTAAACCAATCCAACTCTATCGTGGTAAAAATCCAGCTGTCTGGCTTCTCAAGCAGTTGATTAATGAAGTTGATAATATTACTTATCGTTTGAAAAAAGTAACTCCAATGTTAAAATTAACACCTCAACAAGAATCTGATCACGAGCAAGCGAAAATTTGTTATATTTGTGAAAAAGCTTTTGATACTGACAACAAAAAAGTACGTGACCATTGCCATTTGACCGGACAGTATCGTGGAGCGGCTCATGACCAGTGTAATTTAAAATTTCACGCTCCAGATTTTATTCCAGTTATTCTTCACAATTTTCGAGGATATGATAGTCACATCATCGTAGAAGCTTTTGGTGATCCTGAGATAAAAGCTCATCTAAAACTCAATAATGTCATCAAATGCATTCCAAATAATTTTGAAAAGTATATGTCAGTTACGCTAGGTAAATTACGTTTTATTGACAGCCTGCAGTTTATGGCAGCATCGTTAGATGAGCTAGTAAAAGGTTGTAGTAAATTTAATAACCTAAGAGACTGTTTTGGAGATAAATTTAATCTATTAGCTAAAAAAGGAGTTTTTCCATACGAATATCTCGACGATTGGAGTAAATTTGATGAAACATCTTTACCTAGCAAAGACAAATTTTACTCGCAACTTAAAAACGAAAATATCACTGATGATGAGTACAGGTATGCACAAGATATTTGGAAAGAGTTTGATTGTAAGACTTTTGGTGATTACCACGATTTGTATTTGAAAACTGACGTGTTATTATTAGCAGATGTTTTTGAAAGTTTTCGAGAAGTGAGTTATAATAATTACGGACTAGATCCTTGCTGGTATTATTCTGCCCCCGGACTGTCATGGGATGCTCTGTTAAAGTTTAGTAAGGTAAGGTTGGAATTACTGACTGATGTTGATATGTTCAATTTTATCGAAAAAGGTATCCGAGGCGGTATTAGCGTGATAACGAAGAAATATGCTGAAGCAAACAACAAATATTTGAAAGAGTATAATCCTGACCTTCCTTCGAAGTATATGGTTTATCTAGATTGCAATAACTTGTACGGGTATTCGATGGCAGAGTCAATGCCGTTTGGTGGATTTCATTGGATCACGGCTGATCAATTTCTATCAGAGACAGAAAAAAAGATACCCGACGATGTTTCGTATTTCGTTGAAGTTGATCTCGATTATCCAACTTCGCTACACAAATTGCATAACGATTACCCTTTCTGTGCGGAATCGATGGTTATAGATTATAGTTTGTTATCAGAAGAACAACAAGCGTCAGCATTACCAAGACAACATTCTATGGTAAAGAAGCTAGTACCAAATTTGCTTCATAAACGTAATTATGTTTTGCATTACAAAGCTTTAAAACAAGCAGTCGATGCTGGTCTCGTGTTGAGAAAAGTTCATCGCGTACTAAAATTTAATCAGTCACCGTGGATGAGAGGTTATATTAACTCAAACACTACAAGAAGAGCTGCGGCAAAAACTGATTTTGAGAAAAACTTTTTCAAACTGATGAACAATTCTGTTTTTGGCAAGACGATGGAGAATATTAGGAAACGCGTAAATATCGAACTAGTCAATGATGTCAATCGCAGAAACAAGCTTGTGTCAGACGATGATTTTGTGAGCATGAAAATTTTTAATGAGAATCTTGTTGCGATACAAAGAAGAAAAACAAATCTAAAACTAAACAAGCCGATCTACGTTGGAGCTTCAGTGTTAGATTTATCAAAGTGGCTGATGTATGATTTTCATTATAATTTTGTTAAAAATCAATGGCCGGCTAGTAGATTATTATTTACTGATACTGATTCGCTCGTATATGAAATCGAATGTGAGGACATCTATCAGGACATGCATGATAATAGATATCTGTTTGATCTTTCTGATTACCCACGTGACAGTAAATTTCATGACGACACAAATAAAAAGGTTATTGGTAAGTTCAAAGATGAAATGAACTCGAGCGCTATCAAATACTTTATCGGATTACGTAGTAAAATGTATGCCGTATTGTTAGACAATAATAAAATAACAAAAAAAGCAAAAGGTCTGCCTCGTGATTTTGTTAAAAAGTTTATAAAATTTGATGACTACAAGTACGCGCTTGATGGTGGTGTTAGTTTTATAAGAGCTATGTCAATTCGGACAAATCATCATAAGCTCGAAACAGATGTCCTTATCAAACGCGGTTTGAGCAATTTTGATGATAAACGTTATTGCGAAAATGGGGTAGATACATTTGCACTTGGGTATTGTCATGATGATAGAGATATACTTGACATTATCTTTGCAAACTAAAATTTTATCTAAACTTTAAAATAATGTTTGAAAATTTGACAGTAACAAATAGCTACAGTAGCAAAATCAAATATCTAATGATGGACGACAAACCATTGACAGCTGAAATTAATAATGAAACATCAGGCATATGCTTTAGTGGTACCCGTGACAAGTTAAAACTTTCGCTCATCAGATCTGATGACAGCGAGTATTTTAATTATCTCGAACAATTGTATCAAAAGTTGCTTGCGGAATTTAACAACTTTCACTGTCCGATTAGTCAGCAAAAATACACCAAACTTACAATTGATCTTGATCGGTCAAAGGTGTATTTTATCTACAAAAAATACCCTCTTAACAAATCACAAATAAAAGATTTGTTTGAGTCCCGTCGTTATGTGAGCGGTAAAGTAAAGTTTAGCCTCTATCACCATGATAATGAAATATTTTTGATATCTACAGTTGAGACATTAACAGTTGGTAATGAGATATAATACCACTTACCTTACTGGAATTCTAATGCGTAATTTAGTCCACAATCGCCACGCTCTGCTAAATCGTAATGATTTGGAAGATTGAGTCCGACACATCATTTTGCTTATTCTAGCAAATCACGTAATTAAATTTTACCTGTTACCTAGGTATTTTGCAACAGGTGTTCTATTGTATTTGTTTGGAGGTCTAGAGGGGTTGTTGAGCTCGGATTCTTAGCGCAATTATTGATTGCAACAGGTGTTCTATTACGTTACCTAGGTATTTTGTATTTGTTGAGCTCGGATTCTTAACGCAATTATTGATTGCAATAGGTTTTCTATTACGTTACCTAGGTATTTTGTATTTGTTTGGAGGTCTGGAGGGGGTTGTTGAGCTCGGATTCTTACTTTCTCCTACTACTCCTACTTAGCTGAGGCAGTAAAGTACGTGACATGTTTTACTTCTAAAGTACGTGACATGTTTTACTTCTAAAGTACGTGACATGTTTTACCTCTAAAGTACGTGACATATTTTATTTCTAAAGTAAGTGACAAGTTTTGCTTCTAGATCTTACTTTCAATTGCAGTGTCGTAAGTTTTTTAAGTTTCAACAACTATGAAAACGATCATATTCAATAAAGTTTTATGATTACCAAACTGTATTTAACACATTTTACTAAACATCTTTCTTTTCCAGACAAATGAATGGTTGTACAGCTTGCAAATGTCGAACACAAGATTCTTACGTTACTGCTGTTGTCCAAAAAGATGATAAAAGTGGTTATGAAATTGCTTGGTTTAAACTTAAAGGATCTTGTAAATGTATAAATGGGCTCTTTTAGCAACATCTCGGTGGTTTCCCATTGTATCAAAGAGTTATCGTCCCACGTTTGGTATTTTTATAATTATCCATAATACACGATATGAACCTTTGATTAGTTGTTAGCTGATAATAGTAATGATAATCGAGAAACTTCAACATTGCTCTGTTTTATGTAAATGCAAAATATTGTTTTAATTCGTTAAAAATAATTTATATACAATCAGCTTAAAATCATCAAAGTGTTTGTTCAGCAAAACACTGTATAACAAAGTATAAAGCATGGAAGGGAGCTAACATATTCAATACACAAATAGAGAATACTCGGAAAGAAATACTGCATTAAGCACAGATGTATGCATGGATAGATATATTAATAACAAATGTATATGCATTATATTTTCTAATTTGCTAAATGTCAATATTTACTGTTCTATGTTCACAAACGATATTTTATAATCTAACATTCATATTGGTATTGCTATTTTATTACATTTGGAAACTTTAGGTGCTAACTTCTCATCCTATATAAAACGGTATTTTTATAGATAGCATTATTATTTCCCTAACTTTTCCTTATTGGTCTCACTATCGCACGATTTAAGTCAAGAAGTAGTATAGTTAGAGCAGAGTTGGATGTAGTATCAGCTCTAGGTCAAAGCCAAACAAAACCACTATTACCGTATTACGCAAGCCTCTAAGATTATCCTATAATGTTACGCATACAAGTACCAAGACAAATACTAACGCGGATACGACGCAAGCGTAAGTACATCGCATGTGCGACCTGAATACATGCACTGCTAAGAACAAGTTTACTATCCACTAAGGTCGTGATTTGCATCAACGCTTCTGTGGTATTGTAATTGTACTTCTATTACATACACCCTTTGCACATGAATTTAGTTCTCAATTTTGAATGCAGTCATTGCTATGCACTGTTCTGGCAGACCGATCGATCTGACTATACGGACTTAGTGTAAATTTGATGTGCTTTTGTCCAGTGCATGCCATTCATTTGTTAAAGGAGAAATGGTATTCGGGCGTGCCTATTATTTTATATTCGGATTTGCACATTTCTGGTCTTTAAACAATAGTCAGCCAAATCGATAACTATAAATGGATTAAACTTCTCAAATTATTATTGGTGGATTACAACTAATCTTTGAGAGACCATGAATTATTATTCCAATACTATGTATGTTTACCATTACACGGGACCATGTATGGATATACATATAACAGGCCATGGAATAGTAATTCTAAATGGTGTAGTTTTCACATTGATTTAATTAATATAGGATGGGTTGGGCGAAGATGCCTTTCATCAGCCTGTTCACTTCAAGTGAAGCTGGGTACCATGTAATATTTAGTACCGCGGTATCTTGCGATATTTCTAAACATACAGCGATATACTGCGATATTTCTAAACATCCCGCGGTATACTGCGATATTTCTAAACATACAGCGATATTTCTAAACATACAGCGACATTTCTAAATATCTCGCGGTATATTGCGATATTTCTAAACATACCGCGATATTTCTAAACATACCGTGGTATACTGCGATATTTCTAAATATACAGAGATACGTGCCACAGTATAACGAAATTATATTAGTGATCAACAAGTTATTGTTCCTGAGCAATGGTCTGACATTGGTTTGGGGTTTTGGGAGAGAGATTTACACCTGTCAATAGCTAGAGACAAAATTATCTCTGAAATATAGCAAAACTGTACCATAATTGTATACATATTATTTGAAAATAAAATTAGCATAAGATAAAATAAATGAAATATATAACCAAAAAGGAAAATCGGAGCCCAGTCTCCTATACAAGACCCTCCCCCTATATACTTAAAATGGAAATCGACAGTCGGGACCACCCTAATGTACCAATACCAACTCGAGGCCAGCTTGATGAAAACATCCTGTTGTTGGTTATACATCCAGCCAAAAAAAATCATCACAAGGATGAACTGGAGTTAGCCAACAAATCCACCCAGGTTGCATTACGTTTTGATTATGTTGCATCAACATTGACTAAGCCAAGAAAATAAAAAATCTCAACTGTTTTTAAAAAGGAGACCCTTGTCCCTGTATCAGTTTTTTTTTTAACAAAAATGATTACAATCGATTCAGAAACAATTCAATGGTGTAATCAATACGGTTTATTTTGAATGTAATGTCAGGCACCAAGAGCACAGAGGGAATTTAAATATTCCCAAAGTTTATATATACCTTCTATGATTGTATGACAATTGTGCCAGACAATAAAATAATTGGTTTGAAATGCGTATGCTTGTGGCACATGTAGAAAGTCCGCCAGTCAATTAATCATACTTCGCGATCACATTAGTAATAAAAGAGCTCTTATCGACATCTAATGTTACCTACGTGAGAAAATAATTGAAGAGGAACAAGAACTGCTAGATGAAATCACCAAGTGAACCACGGCAATCGTGAAATACAAACGCGATTCTGTGCTTGCAAACTCTATCTGCAGTATTACCGGAGAATCCGCAATTGGGCTTGGTGTGGCAAGTATCAGGACTGTGACAACTATGATATTGGTATTGTGTTTGAGCCGGTGTACAAAATCATCATGCGGGGCTGAGTGTGTAAGGCTTTGGCATAGATAACAAAAGACGCAGTACAAAGTCATCAGGCGGGGTTGAGTGTGTTAGGTTTTGACATAGATAGCAAAAGACGCAGTACAAAGTCGTCAGGCGGGGTTGAGTGTGTTAGGTTTTGACATAGATAACAAAAGACACAGTACAAAGTCATCAGGCGGGGTTGAGTGTGTTAGGTTTTGACATAGATAACAAAAATAAAAAACTTAAATTTCTACTCAGGATTTTAAAATCGGGTTAATGCACATGTCCATATATCGGGTATGAGGCTAGGACTATCAAAACAATCTGGGACACGCTTTAGAAATCATATTTTTATTATCAGGTATATACACCTGAAGAATCAGTGAGAAATATGACACGAGTGAGTTATTCCTCCATGGATACCTCAGCATGACTGTAAAATTAGTCTTGATATTAACTTTTCAAACTGTTTCAAATCTATATTTACTTATGAAATTGTGATGGAAGAGTCTTAAGATATAAAAAGTTGTTGAAAAGATTCCAGTTCATTTAGAGGCTACAAAGAGGTAGCGAATAAAATTTGTAGTTGGCTTTTGAGTGCAGATTGTGAAATTTCCTTCTTCAAGGACTCTCTGGCACGCCTCTATACCCCACAGAAAACCATGACCTTCTGTATGATGAGGCTGTGGAAAATGGGCATGGCTGTGATGGTTGTTTCCGCTATTTTCATTCTTACTGTGGTGACCGTTATTGTCCTGCTCATCAACATATTGGCTATTGCTGTGGTGACTATTTGCATGGTCGCTGTCGTGACTATTTGCATGGTCGCTGTCGTGACTATGGTGGAGGCAGTCAATACGGTGATCACCTTTTGGATGTTCTGCGTCATGGTCATGGTGATGATGACGAGCATGAAATATTTTCTGAAAGCTCATATGCGTGGCGTACAGAAGCGCTGCTGATTTGCTGCCGACATTTGCAGATAATTGACTGTGCATGTTGGACTCAATGACCAAGAGAAGTCCACCTTTTTTGAGTACCCTCCGAAACTCTGCCGTCGCCTTACTGACATCTTGGATGTGATGCATTACATTAAATACAAAAATACAGTCAAACTGGTCAGTCCAGGACTCGGGAAGTTGCTGTGCGTCGCCTTTCATAATTGTGAGATTGTCTGCTGCTCCCATTTGTTTTACGCTGTCTAATGCTATTTCGACATCTTTATCAGTATGTTCCACACCAAACACGGTCGACTTGGGAAACATTTTGGCAAAGCGGAAAGAGATATTGGCCTTTCCACAGCCTATGTCCACTACCTTCAAGCCAGATTCTGTAAAGACAAATATTGGTTGCCAATAAAAGCAAATACTAACTTCCGACAAAAACTACAGTGTATTGAAATTTATACCCGATCTTCAATTGCATTTGTAACCTACAAGTATTGTATTGCATTTATAACTGCTATACAATGATCGCTTGCACCACAGCCACACTCTTCTTTGGTTCTGTCCCCAAATAAAATTACCACATTGCAGAATAGTGTAGGATTTTAGGTTTAGAAACTGAAAGGATGGATTGACAGATTAATATTGCTAGAATTTTATATCCTTCTGCACTTCCAGTCCTATATTAAAAGGATCAGAGAATACAAATAACATATCCAAAACAAACAAAAAAATTAAGAAATATTTACCTGGAGTTATTTCAAGACCAGCCTCTTTTATACTCGGAATAACATCCGTCTCTATCAGTCGAGAACTTGTTTCATCGTTGTGCTTGTGAAACCAGTCTAGCAGCTTTGTTGCAGGGGAGTCAACTAAAACGAAAATGTGGGAACTTTTGTAAATCTTTAGATGCCCTTGTCTGAGTTAGATAATACAGCAAATAGCAAAAGCGTAAAGCATGCTGTAGTGCGTAAAAGCCATTAACATATCCGAATATGGGTTTTATATGAATGCTCATTTCAAATGAAATTTACAAAACAAGTTCAATAATTGGTGTCTTGTGCGAAACGAAATAAGTGAAACGTATATTTGGATGCATCAGACAATACTCCGTCTTACATCTGGTAAACACATCATTTGTTACGTCATCAGGTATTATTACGTTTTCAGTTTGGAAGATGCATTATATAGCTTTGTGTCTTAAATTCTTTTATTTTCGCTGTTCTTTTTCTTTACATGTATAGAACTTGATCTCTGTATTAAACAACCAGAATTGTTCTGACGTGTATAAACATCTAAATAACTCAGAGATGACCTGAACTATGTATTCTTTGGCTAAATTAAACTTGTCTTTATACTGGTACTACTCGTTGGCTGAATTAAACGTGTCTATTACACTTGTACTACTCGTTGGCTGAATTAAACTTGTCTTTACACTGGTACTACTCGTTGGCTGAATTAAACGTGTCAATTACACTTGTACTACTCGTTGGTCGAATTAAACATGTCTTTACACTGGTAGTACTCGTTGGCTGAATTAAACGTGTCTATTACACTGGTACTACTCGTTGGCTGAATGAAACTTGTCTTTACATTGGTACTACTCGTTGGCTGAATTAAACGTGTCTTTACACTGCTACTACTCGTTGGCTAAATTAAACGTGTCTTTACACTGGTACTAATGTTGATTTTTGTACTGGGAAAATCTTTTTCACTTGATTCATAAAAACTTGCCTTTCGATCTGCCGGATAAGCGTTTCTTTCTTTTAAACTGCTTCCAAATAAATAAATAAATAAAATAAATAAAAAATAATTAAATAAATAAATAAAAGCATAACAGTACCGCAAATCTGAATTTTCAGGATATGCTCAATTTATAAGTCTGTACCATTCTCTCTTCCGCTCGTTATCTCTTCCATCACTTGTATCCATGGCCCAAGCGCGGGGGCGAAACCTGAGGAGTGCAAAAGAGAGTACTGGTGGTTGGCAGGAACATGGTAAACGTCTCCTTCCGGATCAAACTGAATTAATTTTTCCGCCACCATACAACTCAGCCATCCTTTCACCAACCTGAATATCACGAATTATATGAATTATTTAGCATTCCCAACACATTATTACACTATTTTGTTAATTATTTCTTGAAAACGAGAACCACAACCTTTGTTTACTGACAGTGCTTTCGTTTACCCCCTTTTTTGCGCTTGAGTGACCCCCAAATGTCTGATTTAACTCCACAGTTTTAATATTAAAGTTTGCATTTTACTCAGTCTAACTCCCAGTTTTGACGCCAAGGAGATTTGTGACTGTCAGTCTTGCTCCCCTTGGTGATGGCCCTAGGATGTGTAGGGCCCAAGGCAGCAAGCTATCAGCACGGGGCCCCAAGCAAAAACACTATTGCGGAGAAGCGCGAGGCCGAAGGCAGTTGCCTCATTCACCTTGCGCTAGTGCTGGGCCTGAAAGGATACACTGACACATGTCAGTGAAGGACATAAAAAGTGATTGTGCGTTGTGAGATAGTAAAGTGTTGCTTTTTTAAAAAAAAAAATAATCATCTCATGAAAAATATTGATCTTTACATGCAGCTGGTTATGATCTCATCCTTTTAAATCAATATATGCCAGCATTATCGTTTTTATTATTATTATTATTATTATTATTATTAATATTATTATTATTATTATTATTATTATTATTATTATTATTGAGCTAGTTAAATCAAATCCATAACGCATTTAATGTATACAACGTACATCTCGAACAATATCAGCTTCCCACAGTAGTTTAGTCATATTGTTACAAGGTATAGTGTCATCTTTATACAGGGAGAACTGACTTAACACATAGACATAAATAAATATCTGTTTCCACGTAATAAAAAATACACTTACATAAACAGGCAACTATATACTGAATATCACTGGATTTCTAATAGGTATACGATTCACCTAAAGCAAGGTATCCTTTACGGCAGGTTAGGTGGAGATTTCTTGTAAAAGTATCAAATTAATTAACAGCTCAAGTGATGTCCTTTTCATTAAGACTTGTACGGGAATTAAATTTTAGGTGGCAATATTTTTAATTTGTCAATGCAATTTTGGACAAAATGTCAGCATTAGATAATAAATTTCGAAAGAAATAACAGTAATTCCAACTATGAACAAAATACTACGGGAAAACTCGCAAAAACGACCTAATTAGATACATAGCTCAGAAAATGACTGACTTACTTCTCGTCAAGGTTGACTTCCACGGCAAGTTCTGTAGATGTTAGTGGTCTGGTTGCTTTGCATAATTTTTCGAACAACCCCTTTTCTCGTCCAATTGCAATGGCATATGTAGTAAATCCAGATGAAATAATTTCCTTGAGACGAATATCAAATTCTAGAGTATCCATCTATCTGTAAAAATAATGCTGTGGATGTATTCGGGGATTTTCAAAGTCTCTCTCTCTCTCTCTCTCTCTCTCTCTCTCTCTCTCTCTCTCTCTCTCTCTCTCTCTCTCTCTCTCTCTCTCACACACACACACACACACACACACACACACACACACACACACAGAGCAAATTGGACACGTATCAGCAACTCATCCATGCGAGCCAGCAAAATGGATTGAAGGCCTGGAATCTACCAGTGAAAAAAAAAAATATATATATATATATATATAGAGAGAGAGAGAGAGAGAGAGAGAGAGAGAGAGAGAGAGAGAGAGAGAGAGAGAGAGAGAGAGAGAGAGAGAGAGAGATGGAAAAGCTAATCGGTTCTTTGGTCGGCACATCATAACTGGAGAGAGTTGTGGGTCAGAAATTTTTTCTTAGAAATGGGATCCTCACCTGATGGCGAAAACCGAAAGCACTGTAAAACTCTCTCTCTCTCTCTCTCTCTCTCTCTCTCTCTCTCTCTCTCTCTCTCTCTCTCTCTCTCTATATATATATATATATATATATATATATATATATATATATATATATATATATATATATATATATATATATATATATATATATGCGCACACACACACACACATATGCCAGGAAGTTGCCCATTTCTACCATGGGCTAAATAACGTCAAGAAACTAATTTTACAAAATAAAATTTTTTATTTTTGTTTAAATTATTTCAGACTGCATCATTTAATAATTTTTATATCAATTTCCGGAACAGAAATACGTAGTAAAAGTTCTGATAGTACAAATAACGGTTGATGATGTCATCACATTCAAATATTAGAGCCTAGTATTAAAAGAGATCAGATTCTGAGCCGTGTTCGGAACGATTATTAAACCCTAACGTATATTGCAGAGTATTAACAAGTAGAAATTGGCTACTTCCAGGTATGGTTTATTTTTTCCAGGGTTTGTGACTGTAATGGTGAAAATAAAGGCTAATTCGCCAGATTGGATTCATGGGATGGTCGTTCGAGAGTGGTGCTTTGGTACGTTACTGTTTAATGAATGGATATGTGTAGTTTTTCAGTCTAAGTACGATTCTGAAGCAATAAAAGATGCGTGAGAAAATTCCTTGTGATATTTTAAAATACCGTTAAGGTCATTTCATATTGTCAGAAATTTTATCGTGCTTCATTAATAAAACTACAGACTCCTGTGGTACAACGCACGAAGAGCAAACAGATAACGACAGCGCGAAAACGCTCGATAAGTTAGTGGTACGATAAGAGAGCTCGAACCTTACCATCGCTGAGTATCTGAGAGTCCGTATATTTTGAACAGAAAGGGGAAAAAAAGGAAACTTAGTAAAATCAATGAAAGACTGAGTGAACGCTCGTACATCGTCAGGATGAAGGAACATATAGACAAAATCGTGTGCACATACGACCCACAAGGATAAAAATACGCACCCAGGAGATTTCACCTTTACGTGAAACCGAAAACACTGATGTACCGACAAATATTAAACAAAGGCAACACCAAGTGAATCAAAAAGCTCCGGATAATCACCTTCAGAGAGTGTTAAAAATGACATGTTGCCAAATTCAGATATAACGATAAGGACTGCACCAAGCGTCAGACCAAAGAGAAATATCAGGTAGCCTGCTTATCTGAAAGACTTTGTGTGCTACAAGTGAATTATGAACTCCTAACATGTAGACCCTAGTCAGCTAATGTTACATTGTTTTGGTTAGTGAATATAAACTGGTAATCTGATAATATATTCAAACTGAAAAGATTTTTAAAGTTTAACTTTCAATATACACTATATGTCTAGCATATCCTATATACTTGCATTAATCATTTAATGAAGGAGAGATAACTAATTCTTTAAAGAAAAGGGGATGTTGAATAAAATTAAAGTAGCATAAATTGAAACAGAGCATAATGAATTCATTCCGTATGTGTAGTCACATGACTGATGTCTGTTTCTAGCATGATGGAATGGGTAGTATGTACATGAATAAATGTTGTAATGCTCAAAAAACAACGTCCTGTTTTATCTGCCTGTTTAGCAGCTGATTGTTTTGCCCCTACTAGTGGACAATACATCACTAACCTGCGTGAAATCGATAGGAATACGATTTATTTTCTCAGATATTGCGAGTACAGCATTCGTTATATCTTCAGTCCGTTGCCAGACTAGCCGAAACGACAGCGTTGATGAAATTTTACCTGGAACTCGTCATTTCCGTTCCGAGTCACATGATTGCACAAATCTCGCAACCTACATGTCAATGACATCAGGCGTCAAATAGTCACGTGATATCAACAATAAACCATTTCGAAAGTTGTTCTACACAGAATTCGAAAATATTAATTTAAAGTCACCTAATACTTGTACATATATATATAAAACATAATTCTCACATATTTATTCTGAGAACAACGACTAGAAAGCTGTCCTATTGTAGCCAGGCCCAGAAAACAAGTATCGGCGATTTATTTTGTTGGTATCACATGACCACAGCATGACGTGCTCGACGCTTGTTGAATGTTTCTTTTCTTTTTTTCCTTCAACTTGCAGCAATATATACAGATTTCTGGTCGTTGTTTTCAGAATAAATATTTTTAGAAGTTTATTTTATTTTATTTTACTATAAATATTAAGTGACTTTCACTTATTTGTTCGATTTGTTTTCTAAATGCGATATCTTAAATGTGATGTCTAAATGTTGGTAACACTGAAATGGATTATTGTTGATATCACGTGACTATTTGACCTACACCCACTATAAATGTCCAAATATCAATTATGGGGTGGCAAGAGTCAGAGGAAACTCGGACTAGACATCAACCCTGATACTGGCCAGCCTGCCAATTCCCGTTGCAAACTCTGTAACTAACGACTTGTATAACTTGGAAATTAATAGCCTGTGTGTATGTGCAAGTTATAACCCACATACTGATCCATTATATTTACCAGTGAACAATGGATGGCGTCGTTCTTTCTAGGAACACTGGACAGAAATTTACCCCAGCTTAACGTAGTGTACAGTGATTAACCGTTTTTTGACTATCCCATAAATGTTCGATAACATCACTGTTATGTTCGTATGTTATTTTGTGTAAGAACTATTGAGACTTACCCGTCATAAACACACAACCAACAAATCGATCAAGAATCACCCAGTATTACTCGGCATATTGTACCATATTGTACCTCGTAATTTTCAAAGAAAAAAAAACTGATCTAGATTGGGGTTTTACTTTAAACATTGATTGATCGCGTTTAGATGAGAAGGTATATGGTACTGACATTTAATAAATATTACGATACTCGCTGTAAACGGAACTTCACTGATCTATTTCTATTAAATCGTGTATTAAGTTGGCCTGTGATGGTACGTGGTACACGTCCGGTATATACATAAGTACGGTAATTGAGTGTCTAATAAAGGGAAAGAGCATGGGCACGGCTCGTACAGATGGCCATAGAACACAATTAATTTCACTATATTGTCTCTACATTTGTTTCTCAGTACTGAACTTTCCACTGTGTGACAATCAATACAAATCATGTTAATCTAAAATACCTTCAAAGATGACTTTACGGTTTAGTTCTTGTCAAGGATTGACCTGCATTTTTTTGAGAGGCTGAATTGTAAACAAAACACCAGGCAACCGAACACAGATTTCACTTCCGGATCATCACCATGACCTTATTACTCAATGTGCACTGTCGCCGAAATACACACAGACAACTACACCATAAGCTCACATTTTAAAGAATAAACAATTGCCTTTACATCCTTACCAAGAATGCCAAAATCTAACTAGACCGGAAAAGGTGATCTAAAAATAGAATAGGACTACATTCGTGGGTACTGAACTGGATTTTATTAATTGAGTACTGATTCCAGATCCTTGTAAAGTGTATACTGCAGGGAGGATCTAAAATACATAAAGCGTGTTAACTAGCGTGTTGGTTAGATACAAGCCAATATACCTCCTTTCAAATAAATACAGAGCAACTTGATCTCTGATGTACAGAGTAGTTACCAAAATGGAAAGGTGTATTTACTGATTTTGTGTTCAAGTAATTAGTGTCCCCCTTCCCAGTTCTTATTCTTGAGCTCCTTCAAATAAAAAAAGTTGTTTAATGGTAATTTTGAGTCTCCAATAAGCATGTCCTGCCCCATTCTGCAGCAGTTGGCTTTGGTGATTGCTACACCACTGTACAATTTGTAATATTTGTACTGTAAAGTAAATAATCTTGTGCAGATGTAAATATTGCTGAAAACTTGAGATGGCACATTATGAATATTTTGCAGTAAGTCAAATTGGACATTTAATAACTTGTTTTTATTGAAAGACAAAAAGTCAGCATTTATAAATTGGTATATACATACATGTATGCTCCTGTTCTCTGAAAATCCCAGACAAAATAGAATGAGTTTTTTCTAAGATTCTCAGAAACAATAGAAAATTTAGATTCGCTAATTTTTTAGATGAGTATGATGGTCAGATCTCAGGAAAAAGCATATATATATATATATATATATATATATATATATATATATATATATATATATATATATATATATATATATATATATAGTTTAATACAAACAATAATATCATACAGGTTAGAGAAATTAAATTCGTACTCTACTGAGTTTCGAACCCAGGTCCACAAGTAAATGGCACCCATCGCCTTGCTTGCACGCACCAACCCATATACCGTCACGCATCACCAAAAAATGGCACTGAATCGTTGTTATATAAGCTCGTGCGTAGCAGACACACTTGCATGACGACCTAGTAATTAATTCTCATATATACACACAGTCGTTTAATACAAACAATATTATCATACAGGTTAGACATATTTTATATAACAACGATTCAGAGCCATCATTTTTTGGGTGATGCGTGCTTAGTCGTGATGGTATATGGGTTGGTGCGTGCAAGCAAGGCGATGGGTGCCATTTACTCGCGGACCTGGGTTCGAAACTCGGTAGAGTGCAAATTTAATTTCTCTAACCTGTATGATAATATTTGTATTAAATTATTATTTCTGCCCACTATTATCAAAATTCTACTACAGAATCCAGGGATAGCACAGTCTGTTCTGTCTGGTATATATTTATAATTCTTTGTAAAACAAAAATCCTATATACCTTGATTTCTTTCATAGGAATCTGGAATGACTGTGTGTATATATGAGAATTAATTACTAGGTCGTCATGTGAGTGTGTCCGCTACGCACGAGCTTATATAACGATTCAGTGCCATCATTTTTTTGGTGATGCGTGCTTAGTCGTGACGGTATATGGGTTGGTGCGTGCAAGGAAGGCAATGGGTGCCATTTACTCGCGGACCTGGGTTCGAAACTCGGTAGAGTACGAATTTAATTTCTCTAACCTGTATGATAATATTGTTTGTATTAAACTATTATTTCTGCCCACTATTATCAAGATTCTACTACAGAATCCAGGGATAGCACAGTCTGTTCTGTCTGGTATATATATATATATATATATATATATATATATATATATATATATATATATATATATATATATATATATATATATATATATATATATATATATACACACATAACCAAGCAAGTCAAAATGTTCCACCTTTATGTTAAGATGGTGATTATTTTATAAGTCTAAGATGGCCCAGTAGATATCATGTTATCAATTATATTTCCAGACTTCAATGCTAATGCTAAAATAATTTAGCTAATATAAATGCATATAATTTATATTTCTTTTATATAAGAAATTATCTATAATGGCTTGAGTTAGGCAGAAATATACCTAAACCAAACATATTTTCAGTTTTTAAACTTGTAAACTTTGCTGTGAAAAATTATTAAATTGCTTCTACTTATCAAGATCATGATTGAGGGGTAATAAAATATGTCACAAATCTTCCATTTATGTTCATAACCAATCACTGAAAATACAAGGTTTTATTTCTTGAAATGTTATGTCTGGTGTAAGGGAGACAACTTAATGATATATAGAAGGTGTGGTATTTTATTTCCTCCAATTTATTATCCATGTAATATAAATGAATTCATGATCACATGTATTAACTTGAATGCAATTAAATAAAATAATGTTATTATGTTATTGATAAAGTGACAACATAACATTTATGCTTCTATATGTAGTGGAGTGATGTAATTTTGTTTTTTGAGAGAATGCAGCTGTATTATTTCACATAGTTCATGTTCTCTACAATGCCAGTATATGGAGTGCAACCTTCCATAAACAGGCAGATATGATTTAGATTTTTGCAATGGGATGCAAAGTTTGAAGAATACAGAAATTCCACAAGAACAGCTGGACAGAAATAAATAGAATTAATTGAAAGTAGATAGTAGGTTATAATTGGGCTTATAATAGTGTCAATAGGAAATGCTGACTTTAAAAAAAAAACAACTGTTCTTGTCTATTGGTATTCCCTGCTCTTCAACAAAAGCGAATGCAAGAGAACTTATCTAAATAAACTGCATGCACAATTTCAAGGCTGGGAATTGTACAAAAATGGACAATTAGAGCAGGACAGTTAAAATCAAAGTGGAAAGGAATACCATATCTTTAATAAAGTAACTCATACTAGAATATCAAATATGATACTAGTGATTTAGCTACAAGTGAACTTGGAGTGTTCTCAATCCTGGTTGCAGGCATGCTTTACAAGAACAAAATAGTTGCTTTTTTATACATGATTTATCATCTTTTGCAGGTAAAAAAGTCCATATTTGACCAAAATCAACTACATGTCTATTCTGTCAACATAACTTATTATTGTTGCATTTATGCCAGTCTTGGAGCTGACTAAACAGACAGACATAAAGCCATCAGGCAATACAAGTCTAAGCCTGTTGTTTTTGTAGTTAAAAAACCCCCATTCAATGCCAATTTGGACTTTTTTCTGAAAATTTCATACATTTTAGTCTTAAGAGACTGTCATTTTTTGACCAAAAATGTTCAGCATCCATTTGTTTTTCTACATCAGACTAGTACAGTTCATAAATGCCACCCACATATATGTGTTGCTATGGATACACTGGGAAGCTGTTCTTCCCTTTAGGTTTCACAGTACCAATTTTTTTTCCATAGACCTCAATGCTAATGTTTTGTGAAATAAATATACTTTCTATCCTTCCTCAGCAAGCATGTCACACTGTCATAAAAAAAACAATGTTAGATTGTCAATTTGACAAGGATAGAACCAGGTACTCCACTGTGTTTAAGAGTTATCTAGTCACACCAGAGATATTTTCAGTCATGTCTACCTCATTTAAAAAAATCACAAAAATACAAAATTTGATCTAGATATGAATTTACATAATCTTCCTTGTGTCCAAGAGGCTCTACTCTTTTTAAAGCCTAACAGGAAATAAAACTCTTACATAATGCACCAATCACAGCTAGTTTTGGTGTTTTTTTCTGAATACTATCTTACCTACAATTTAAGCTCCGCCCACCTGGGGTTTAACAATTGGTACTGTTATACCAATATGGCAAACTAGGAATTATGTCCTATTTTAGATTTATACCTGAATTGGCACCAATAGTTTCAGTATGTCTACTGGAAATGATTTCATAGTTCAGAATGGTCAAATCATGCTCTCTACTGCAACTATGTGCTGTAGTCTTACAGCAGTAATATAATAAAAACCTGAAACGAAATTTACAGGAGACTGGAATAAATAAACCAAAACAAATCAGTAGTATTTCTGAAACAAACAAAATTTAGTGGAGACTATCAGACACTAAAGAAAGCCTGGAATATTTTATTAAATTGGCAGATACTAAAAATATTACTAAAATTCAGAAGCTGACATGAATCTTAAAACAGACTCCTACAGAATCCTGGAATATTATAATTAAATATAATAAAATTGCCTAGATTTAAAGTAATAATAAATTTTGAAATACATGTGGAAATTAGTTGATACTAAAAAGAAAATGAATATTATATTAAAGTGGCAGACACTAAAAGCATTACGAAAATTATGAAATTAAAATGTTCTTTAGAATAAACTAAAAGAAAATTGGAACAAAATAAAATTGTAAGAAAGATGACAAAATTAAAACAGTCAAAAAAAACTAAAAATTAAAAGCTTTTAAAAATTTGTTAAAAAGCCTAACAAATTTTAAAAAATGAAAAGGCAAAAGAATTGTGAAAATAGTAAAATAAAGAGTAAATAAAACCAACAAAACAACAAAACAAATGGAAAAAAACTGAAAAGAAAAATTGCAACAAAATTGGGGAGCAAAGAAAAAAATTATAAAATTAAGACAAATGAAAAGAAATAAAAATTGCAAAACAAATATAAAAATTAAAGAATTTTTGATAATGAAAAAAAATTGACAAATTTAATTTTTTTATAAAAGTAAAAGGATAAAATACAGTATTTAAAACAAAACAGCATTAGTTAGGTATTTTAAAGAAA
>JAEAOA010000576.1:60000-197500 GCA_016746295.1 Potamilus streckersoni
GTGTTCCTTTCCACAATATGTTTAGTTAATTTTGGATGATCTGCATCACATTTTAACTCCAGGTGTGTTTGTTTTCTCAGACTTCACTCTATTACATTTCACTTCCAGAATTTCAGGATTACTTTGTTATGGTTAAGTAAAATAATCTAGGCGTTTTTTTTTTTTATTGAATTCTATGCAAGTTTTGGTTTTTTAAGCAAAATAATCTAGGCATTGTCTTTATTGAATTCTATGCAAGTTTTGGTTTTTTAAGCAAAATAATCCAGGCATTGTCTTTATTGAATTCTATGCCAGTTCAGAAATGTATTATTAGTATTAATCTTGGACATTTTTATCAAAGATTCTGTTACTGTTTCTTCTGCTTTGCATTAAATATGATACAAGCTTCTTAATTTTACTGCAAATTTTAGTCTTCATCTGTTTAATAAAATATTGTCTTTTAAGCATATGCAAATTTTGTTTCAGTTTCAGAAATAATCCCCATTTTGAAATATATTTAGGCATGTGTTAAATTCAATTTCTGAATTTTAGTATTGGTAATTTGAATATTCAAGCCTGATGTCCGATTCCAGTTGGGAAAACTTCTTGCCTTATAAGTTTCATTTTCATGATATAGAACTTCTCAAAATGAATCTTGGAAAATCTGATGAATTCACTTCAACATGTTATTGGATATAAATAATTCATTTTAAAACAAATAGCAGGCTAGAAGGACTTTTTTTTCCTTTCAAAGATGGAAATATAGAATGTATATACTTCCATCCAGTGAAACTTGAGAATTTTAGGTCAACTAGATGAAATGGAATTTTCTAATGCAACAGCAACAAAAAAATTACTGGGATTTCTAAAAGAATGCAATTTATGTAAACTATTAACAAAGATTTAAATGATTTTATATTTTTTGCCACTTTTGATAAAATAACAAACCATGACCTTGACACCCAATGTGATATGTCACTTTTGAGTGATGTACATGTACATGTATAACAAGTTTCATTCCTTAATCTCAAGTAGCTTTAAAGTCCTAGAGCACACATTTAACTGACGCAAAATATAAAATGCCCCGACCTTGACAATAACAACCTAAATGTGATGTAGCACAATTCTTTAGATGATGTTTACCAACCTTCATTTCAATATACCTTGGAACTATGACCTTAAGGTGAAAAACAAGATTTTGAAGTTATAATGAACAAGTAAACAAAGCTTCATCATCAACTATCAAGCAGATTTAACTTCATAAAGCGAATGTGACAGAAACATTAAATGAAATGATTGTGAACTTGTCCTTGAAGAGTGATACATCTGGTAATGGTGCACAAGTATAGCAAGATTCATGCCATAATCTGAAACCATTTTGAAAGCAGTGACCTTGACTGTAGACAAGACATCCAATTGGTATACACAATGTTTAATGATGATACACAATTATACTATGTTTCATGCCTTAATCTGAAACCATTTTGAAAGCAGTGACCTTGACTGTGAAGACAGGACGTCCAATTGGTATACAACACTGTCTAATGATGATACACAATTATACCATGCTTCATGCCTTAATCTGAAACCATTTTGAAAGCAGTGACCTTGACTGTGAAGACAGGATGTCCAATTGGTATACAACACGGTCTAATGACGATACACAATTATACCATGCTTCATGCCTTAATCTGAAACCATTTTGAAAGCAGTGACCTTGACTGTGAAGACAGGATGTCCTATTGGTATACAACACTGTCTAATGATGAAACAATTATACCATGCTTCATGCCTTAAACTTTATTGGCCTGAAAGTATATGGGAAAGTGCAATGCATAGATGGATGGCAGCACAGATACTAGGATCTTTTGTTAAAGTCCACCAAAATCCTCCTCCCATACTGATTAATAATTAAGGTATGATTTTAATGGCCAATTGAATACATTATTAATGATATTGTGCCAAAAATATCAGAGCAAAGAGCATTTCCCAAAAGGTACATAGAGGCAACCAATCCATCAATATTCCAGCATGCTCTACATCACCTGCCAATATAAAGTCTTGATCTGTTTTCACACACATCTGAGGAAATGCGTGTGTGTGCGATTTGGATTTTTTAATGTAGCTTTAACAATTTTTCAGTCATACTGCTACGATGTCTGCAGTGTGGCAGTTTATAGTGATGTCTAGCACTGGGGCATCATGACCCAATCATGTAACATGATGTCCCATTATTCTTACACCAGGGCAACCAATCCTAACACTAACCTCTGAATGCTGAGCAACTAGTGTGGTAATTGTTAGTACCATTTTTTAAGTGTTTGGTATGACTCGGCTGGGGTTCAGACCCACAACCTCCTGCATCAGAGGTAGACACTTAGAGCAAAAAGCATTTTCCAAAGATACACAGAGGCAGTCAATCCATAACTATCTCAACCACCAAGTATACAATACATAACCTGACATTGCAGTTTAAAACTCTTTTCACGCACATTTGGGGAAGCAACCAAGTTCACGCAAAAATTTACAAAATGCTATATTTACCCAAGTAATTGAAATATAGCAAGCTAGTAGAGGAACCCGAGTTAAGAAGAACCAGAATGTTGTGGTAATTTTACTTAATTCTAATAAACATTTGGATATATGAACTTGAGCTCCCCGCCTGGTTATAAAGGTTGTAAAATGGATGAAAAATATTTTCAAGTCCCCAAAAAGCAAGATCAACAAATATTCATCAATAATTTTATTCAATATACACATTCATTTCATAAACCTGAGCTAACATCCATTCACTCAAGACTTTCATCTCCGGGAAGAATGTCTCTAGCACATGATACAGATAAAATAATGAATATGACACAACATGTTTGGTTTATGAATCTGGTGAACATTAGGTTGTGTCAACCTTGAGATATAAAGTAAAATATGCTGCTTTGGGATTTGAATAACTTGGGTTGCAACAAATCAGCTAACAAATGATTAGAAGCTCTGAAAACTGATATATCTAAATGATTTGTTACATACAGAATAAATGAATGTAACAATGCAGTTCACCTTAATGGCACAGGTACACACATTCTCATAATCCACAGTTCACATGTGACCTGAAAATAGTGGAATAGTCTTTTTCAAGTTTATTTTTTTTAACAAATTAGCCCCTACCCTCCGAATCCCATGTAACCCCATTATCCCCTATTGTATTTTCCCCAAATATGAAGCATGAAGACTGAGGCAATGAAGAGCAAACTCATCACAAGTACTGGCACTGGTCCCCTGCAAGAAAAATAAAGTCATGAGCACATTGTCTACTTTTGTATATAATACAAAATACTATTACAATGATTTGAGTGTCTTTCAATTTTAGTATTGGGATTAAAAAAAACAACACAAACGCAACTAGTTTCGCATATAATATATGCTTCTTCAGGCACAAAATGTTTTGAAATAAACGGATGACATCTTTACTGGCTAAAATAACAATTACGTCATTATGTAACTTCATAAGAAATTACGTTATTAGGTAATGTCATAAAAACAATGTATAATCACAACAACTATATATATATATATATATGACAGGATCTAAAAGATACACAAGTCTCTAATGAAACTTGAATCAGTAAAATAATAAAATAAAATCCTTTACAACAATAAGCCTATTGTTGCTTATAAGAGACCCAAGAATTTGCAAGATTTTTTAATTAGAACTAAACATACAGAAAAAAATAAAAAAGGACAATTCTCGTCATCTAAATATAATAGACATCGATGCTTTCAATGTGTAAACATAAAAGAAAGTAGTTTTTTAGTAGCGCCAGCACAAAAGAACATTTTTCCTACATTATAACACTAACTGCATATCAACTAATGTAGTTTATTTGATAACCTGTCAAAAATGTAACATGCAATATGTTGGACAAACACTTCAACAAGTTTCTAAAAGAATGAATAGTCATCGCTTTCATATTAAAAATTATAAAGATCCTCAGTTTTCATCTAATATTTCTACACATTTTAACACCCATAATCACTGTCTACTCGATTTTTCTTTCATGCCAATAGATATTGTGCATGGAGACATGAACAGACTTATAAAAGAGACTTATTGGCTTCATAAATTTGATACTTTGTATTCTAATGGCCTTAATACCAATGTATTATATAAAATTGTATAATTTTCTTTTCAATTGTGAAAATGTATATCTTTTATAACACTATAATTGTATGTATGACTGTTTGTCTCTATTTTATTTTATTTTACTGTTTCAATTTTAGTGAATTTTTAATTTCAACATCAATAACATAAAATATTTGTTAATCCCCAAAATTCATTTCTTTTTTTATTCTCAATGGTGGCATCTTACTCTTTCTAAAATAAAAACAATAAGTACAGTAAAATGTGTGTTTGCAGTTTATGCAATGTAAACACAACTAAAATGTTAAGTCTATAAATGGCTGGTTTTAATGGCACTTTTAGCTTGTTACTGTCTATGTCATGCTAAGGGAATGGTAGCCAAGTGCTTTCTCACAAGAAGCAGACAACCTGGACTGATCAGGGTATGTATCAGTAATGTGGTTCTTTGATTATAGTCTGAACATTGATGTAAACTCAAGAAAATTATCAACTGCTAATGAGAAAAAACCACAGTTGATAGTAATGGATGTTTCAATAAAATTATGGATAAATAGTGAATCAGACATGTACAAAAAAAATCAATCCATCATTCAAATCTATTCACTTATTTGCTTAACAAGGCACATGTATGTACATACAAAAAAATGGTAAGCCTTGTTAGGAAACCAACCATCCTGATCAAAATTGGCACCTACATCAAATGCATTATGATTTTGTCATCAAAAAACTATAAAATATTGGTTTTCAAAGTTGTCATTTAAAAACATCATGCAACAATTATTAGTTTTAATATTATTTCATCAGTACTTTTAAACATCTGATGTGAAAATATGCAAAGCTAAAAATCAAGGGACTAATTTGAATACTGTAATTTTCAACTTTCTACAATGTCTTATCCTACTGTTGCCAACTTTGCTTTATTATGGCTTGAAAGTGGAAGTAATTTAACCCAAATATTAAGAGTCCAGCATGTACCCTGAATTATGGCTTGAAAGTGGAATTTAACCCAAGTTTTAGAGTCCAGCATGTACCCTGAATTATTAAATAAAGTCTTGGGAAGTCCTAAGTGATTAAAAAACATACAGTAAATCTGCTGTGCAGGCTTTCAGTTGCAGAAAACTGATGTCATCTAAATAAATCTGTTTTACTTGAGAAAGTCAGGACAATACACTCACCAACACACCCTTGAATTGCAAATTTGATAAAACAAGTCTATAAACTTAAACCTGTGCAAATTTCAGACCTGCCAACCCCAATGAGTCTGTCTCAGTAAGGCAGCTGATTTTTTCCCATAAGACTGACCAGTTTTCAGTAAGGTTTAACAAAATGTCAATAACTGCTATTGTAAAGCTGGAAAACATAATTAAATTAAAAGTTCAACACAATGACAATAACATGTTTAACAAAAGTTTGTTAAGTAAGCGTAGACCTTATTCACCAGTAGTACAGTTGCACCAACTTTAGTTCCAAACCCTATGCAACTCAATGGTTTGTTATCTCTCAATTTGGTTTAATTCTTGGAAATGTGTTTCCCATTCATATGACGGCAATCATGTCTCCTACCATGAGACATACTTAAATTAGCATGTGATGTCCAATAAACATAACTGTGTCCATTCTATCTCTTATTTCAGAATCAGAATATTCTTCAGTGTTGATTATTAACACTTTTCAAGAGGCTTATTTTTCCCTTTCATATTAAATATGCATCACTTCCAGGATGCCATTACAAAAAAATTATATAATCAACTGCTTGATCAGGCAGACACTTCACATGAACAAATAGGTGCAGTTTAAAGCATCTGGGGTGCTGCAGTAAAGTTAGACTGGTTCCCTAACTAATTTCACTAATTTTAATATGAAACTAGAATCCAAATAAAACACAAATGAACCAATTATCAAGATTTTTTCTGGCAACAATCATTTCTGTAGTTTTTGCTTGTATGTCATTAGTTTGAATTTTAAGGGTAATTTTCGTAAGACTTATGGCAAAGTCATAAGAACTGGCAGATCTGAAATTCGATGCATTTTTTTAATATTATAATGTATGTACAACTAGTGACATAATCCTTTTACAATACTTTTATAGGTACTGACCGTTTCCCCATTTTTAAAATAATGACTTTTTCCCCGTATTTTAATATGTAATGACCTCCCACTCACTTTTAAACTTAATTTTATACCTAATCACTTTTTTCCTTTACTTTCATATGTAATGACCTTTTCCCCATACTTTCATATGTAATGTCCTTTTTACCACACTTTTATATGTAGTTACCTTTAACTTATACTTTTATATGTAATGACCTTTCTTTGACCTTTCCCTATACTTTTATGTTTATCGATCTTTACTTGTTCACTTTATTTCAGAATCATGCAAGAAAATGCACACACTTAACATTTAAAGTCAAATGTTACAGTATTTATTTTGCAAGTGATTACCTAATGCTTTAATGTGTCCAAATTAGATGGATACATGGGATTTTTTAGTGCCTGTATTACTCCAATTGGTTACCAACAGCTGCAAATTCACTCTGGTCAGCCTAAACATACATGAAATGCTACTTTTTATATACTCAGGAACTGATCTTGTATTTTTCTTTAGCAACACAAATTATTTTTGGTAAAACAGTTTACCCTATACTGTTAGGACACAAATTATTTTTGGTAAAACAGAGTTTACACTATACCGTTAGGACGGAGGATAGAAAAACAAAACAGGCAATACTACATAATCATCGGCTATGATGAAATTGAGAAATGAATTACACTTTAATTCCTGGAGAATCCTCTGTGTAAAACCTCCACATCCCTGCACTGCTTCCACTTGCCTTTGGTCTACCTGCACCTGAAGATGCAGTTTTCCTGGAGAAAAAAGAAAGTTCTTTATAGTTAATCTAAAGAAAAATGAAGGATGTCTCATCATGAACACAAATTTTTCAGACATATGTACAGGCCTAACGCCTTTAGTTTAGATTCAGTAGCTCAGAAAAAACCTTTTATTGCAAAAATGATTGCTTTTGAGATATCACATTTTCATTATTGCAAGTAATTAATAGTTGTAATTAATACTTATTCTCATTTGGACAAAAAAAATGAAACAAATTCTGATATTACGAAGTAGACCTTGTAGTCCTCTGAAACGAATATACGGTACTAGTAGACCAACAAGATTTTTATGCACAAAAATTGCTTATGGACCCTGCTAACTGCTATCACTCACAAATAAAGGACTACATATGAGTATTTAGTTAATGGTTCAATTGTTTCATGAGAAACAGTTTTAAAAATCCTTTTTTTCTGTCAGAGGCAGAAGTCAGGTCAAAACAATTTAATGAGCAATATTTCCACAAATCATTCAATGATGAAAAATTCTAAGTATCTATCTGCAAATAATTAAACAGGACATGTGATCACGTTTCCAACCTCAAGTAACAAACAAAAAAAAAACCCTCCAGGCAGATCAGGGTTACACTGCAGGCTGAATTGTTGTAAAGAATTTAATAAGCAATGTCAATACAGTCATGTAATACACACAGTAAAAGTGTTTAAAATAAACATATAACACAGATTTTTTAACTATAAAATAAAACCACCTTTAAATGCAAATATGCATAATATAAAAATAGGGGACATAATTCAAAGAAGAGAATAAAAACAGGCTATTTTGCATTTCTTGTTTTGCTCCCCCTTTCCTACTCTGTTCAAAACAAGAAGTTACTTCTCCCTAAAAGTATTTCATATCTTGACACACATACACACACAAACACATACATACAAGGAGCACACTACGAGGTGAAAAGGAAAACTATGTTGCCTAAAAAATGAGAACTTCAACTTTTTCTCTTAACAAAGTGAAAATGACTTCACCCTGTGATATTTTTGATGAACACTGAGTGACCATAGTTTAAAACCTCATTAGTTTCACTCTTTTGTAGCTCAAGGCGAAATGTAGGCAAGCATCAAGCCTTCAAATATCTGGTGTTGATATCAACTAAGCTGACAAACTCCTGCAAATTCATAGTAATTTAGAAGCTGATTGACCATTTCCAAGTAAATTCTATGCCCTATTTCTGCAAGCTATCATTGCAAGGAAATTTTTAAGAACAGATTTGATGATCTCATGATTTTAACTGCCATAAGTGCATTATTTTTTTTCATAAAATCATTTTGAAATGATAGATGACTCTACCATGGGAAAATAATGGCAAGCATTACTGTGTCTAGATGTACAATTTTCTTAGACTGTTTTCATAAACAATTGAACAAGCATGCTAAGGAAAATATACAATTCATAGAAAGCAAAGTTTTTATATTATGTTATCGAAGATTTAGATTAAAAATACAAAGATGTAGTTCAGAAACTTATTGGCCAATGAAATGTTGTTGAAGTCAAGAAGTGACACAAATTCCAAGTTGTTTTCTGATTTCACTCATTTTGTGAAAATATGAGCATAAAATAGTGAAGCAAATTCTATTCAACTAATGTCCTATGTTACTACAAGTATGTAAACAAATAATAAAACCATACATTTGCAATGCTATCAATGGACTGATGTAACTAAGCTAGAAAGAGAGGTTACAATAGGAAGTTCCTGTTCCTAGAAACAAATACATGTTGACTGTGTTTATTTGGTTAGTTTATTTATATATTGACTTCCAATTGTTGTCTAGGAATAGTCACAGTAATGTTCTATCCACAACAAAGAAATCTGGATGTACAGTATAATCCTAAGAAACATGCATTTGCACTCGTGTACATGGTACAGGGGTTGTTTTAAACAGAGCTATTTTCAACTGCCACTTTATAATGAACTTTCATAAAGTAAAACTAAATTCTTGTTGAAGAATAGCTGAATAAGCATTTCTACTACATTGCCGTTGCAATACTCTAATCTAGTTACTCCTATCAATTAAATTCATTACAATCGATAGCTGCTGTTGTGTTCTTTTAAAGTGATATCATTCATACATGCTTGTATATGGCCAAAATACATGGTATAATGACAAAGAAGGGCACATAATGGCTGGGCGATACTCTCAATGTGAACTGTGCATTGTGAAGGAGACTTTACTACCCAGAATAGAATCACCAAGTACCACACTTTGCAAAGAAATTGAATATGCTAATTTAAGTATCTGAGGATGGGAAGAATCTGAACAAATCTGACAGTGGAAGGAACAAGTCATATGTCCAAAATACACTGCATATAATTAGGACAATTTTTATATATGACAAAACATGTTTATAATATACATACAACTATATTTTTACTTGAAAATAAAGGACTGCTTAATACCAATGTTAAATGCAGATATGCATACTGAGAAATAAAGGGCATGATTCAAATGATAGAATGAAAAAATGCAATCACACACATTCATATATATTGCAATTCTTGCTTTGTTCCAACCTTTAAGTGTTTAGCTCTCACTTGTCCCTGTTCTGTTCAAATCAGAAGTCACTTCTCCCAAAAGTTTAAGTCTAGCTTAAGTATGTATATATGAGAAACTCCCATGAAAATTATTGTGCTTGTGCAGGTAAGTGGAAAAGAAATTAGTTGCAAAACCATTCTGAGACATTGTTTCTTGCATAAATGATTTGCAGAATTTCTCAGTATCCTTTTGCATTAAGTTATATCTGCATAATTTATGTAGACTGGTGTTTTATCAACCAAGTGTCCTTTTTTTGTAGATTTTTATTTATTCAGGTTTTATCTTAACAGTCAAAAAGGTATCATATACTTTGCAGAGAACATTTTTATATGTGCTACTTTGTTCTCATGCATAACTGCTTTTCAAATATGCAAATTTTAACAACTGTGTGTGATTTTTGCACCCATGCCAGAAGTCTCAGAAACACTTAATCACACATATTTGGATGCTAATATTTTATATGGGACACAGAAAATCACACTAGAGTCCTCTGTATGCGTGCAATTACTGGACAACAAATTCAAAGGCTTGCCAGTCCTGCTTCAGCCACCTGCCGAGTGGGAAAATGTGTTGATCAATTGATTATTTTAGCTATGCTAACATTTACAATGAGAAAATTCAATGGCTGAAAGACCTCCAGATGTAGATGTCATTGTAAGAGTACAATTGAAGAATATGACCCAACAGCTTGGTGTCGAGTTCAAGGACTGTCTAGCTGCTGAGTGGTGTGAAAATGTGCCGATAGTTACAATGAATTCAATGGCCTGACATAATTCATTCTCATTCTAATGGGCAAGCAATAGCTATATGTCAGTGGTTTAAAGAAGTTACAAAATTAAACTAAAGTGCAAGCACTGGTTTTTCTCTGGAAATTTAGCCACTTCAGGTATGCCCAATATGCTTCTGGTAGGGGACTGCAACTTTTGCTAGCAAGACTCCTGTTTTTCCCAAAACAAGAGTCCTTGATTCCTAGTTTTAAAATCCTAGTGAGACCTTTGCATGCATGCTGGCAGCACCTTTGCAAAATATTGCTGCAAACCCACCCCCACTGTTCTGCATATTCAAATTTTCTTCCCTACTTTCACCACTCTTTCCTCACAAACACAATGACTTTTGGGGGCACAGTACAAATTCCATTATATATATATATATATATATATATATATATATATATATATATATATATATATATATATATATATATATATATATATATATACATACACACACACACACATTATATCTGTGCATGCAAAGACTGCTTGTACATGTATAATGTTTAGTCAGATGTTTTGAAATGTAATGTTAGCTGAACTTTGTGGACTCTTCCCAGCTGCCCCACAAGTGGCAACCTTGGTTGACCATCCTCTTAGTAATAGTTATCCTTAGAGAAACAAACCAACTGAGTTTTGTGAATCCATTTGTTCAGGACAGTCATATGAATGGCTGTGATCTGCTATAGCTGCACTGTCAAGGCAAAGTGAATGTACCTCTATTCCTCTATAACGATGACATGGGAATTTATTAACTGATAGGGGCACTGGCAATTTGTGTCTGTGTACAAACTCCGGTCTAACTCAAAGAGAAAGGTATCACAAGATCCTCCACATGAGCAGTCATGTCCATAACATGTAATTCTTATTAATTTCTTAAAAATCGCCACAAAAAAAGAAAATGGCTCCAAAATAGCACAAAACATTTGCAAGCAATAAAACCCATGTTCACTTTGGTGAATTCCTCCAATGTCAGTTCCAGAAAAGACCCAGCCAATAATATTGTGGACTGTGTACTGGTTTTTTTACTTAACTGTGCAGCTGAGCAAAATCATTTGAACATTAAAAGTAATTAATTTACCTTTGTCTTACAGTAGAGCCACCACCTGACTTTGGGCTTACAGACTTCGAGCCTGGACTTTTACCACCAGCCCCTACTGTTGTGGCACTTGCTGGGACAGGCTATAAACAAAAAAAAATTTTTATATACTGGATGTCTACATATCATGTGGAACTCTATATGAGGCCTCTCATTATACCAAATATGTGAAGGATAGTAAACCAAATATTGATTGCATTTTCTTAATTTTAAACCATGTGGATTTTCACCTTGTTTTCAGTTCAGTGGTAGAAAGTCTGCATGTAGTACACATAGGAGATCAACAAATTCTGAACTATCAAAATTGAAAACTGTATTTAGAAAGATCTGGTGCAATGGGTAAGAAATTGAGATCAGACCAATTGTCAGGATACAAAGATCAGTTTACATAACTTAATTATTTATCTGACAGCTGCCTGAATATCAATGTGGGTGAACCCAGGTCAAAGCTACCAGCCAAAGCTCCAACTTCAATAAGAAAAGTGAAGCAAAGCTTGCCCTTCACTTTCTTTAATTTATATTCAGTGACAGTTCTGGCTAATGAAATGCTCCCTTAGTTGTTTTTGTTATTGGGCTTAACGCCATTTTTCAGCACACGATAGGCTATTCATGGTGGCCAGTATTAATGGTGGAGGAAGAAACCGGGAAATCACCGGAAAGAAACACCAACCCACGAGAAGGTACTGGCAAGCTTTCTCACATATCTACATTAGCCGAATCCTAGACTTGAACACGCAGAGGTGAGATGGCAGTGATTTGTAACGGATATCGCTTTAGACCACTCGGCAACTCGGGGCTCCCTTAACCCACACCAAGTCCCCTTTTCGTGTGTTGATATCAATAGTTCTGAGAAAACAAACTGTAAAAAATTTTCATGGCTTGTTGCTTAAAGAGTCTGAGTGCTTTTTAGTCGTTTCATTGCAGTTACTTCTGACAGGTTTTTCTAGATTACAGTAATTATTGTAATCACTAACAGGTATAAATTGTTAATTAACTGCCACTTGAAGAAGCAATTTAATTTTTTAGTTTTCAAAAATTTCATCAAAATTTAAGCTGTATTTAGTCGGAATTAACCTTTAAACATGTAGTTGTAAAGTCGAAGTTACTCATCCATAATGTAAGTATAATTCATATATAGATGAACAGTGGTGTACAGCCACCTGCGCAAGTGCTCTTATGTACATTGCCATTTCAAACTAATTTGGTTATGTTTTTGACTTTATTCATTTTCTGGTCACAAGTCATATGGCCAAAATACATGGTATAATGACCAAGAAGGTCACAAGTCATATGGCCAAAATACATGGTATAATGACCAAAAAGGGCACAAGTCATATAGCCAAAATACATGGTATAATGACAAAAGAGGGCACAAAATGGCTGGGCGATACTCTCAATGTGAACTGTGCATTGTGAAGGAGACTTTTCTACCCAGAATAGAATCAGAACCAAGTACCACACTTTGCAAAGAAATTGAATATGCTAATTTAAGTATCTGAGGATGGGAAGAATCTGAACAAATCTGACAGTGGAAAGAACAAAAAGTGATGAGGAATATATATATATATATATATATATATATATATATATGTATGTATGGGGTGTGGGTAATATATAATGACAACTTATGCTGTCAATTATAGTGATCACTTACAAAGTACATCCAAGGTTCACAATAGGCTGCACCCTTGAGCCACTAACAGTTATTCAGCTATGGCACAATCAAGTTTTTTCAGTGCTAACCATAAAGCACACAAGTACCCACCCCCACGAGAAAAAGAGATAAGATCATTATGGTAGATTTTAAAACTAAACTAAGTTCATCCCATGCTTTCTGAATAGAATTTAGAATTAGCTGTCCAATAAAGTCTGTAGGGAAATGGTTACTCAAGCATGCTGAATATTCAGATCCCAATACAGACAGATATTATTACTGGTAAGGATGATAATAATGACAAAGGTACTGGATCATGAATTTTCATGTTTCCAGAACTATATATACAACTAAAGTTTTTTGTCCACTAAAATATCAGTCTTGAGTAGACAAAACTGTACTGCAGTCCAACTCTACAATGACAGATTTTAAAGCTGGAAAACTGAACATTTATTACAGTAATTTTTACATCTACAGGTGCATGTAAAAATTATATTTGCAGTGTACACTGATAGATTGTATGTTATTTTAAGGAATGTATTATTTAAATTAAGATCTGATGAAAACTGATTTGAGGGAATAAGCAGTATTGACACCAGAAGATCATGTGTTCAGTATGGCTTCACACATGTAAATTACATGCGTTTCTCTCCAATATATTCCTCAGGATTTATTTGTCTCATTGTTTCACCAAACTTTTAGTTTTTAACTGGCTGCCATACATACTATGCTTGCTTTTACTAAATATTCACGAAGGGTATATCATTTGCAGAAGAAAAAAAAAAGTCGCCTGAGAAGAGTAAACTTCGCCTTCTTCTGTTATGAAAGCGAAAACGACTTCGCCCTGATTTTTTGGATGTAATATGATTGTATGTAACAACTTTGAGATGTTCCATTGCTGTAGCCAGTAAGTTCTGGCACTACTGAAACCCAACGCCAAATGTATTTACGTGGTGTTGATAGTAATCAGCTTATGGCGACAAAGAAATTCTTGCACATTCACATGCAAGTTTTAATAGCTAACTGACCATTAACCCTTTTCAGGAGCAAGATATTACTGCTTAATTTCATGAAGTTTTCTTTGGAAATAACGGCCTACAGTGTTATGATGAAATTATACCAAATTCTGTTTCAAAATTTAAACATCAATATGCAAATAGTAATTTGCTTTAAAGAAATAATTGGTGAGGAGCGTTTTCTAATTTATATCCTATTTTTAATAAATGGAGATTTTAACAGCCGTATTTGTGTATTGTCCGTATAAAATCAGTTTGAAACCGTAAATGAAATTTTAATGGCGGACATTGCTGCGTATTTGATATGCTACTTCATTAAACTGTGAAAATACGAAAAATATATATAGTAATGAAGCAAATAATATTTAACCAATCTATGTATTTATTACCAGTAGGCATACAAACCATAAATATGCAGAACTTTTAATGGGATTTTTTGTAATGAAGAAAATTAGTGTGTAGTTCGAAAAAAAATCCCCTTCCCATCTAAAAATAGATGCACTCGCTCTGTGCAAGACCAATTCTTGGTTTTTTGGTTGGGGGTTAAAAAAAAGGTCCAGTTTAGTTGCATATCAATTTTAGCGCTTCAGTGTGTTGTCTATGAATAGTTACAGTAATGTTTTATCGGGAACAATGTAATCAGGATGAAAAGTGTGGTTTGAAGTCACATTTATAAGGGACTGTTTCAAAGATTGCTAGAAATCTTTTTGACTACAATTGTACACAAAACTTAAAAAAAAATAAAGTAATTAAGTGGTAGTTTATTAAGCATTTTTACCAACTTACCGTTGCAAGGCTCTAATCTTGTTACTTCTATCAGTAAAAATTATTTGCAATGTATAGCTTCAGATGTGATTTTTGAGTCATACAGCCAAAATAAACTGCATTTACTTCAATTCAAAAACACATCTACAAAGTAGGAATAGAATGGATATGAATATAATTTTTTTATATGTATACAAAATATATTGATACTCACAAATAACACATACTTTTCAACTTGAAAAAAGGCATTGCTTAAAACTGTTAAAAGCAGACCAAGAAATAGAGCAAAATAAAATAAGACAATGTATCTCTCTCTCTCTCTCTCTGTATATATATATATATATATATATATGTATGTATGTATGTATGTATGTATGTATGTATGTATGTATGTATGTATGTATGTATGTATGTATGTATGTATGTATGTATGTATGTATGTATGTATGTATGTATGTATGTATGTATGTATGTATGTATATATATATATATATATATATATATATATAATCTGTAGCTCTCACTTCTCCCTGATTAACTCCCACTTCTCCTTGTTCTGACCAAAAGGAGAAGTCACTTCTCCCTAAAATTTAAGTCTAGCTTGACTAAAATTTAAGTCTAGCTTGACCCCTGGTGACCCTACAAAATCAAAATATTTTTTAAAACTGGTAACTGGTGCACATTTCATAAATTTATCACTTGGTTTTTTTTTCTCTCTCTCTTTCTCACATACACATACACTAACACATGTTCAATTCAAAAATATAAAATTTTGTTTTGTTTATATTTTTCCCCAATATTCAAATATTATCAATGTATTCAATGCAAAGAATTAACCAATAAACTAGCAATTGTGCTTTTTAATAACAGGATCTAAATATACTGTTAATTAATATTTTGGATAATGCTGAAATAAAACTCTTTCTGAAAGAGTCATTGATGTTTGTGGTGTGTGAGCAATAAATCCAAAATAGGACAAAGTGTTTTTTGCTTCTTATGTGTATACTTTATACTTACCATGAACTGGGGTGGGGCAGGTCATCAATGTGTTTAAAATCAGATCTCCTCTGTCCAAAATGAAGATCTAACAGTGACTGCTTATGGGTTATGTTCTGGTGGCCTCTGAATTAGCCAATCAAACTTCAGTTTTCAAAAATTGTAAAGTGAATCAAATTGTTTGAGCTCATTGATGTTCTTCAGCCATACTGCCCAGTCTCCCAAACGTGAAGATATATACAATCTTACTGGCTGACAAAATTAGTGATCAGCTGCTGTCAGATCTTCACATAGGAGAGTCGAGATCTGATTTTGATCAGATGGGAAGGGGGTCTTGAACTATAAATTGTACAATCTAAGGAATGTGATGCAGTTTATTTTTGTTTTACTTAAATAACTTAAGGAATTCTGAAATTAAAGTAATAACAAGTTCTAAAAATATCAAACTCTTTAAGTGCAACAGATTCCAGGTTAGCTGAGTTATCATAATTTTTTAACAAGAACATTTACATACTATATAGACTTTTTCTTCAGTAGTTCAAAAAACGTTGGTTATTTCTTTATTTCTACTATATGGACTGAACAATCTGTGACTGGCAGCTGCACTGATGCTATCCATAATTACCGACAATGAAAATAATATAACCGTTTGGCCCACTTGTTCCTCCTTGGATTATTTTTTTTTAAAAAATACTAGAATGATTCTTTATTGTAAATTTAACAGAATTAATCGGAAAGAAATTCCGTAGAACACAGCTAATTGATCTGAAACCATATGTTCACAGTGTAGATGCCACGTTTAAAAATTTGAAGGGATATTTGTTCCAAAGTACCAAACCGTAAAACGCAATTATTTTCAAACAATTACAACAAATAATTGTAATTAATTTATTATTATTACTTTAACTCCAAACATGATATCACTAAAATGAAAAAATATGGTAAAATTACTGCCATAAAATTACAAAATGGACCGATTTGGACAACGATAAACTGGTGATCGCTTTAATACGGCGATTATAAAAAAAACAACAAACAATTGCTCTTTAATTAAGAAAGACTATATAAACCAGGTTTCCTGGTAAAGGACACAGATACTCACCATTTCGCTATATGATATATACCGACACGATTGAAACTCGTCTACGTGTCGATTATAAAGGAAGTGACGTTATTCATGTCATCCAACAATGATTGCTTCTGCTTTTATATCCGATTTCAGTCTTGAGGCCACGACTGCAAATAGTCGGTAATTGATGATTATGATGATGACGATAATCAGTATGCTTATTATTATTATTATTATTATTATTATTATTATTATTATTATTATTATTATTATTATTATTATTATTATTATTATTATTATCATTACAGCTTCATTCACATTAATAGTTAAGTGGAAATAATTTATCTAGAATATTATTCAGCAAAAACTAAATATATAATATACATGGAATATTATCCTGCAAAAACTGCAGTTGCTCTAAAATAAGACGCTACCTACAGTATCGGGTGAAAGGTGAGTAGCCACTTAGTTGACATCATAAACAAAAATATAACATGATCGATATTTCGAAAGAATCTCATAAATATTAGTAAAGAAAATGGTACTTATTTAATTACAACTTTGTAATGTACCATTGGGCTCTTATTGTAGTTTTTACATGCTTATGTATGAAGTCGTAAAGCACAATTGATTGAGAGTCTCAAAAGTCAAGAAAAACATGAACGTGATTAGATATAGATTTCATTTCATATAGTCCTTATCAATCTTGGATTTAATTGTTTGTTAAATATCCTAGAAAAGTACTAAGGTATTGATCATTGGGTCTGTGATAGGCAAGGTAATGATTTTGTGTTTTATTATTTGTCTACTACTATTTCATTCAGTAAACATGGACCAAACAATTATCATCTGGGCCAGCATTAGGCTGATTTTACAGGTTTAGCCCAATTGGGCCTAGTTTTCACGGAGCCATTAGTAATATATATATATATATATATATATATATATATATATATATATATATATATATATATATATATATATATATATATATATATATATATATATATATATATATATATATATATATATATATATGTATGTATGTATGTATGTATGTATGTATGTATGTATGTATGTATGTATGTATGTATGTATGTATGTATGTATGTATGTATGTATGTATGTATGTATGTATGTATGTATGTATGTATGTATGTATGTATGTATGTATGTATGTATGTATGTATGTATGTATGTATGTATGTATGTATGTATGTATGTATGTATGTATGCATGCATGCATGCATGCATGCATGCATGCATGCATGCATGCATGTATGTATGTATGTATGTATGTCCTATCTTGAATTGATAATTGCTCTCAGCTATATTATCTAACATGTCTTGAGCAACATCAAAGCTATTTTGAGACTTACTCTCAATGTCCACATTATCTATTGAATCAGGTTGAGAGAGCATTTTTGTTGTTTTCTAAAGAATATCTCTCAATGCATTCAAGTATTAATTTATTTTAATTTTTGCAAGTAGTATATTTTCATTTCAGACACATTGTCACCTTTTGTCTAACTTATTTCCGGTACCATAGATTCCTAACCAGTTCAGGCTCCTTGGATGAACCTGAGTTAGCAATTACCAAGTAACATACTTAACTCAAATTAGCTCTGACTTGTACTTAATAATCTCATTAAGGCTAAGTATGGAACTGAACTACAAAAGTCATTAATCATGGTCTAAATGAATACATGAAAAACAAATATTAAAAAGGCACAATTCAGACTTGAAAGAAAATGTCCAAAGATAGATAGACTTGCCTTAGGGCTGCCATCTTAGGACTCTGACATGCTACTAGATATGGACATATTAACATGGTATAGGAATACCAAATCAAAATAAAACTGTGTACAGAACAATGTTTCCTCGGAATAAAGCATCTCATTATAACAGTCCCTAGCATAGCAATGGATACCGTCACTGTTCCTTTTTTGGGATGATTTTATTTTGTATACTGCAACAGCAGAGAGGATGAACCCTACAACTTTTTAGAGTTTTTATTTTTGTAAACTAAGGGTTTCTAAGAAGGATGAAAAAGTTGTTGCCTTAACAGTAAAAACTTTTCTAATTGACAGGATTTTTCCCGACTTTTAACGTGCTGGTCACACGCATATGTCGTTCAGCCTCTCTGCTACCATAAATTAAAAATCAACGACCAATGATTTTATCTAAACCTACACAATACCTTGATCTAAGATAATGTAAGTTTATCGTTATAAATCCAAATGGAACAGCTTGTGCTTTAGAAAAGAAATTTTTAAATTTAATCATATCCATGTCTCCTGAACACCAAGTATAATAAATATTTTGCAAAGTATAATTTTCTACGCCATTAAACACAACCAAAATATTACAGTTATCTCTGATCACTTTTGGTATCTGCTTGTATCTCTGAGTAACATAAATCACGTCAGTATTTTTATGTCTACCTCGAGAAAATATTCTAGCTGGATTGGATTGTTTTTCCAGCATCACATCATCGTACACTACGAGGTTATTAATGAATCTATCAAAGTCATCTACGGATGGAGCTTTATCAATATCGGTAATAAAATCAATATCATTTTTGTCTTCGTCCTGTAATTTTGCAATTTGATTAAAATCTTTAAGTACTTCGTAGCATCATTGATCATCTAAAGATGGCACTATAAATACAACTTATTCCACTTCAGCCATCGCGTTATCAAATTAAGCAACAATTGCATCTTACCAGATCCAGATGGGTTTATTATAATCATTCTGATAGAACTTGGTAACGCTGGATGGTGCCTTTCTGGCTCTTCTTTTCGTGTCGCAGAAAAGTCAGTTATATCCATACAATAATGATAGAGTTTATATTGTGTTCGATGTAGAGCAACAACCCCCACCGTTAAATTGACAACGATAAAAAAAAATAAGAGACGCGTAATTACAGGTTAATGTGTAAAATGTGGTACAAACAAATATAAATTTATTTCCGCGTCGCAAATAGCATGTGGTGGTGATATTGCTGCTTCATTAGAAAAATTGATAGGAACTCCATAGGCAAAATACCCCGGTGAGAAACACCTTTTGGGATATAATTATTGTGATCCTGGAACTCGTCTTGATATCAGATTCAATAACCAAGATCAACCAAAACCTGGAGAGATTCCAGTAAATAAGATTGATTAAGCATGTCACATTCATGTTGTCGCATATAAAAGTTCAGATTTGCAACAATGGTATCTCGCAGATATAAAGTTTATTCATGCGTTAAATTCTAGCACTAATAAATCTCTCAGAAAATTTCTCACTAGCTTCCTAGTAAAATCCGCTGTGAAAAGGTAAAATAATATTAGGGGCTGGTAATTAATCCACCGATTATTATAATGGAATCTGTTTATTATTCCCCGAGAGGATATTGGAGAGGTAAAGCAGCGATTAGCAAACTTGCCGCATCAGCAAAAGTTTCACGTGATGTTGCTTCAGCGTGGTTAGCACGACAGGTAATGTGGCAAATCTTTCTAAATCCACCTAAAAAATTCAATACGCACATTTCGATGTCATTGTTCCTAATGAAGTCATCAAGCGGATATCTTGTTTTTACCACACGATACCATTTAAATTGGCAGACGTCAACACACATACAGATACGCGTTAACTGTCGTTGACGTTGCGAGTAGATATAAGAAGCAGAACCGCTTTCAACAAACACAGTATCTCAAGTTGCATCTGCGCTCGAAAGAATTTTTAAGCGAGGTGGTCTACGATTGCCAAAGCTATTAAGGTTGATCCTGGCAAAGAATTTTTTGATACAGTATCATCGTTGATGAACAAGCACAACGTTAAAATTAGACGAGGACACACGGATATTCACCGTGATCAGGCAATCGTTGAACGATTTAATCGAACACTTGCTGAGCAGTTATTCGGTTATCACTATGCAAAGGAAATATCCACAGATACAAGATCTCGTGAATGGGTTGCGAGGTTACCAAATGTGATAGCTGCGTTAAATAAGGAAATTTCTCGTGCAACTTCTATGAAACCGTCTGATGCGATCACAAAAAAATATACACCGATAAAACGTTAATCTTCTTCTCAACCAGTACTTGGAAATGTTACAGTTAGATATGTATATGAACCTGGCGAACTCGAACGAGGCAGAAAAAGAGCAACTAATCCTTTTTGGAGTGTGACAACACACAAAATATCCAGTGTGGTAAGGTCCACAGGTAGACATGCAATCTGCAGATTAGATTCATCTGCTCTTCAGCGTGTATTGTTCACGAACAATTTCAAATAATTCCTGCGGATACGCATTTACTACCAAGAACACTTTTATAAACTTGCATCCCCCGACGTCTGTTACACTCCAAACAGGTCAGCATCACATTTTCGCGCGTGTGACCAAGACTGTAAATTGTCTTGGGTTATTCCTAGAATACTGCCACAAAATTAGTGCATTACAAATTGCACAATGACTCTTTTGTCGTTGATTTAGCGTTATAATAAATTCCACACCTATATCAAAATGGCGATTATGTTTTATTTATAGCTGACTCATTTTCTATTGATACCGACTTTGTTAATGATTCCTTCGGTTATTACGCAATCCATGATAACCCATTTCAGTTGAGATATTCTTCTAACTCGAGTAACTACGAAATAAACTAAATTTGACCACTCAGTACCATCGTCGAGGATTCACACACTAGTACCAGTGACAGTTATTCCCTGCGACGTGTGAATCGTTATAGCGTATCCTAACGTCTACAGCGATTTATCAATGTTTAACGCGTTCTCAACAACATTAACAGCGACTAAAACAATATCATTTAACACTAGATATTGTATTCGGACAGTGTCTACACCAGGAATCTCAACATCAATATTTTGTTGTCTAGTATCTGCTGGGCGATAACTCAGCGAGACATGTAACTCTGGAAAATTTTCCTTATGTAACGCAAAAAAATTTCTCCTGCAGTTCATCACGAACTATTTTTCTACTCGCAATTATCAAATTAGTAGGTTTCCATTAAGTCCAAAAATGGATGTTTCTGGAATTACCTCACGCATTACTTCACACTGTATTTTATCTGGTTTTATTAATCTTTTAAACTCTTTCAGCGAATCATCAATAGCTCTATGGTCATCCGATATTTCTTCGTATTAATCTACAAATGTTTTCAGCCACACATGTGGAGACTGTCCAACAAATGGTGGCGGTTGACCATGATCACCACACATAATCACAGCATTATTCTTCAGTAACAGCCAATCAAGAAATATTTGTAATACATCCAGCGACGCCGTACATATCTCGTCCCATATAGTAATTTTAGGTATATATTTTTCACCCATTCGTGATCCGGTCCATGTATCTCTGCACCATCTAAAGAAACTGATATGTACACGATTTTACTCCTCGTTGCTTTATTTCCCTGGCGAGTTTGTGCGTTGGTGTTAAAACAATCACATCTAAACTCATAAGTTAATCGCGCGTGTTGTTTTACCTGAACCTCCACATCCAATAAGATAAAGTCTTATGTCTAGATACAGGATCATGCACGGATGGTGCAGATGATTTTGATACTTGATTATTTTTTTAGTATGTTTTCACAATTTCAACAACTACAGATTAAGAATAACTAAGTATATCTTCATGTTTTATCCTCCACGTTCCCCATTCATCATTACCGAGTTTTAATAAATTTTTATATTTTTATGTATATAAAATGAATCCGTAGCAGCTCTAACAGCGTAACGAAGAAATCTGTTTGTCATCGATAATAGATTTATTGAAACATAAGCTAGCATCGAAGATCTTAAATGAGTAAATTGAGGTGACTTGCCATCAGTATAGCTCACAATGGTACCTAGTTTTGTTTCGTCTGATAATAAAAGCATTACATCTGCTTATAAATGTGTTTTTTTCTCCATCGTATCAGCGATTATATAATCGAGTTCAGCATCGTCCATAATCTTGTACACGTTCGTTTATGATCATATGATCCTCCTTTTGTAAACATACCGATTATTTTTCTGCCGAGATCCTTTGCAAGTTTCTCATCGTGTCTAGTATCAAATACATAAGGATCTGGCAACCAAACTTGTTTCTGCACGCGATATGATATAATAGCCTCAGTTACTTTCAACGATACTAAAATTCCAACATCAAGCATATACCGCAATAGTACTAATGGAGTCCAACGTCGCTCTGAAAAATGTTTTCCAAACCACGCATAAACAATCGGATGGAGATCCGAGTGTAACTCAAACAACTCTATGCGGGCGAATCTGGTTATGTCAAAATCTGGTAAGGGTCCATTTATCGGAACCCCGGTCATGTGCAGGATGTCCAAATCTTTTAAAATATTAGAAAACACTCCATATCCAAGAAAACTCCCAGGATAACACGCTACCATATTAACTGAGAAAACGTCGTTGTAATTATATTTAGTATTCAACAATCCACCGTGCCCGTACTAAATACAGCTCCTCACGACATCTTCAAGAAATTCCGAACGTGTGTCGGTTTAAATGAGTTTTTCTCCTGAGCGAAATGAGCAGCAACCGATGGTACGGTAAAACAATTACTTAGTAACTGTCTAACTTTGACATCGTCAGAAGTATATTTCAGCACAAGGTTTTCCATTTATTTATAAAGAGATTCTGTATGATAAATATCACCGTTAGACCGTACAAACTGATCACATTCCGAACTTTGAAGCAGTCACACAGAAACAGGGTCACGTTTGCTAATATAACCTATGGCATAGAATACATCATCATGGTAAAGTTTAACCGTTCTATCTCATGGAAATACAGTGCCAGCATTAGTCCATACATATGCGTTATGATCAATGATTGTTATAGGGTTTCCATTGTTTTGGTTTGTACAAAATCTCACCAGTTAATGTCTTCACTGCTACTGGAAATCTTAATAACTTTTAAAGCTCAGCATCGTCGCTGATAGACGCTTCAGTGTCTTTAAATTTTTCATCCCACATATTCATATTTTTACGTCTTAAATCTGTCAAACCCTTTCCCCGTATTACGTTTGTGAAGTGTTCTAAAACTCGCTTTCTACAAAGTTTATCCTCGACAATTTCATTTTCTTGAGATCCCCAAAGTCAGGTTTATCATTTAGCGGATAGAGCGCGTACACTTCCGCAGTTACTGGATACGATCGCTCATAATACGGCTTGTTTATTCCAGTCAGTATTCCTGGTTTAGAATTTTCACAAAGGTTAAATTATTCATTGACTTCTGGACGGATTCGCGCTTGTCTCAGATGATCTAAATATCATCCTTGGTCTTTACAATAAATTTTAATAAAATAATATATTTCCGAAAATCAAGGTAGTTAATAATCTCTCTTCCTCGTCTGTCATTCATCACATAGACGGTACTTCCAATCCTGAATGTGGACCATACATGAGCCGCATCATCGTCGCGAAACTCCTTCTTGACTTCACGGATGCGTTTAGTTATATCCGCATTCGTTAAAGTTAGATCTTGCATTACCAAACTAAATTTAGATTTAGGTAGTCTGTCAAGATCAAATCAACCAAATTACTGCCGCTGGCTTAAGATTGGTTATACATCTCCGTGTAACAAAAATTGCGTAAACGAGTTTTGCAGTTATCACATGCCATGCGTTAGAATGGGGAGTCTAGGACCTAAACCGTGAATGCGATGTGGTATTGGAGTGCGAGGAAAGACGCACCTGTGTGCGCAATGTGGTAGTAAAAGATACAGAGAGTTGAAACGATATTACAATAAAAATATAACGCTGAATCTATTATAAAGCGCGAAGAAGTTTATCTAGCTAGATTTTCAAAACAATGATTTAAACAAATAGTATATAGTATATAAATGGAGCAAAATGAGTTTGTCACATCCAATCCTCACCAATTATGAAGCGAATCGTAATGGCATGATTAGAAATTGCAGACTAAAAAACCAGTCGGCAGTGTTACCAATACTGGTTATCTTGAGTTTAATACCAAAGGAAATAAAGATTATTTATCACATAGATTTGTGATCGAGTGTTATTTTGGATTGATCAAAATCGGGTATGTTGTGAATCACATCAGCTGCAATAAACTTGACAACTCACTTGGAAATCTACGCATTATCTCTCAAAGTGAAAACTATAAGTTTGTGAAAACGGACCGCGCACGATATACTGTAAAACCTGTTAAATTTGTGATTGCAAAGTCTGGAGAAGAAATTATGTTCAAGTCAATTTATTCAGCCAGTAAATACTTTATTATAACAGGCCCTTCAGTGAAATACGTGGCAGACGGGGTTACAAAATATGCTACATTTAAATTTGTACGGAATATTATTTTCCAGCAATTGGTATCAGATGATCAAGTGGGACAGAGGCAAGCATAAAACATTTCAGTATTGCAGTTATCAGCGCTTATGTTACAAGCACGTGCATGGTGTTATTTAGCTTGCAATCGGCATATCATTCAGAAAATATCATAAGATCCGATAAAGATGGTTTTCCAGTGTGGAATAATACAAAAACTGTATTCGATATCAGGAAACATTTTTTGATTAATCAGATTTTAATTATTTTTTTATTAAGTTTTTATTTTGTTCGACTTTTTATATCAAATCTCTCTTTTTAACGCTATTTTGTTGCTTTTTTCAGGCATTTTGACCCAACAAAAACGAGCAAACTCAACAAAAAACGTTGTTCACGCTGCAGATACAGGCACGGCAATATTTTATATGTTTTGTACAGATAGCTTAATCAGATAAATCATAAATCACCATATTTGTATAGAAATGTAGATACCCATTCCAATTGATATCGCATTAACAAAGAAACCTTATACAAGCGTGATAACATAATAACCCTGCTAGTGGTCTCATTCAATGATAATCGGCAACTATATATAGTGTTGCACAACCAGTGAATGAAAACTGACAAAACGATATACTGTATTATTTGTTTACATAAAATCATGAATATTTCTTCACTTGTTTTAAATTTAGTTTTAGTTGGTTCTGAAACTCCATTAAAAACAGGTTCAACTTCATGTCATCCTTACATTGATCTGATCGATGAACTCTGATAAATATCCACGAGGTAATCAATAGAATTTATTTTTAATCACCGCTGATAGTGTTGGTTCTTAAACAGTGATCGCTAATTTAGATTCTTTCCCTGTGATAGTTTTAATTATGCGTTGGAACTCGTCATTAATCTGTTCTATTTGATAACTGCCAGTTGAATTTCCAAAAACGTGCCATTTAGGTGTTCCATTTGGTTTATTCTTATTCACAAATACCATTAAATTATTTACTGGTGATCCATCGAATGGTTTCGATCTGATATTTGGCCAGTTGAGCCAATGCTATCTCGCTTGCTGGAACTGCAGTTAGAAAATTAACACTAAATTCAGGATTGATCGAACTTACTGATATCTTGGTAGTTTTTGATGGCGTCGTATTAGTGATGATCTGTTGAATTTCTTTTGTCAACGACTCTGACATTATTGTTATTGTTATTATTTAATTCTCCATCTTTCCGCTCTGGTTATTGTCACTAGCGATTATGAATGCTTCATTGTAGGTTTTCATTATCGTTACGAACTCCTCATCAGATATTTTACTATCACTGAGATACAAGGAAAGATGTGAGCATAATTTAATATAGGCGGCTGTTGCTGTGTAATTTCTTCATGTACTCGCTTATTTTATCGCTCGAGCATGTGTGTGTATATATATATATATATATATATATATATATATATATATATATATCTTATCGATAATACTAAGAATACCTGCATATGTTGTTGCTGTAGAAACGACAATCGTTAAAACCGCAGGAGCCGTCATTGTTAACGTTGATAATAATAAACCGGTTCCAGCAACAACAGCATAAACCGCGTAAAAGACTATATCAATAACAAGCATGCGTCTGCGATATTTTGTACTTTCACGGTGTAATCGTCAATGATAGTTTTTAGTTCATTCTGACACTTACACACCTGATTATATCTGTGACCATGAACGTCAATGAGTGACTCTGTCATTTGACACATAATGACGTTGTCATTTAATTAGGTAATTAATTGAGTAGCTTTAGTTACAAATTGCAGACACCACCAGTAATTAGCCGAGACCATACTTCTACCCGACGATTTCAACGTAAACGTTTCTTCCAAATCTTTATCCAACATCACAGATACAGTTCTGAACAAATTATTAGCTAATGGAGATGTGGTAATTATTCAAAATTCTACACCGTTAAATACAGACAGTCTATGCACACCAACAACCTCCGCAACGTGTTTGATGGCTTTATTTCGTTGTGTCCATGTAGCTGACTCTGGTGAAACAACGTACACAGTGTGAATGATCTGCTTGTGAAGAATTTTAATAAGATTCGTTTTTCAACGATATCAGGAATTCCACTAATAATATCGTTTAGTTTCGTGTTAATGTCAAAAAGTTTTATATCAACGGTTGGTGGAGTTCCAAAAAAATTCATTAATGCATCTGTTCATATTTATACGAAAATTCAGAAGCGTTTGTATGTAATCATTAAAATCAGTTCTGAATGAGTTAATTCCATCGTTGATGGTTGTTATTGCTGTCACTTGATCGCTATTGCTATTTTTGTCGTTGTGTCATTATCTGAGGCTGTGTTTCCGATATATGTAATTTTGTTTCCTGATATTATTATGTCACCAGTAAATACATCGCCGGTTTTCTTAACATAGTCGTTAACATTCTTAACGGAATTCTGTATTTTACCTTGATCAGCAAAAGTAACGAAATTATTAATAACCGCGGTGGGAATTCGTGTAAGTACACCCGGCAGTTGTATGTTGCTCGTTTTTAATCGTCCTTGTTTATCCTGAAAAAATGACAACTTCGTTTTGATCCACATTCGTGATATTTAATAAATCATCGAGTTCATTTCTGAGCTGATCAAGAGTTGCGTATTTAGATAAGTCGGCTTTTTTTATCCTTCTTCCCTCCAGAAGATCTTCCATAAATATCTACCATTTTGTAGTATACCGTTCAGCTTGCACGACTTTATGAGGTGTCGCTGTTGATTTTGATACAGCATCAAGTAAATTAAGTACTTCTCGACCACATATTGGGGGATCCGTTATTTTTTGTGTTAGTAGCGTTGAATACCTGATAGAATCAATTTTATTGCTGACATAATGAAAAAATGCCTTTGGTGGCGCCAACCCATATAGATCGAAATAAACAATTCCACGTGGATCAATTGCATATGTCACCCAATGCGTGCCTGGCGCAGAATTTTTAACAAGATTAATAATACCAGTTTCAATATTGTTGGATTGTTTTGGTAATTGATTGCGCATACAAACTCCTCTGAAAAGTTTTTTTTTATATTTAGTTGCTTAGCGGCATCAAGCAAATCAAAATTTGATAGTGGAACTATCATCGAACTGTCTCTAGTCTTAGACCACTTCCGTACCACGAGTGTGGAGTCCCTGGAAATCTTAGACTGCTTCCCTTTTTTTTGAGGTTTTTATTCCTTGTCCGGTTGATTTCTTTAACGCCATTCCAGCAGCGGTTCCAACAGCGCCTAGCGCATTTGCTTTTGCAAGAGCTGGGGCTTGAACAGTGGCTATTAATGCTGGTATAGCTGCAAGAAGTGGAAATATTCCACCAGATCTAACGATGTCTTTGATAACCGCTGCAGAAAGATTAAGGCGTACCCAGGTTTTATGTTGATTGGCTTTATTGAAAGTGATTATACTGATGATCGGTCAACGATAGCTTATTCAGACCACCTGTGACTTGTTCTCGCCGCAAAGATATTTTTACTGCACAATTATTTTTTAATGATGATTGTAGCTTTTTAATCTGACAAGGAGTCAGACTCACACTAACGTGATGATATGACATTTATAATATTATGAGCGATCTAATTATATGTTTTCTACTGGGACATCAACGATTCTCATTCATCCACCAGCACCTTCGAGTAGCATTGATTTATTGCTGAGTATAACTGCGATTGCTCTGTAATTTGTAATAACTCCTCAATTCACACGAGCTTAAAAATGTATATCAACTGCTGATTGTCTGGTTAAAGCTAAATGTTCTAGTGAAAAGTAATAAATCAGAAACAGCGATGTAAAATCTTGCTGCAATATTTGTAAACCAGTATCAGTGTTTTGATCACCCAACATGAATGTCATTAATCGATGATATGCACGTGGTACATGATTGTGATAAAAATTTAACAAAATATCCTCGGATGGTTCTTGATGTACATTTATCCTTAATGAAACCACAGAAACACAGAGTTTATCAAATACCATGATACTTTATGTCTGATTATATACTTGTGCAGTATTTTGAAGCACAATAAATATGTCTTGGTGCAGAAATACCCTGCTGAGAAGCTATGTGCCATGTGAATAAACCATTAATTGCACTTTGAGTAGCATCTGTGGTCATCGTTAACCATGATTACATTGATTTACCACCCTGACTCATAAAAGATAGTAACCGATCGTCTTCAGATATTGTTGGAGTCATTACTGACATCCACAGCGAAAGTTTGGTTAGTACTACTTTACCATGAAGTGCCCTAGTTGCAGCATCATCAACTCTTTCAGCATGCCATATTGCATCTTCGTCGGTACCTTTTCGTACAAGTACAACTGTATGTTTGGCTCCAACAATAACCTTTCGTACATATCTACAGAATCCAAAGATACATGACAGTGGAATCACACAAGAAAACGCTTTCCTATTACCCTTTAACATTGCTTGAAGTGCTGTAAATCTTAAGTTGAAATTTGGATTAACACTGTGCAATAACGAAAATGCAGCAGCAGGCCGGGCTATCATTCCAGCTGGTTGTGGATCGGATGCAGTATCATGCGGTGTTTGTACTAAATTATGTTGTCTATTGTCAGGAGAATCAGTTACATCCTTTGCAAACATTGATGGACCAGCTGATCTTGAGTAATCGTCGCTGTATTTTGCAAGGCCAAGTATCGTGGCAACATCAACGTCTTTCTAAATTGATTAAATATTTTTTCCGTCGATCATGTATGTAGCGCTATCAAATAACGCCATAATACTATTATTAATAAAAACATTTCTAGCCTCAGCGGCATATTCAGTATCATTTTTTAAAAAAATTTTACCCTCATTTTCAATAAATGCTTCAGCAGGTAAGAAATATCTACTTGTATCCTGAACCTGTAGTTCAATTCTTCCATGCTGATCTGGCATTAGTGCATCATAAGAATAGTACTGATAATCGCGCACAGACTCATCTTTGAGAACTGATGCATCCATGTCAAACGTGGGGTCAGATATGCGCTTAAACATCTTTATTATTATTATTATCATCTTTGTCTAACAAGAAGACCACTTTGGGAAGTGAGACCACTTCCTGCTATCAGACTAAAGGTTATACTTTTTTCTTTTAATGACATCGGTACATCAGCCAACTCCGCTAGTTTTTGATGAGTGGCTTGATTTATTATTTTACTTACACTTGCGGGCATCACTTCAGAGCTAGTTGAGATCGGACCGCTTGTGGTCTGCATATTAATCGTGTTAGTCTATCTTTCATTACTGAGAATGCTTTGCTAACAATATTACCAACAGCGCCTATACATTTTTCATGAACAACATCAATAGCTTTCATTCCTAGCTACTTTGCAATCTGTATTGCTTTTGGGGCTCTTCTTCTAAATAGACCCTGAACAACATCACCTAGTACATCTCCGTAGGTTGTTTTGTATACTAGTAATCAAGAGTTTATTACCCTGACCATAATAGGTCCACGTTGAGGTATGCGCAGTAGCATCAGAGAGGCTGAACTCTACAAGATTTTGCTGATAAACCTATAAGTTGTGATAATTGGTACAATTGGATATTTCGTATACACCATGACATTGATCAGGCTAGAAATAATGATTCTAATTATATACAATATATTCATGCGATAATTATATTCCTTTATACAATTGCCACCATAACATATAAATTTAGGGAAGATTCAGACTACTCGGAAGCGAATCCTCCCAGGGTTGTCCAGGACTGACCGATTTCGTTACTATTGTAACTCATTAGAGGGAATAATATGGATTTGCTTCCACATCTGAGTGGTTATTATATAAAATTGACTCATGAAACCCGATGTTTATATAGGCATTCCCTTGAAAGGAGTATACTTTGAAAATAGGTAACACTGTTGGATAACAGATGCACACTGCTTTCATAATTTGCATCAACAAATGTCCTCTGATGACAACCCCACATCATATTGTCTTTCCATTTACTAGAAATAGTGATAAGAAGATTTTCAAGAGGGCCAACATGGAGGCCATATTGGATATATGGTCAACATCATTTAAATTTAGGTCCACCAAGACATCATAAAAGTTTTCTGGTGAAAACCAAACATTGATATTACTTTCCACATTGGAGGAGTAATAATGTAAAGATTTTAAAGATGGCTACCATGGTAGCTGTTATGGATAACAGGTGCCATATTGGATAACAGGTGCACACCTTTTGCATTCAAGACCAATAAAACATTAAACGAAGTCTTCTGCTGAAAGCACAAAGTAAGTATGACCACCCAGCTAGGAAAAGTAGCAATATTGTGATATTATAGCTGGCCATCGGGGGTTGCCATATCAGATGTAAGATTGGTACCATTTTTATTTATGACAAGCTAGACATCATATGAAGTGTTTTAGTGAAAACTCCCTGCTGATATGACTCTTCGTTCACAAGAAGTGATATCAAGATTTTAAAGATGGTCACTATGGTGGGCATGTCTGAATGGCATCATCTTCATTTAGTACCAACCACACATGATAGTAAGTCTTTTCGTAAACATCCCATACTGATATGACCTTTCTGAAGGTGTAGCATTAACATTATCAAGATAGAAATAGTGGCAGTCATATTGCAAATGGCACCATTTTCATTTAGGACTAATTGGACATCATAAGTTTTTTTGTAAAATGTGAGATTTGTAAGTCAATCTGTTTAGGAAGAGTAGCAATAAGACCTCTGTGATGGCCATACTAGACACCAGATAAACACCATTTTCATTTAGGACCAACTAATCTTTTAGAGAAATCCCCACATCAGTTTTGTTTTTCAATTCAGGAAGAATAGCAAAAAAAAGGTTTCTAAGATGGCTTCCATGGTGCCATATTGGAGGTAAAATAAGAACCACTTATTAGGACATCATCAGACCAACCATTCTTTTGGAGTAACACAATTTTAAAGATGGCTGCTTTGGTGGTCATATTGGATGTCCAACCAGCACAACTATCATCTAGGATCAACTAGACCATAGGATAAAAGTATCATGGCAATCTAAATACCTTAGGATGTGTGTGTGTGTGTGATTTGGATTTTATGTAGCTTTAACAAGTTTTCAGTCAAATTACTATGATGTCAGCAGAGGCAGTTCTTGGTGATTTCTAGCAGTGGAGATAATACTGCAGACATGTAGCACCATGTCCCATACTTTCACATTATCCTGACACCAGGCCAACCAATCCTAACACTAACCTCTTAATGCTGAGTGCTAAATGAGGATGCTACTAGTACCAATTATTCAAGTCTTTGGAATGTTTTGGGTGGGGTTTGAACCTGCGACCTTCTCCTGTCTCCAAGGCAGATGCTGAGAGAGGTCACTTATGAGATATAGCAATAACTTGTGATAATGGACAGAATGATGATGGACAAAAGAACCAGTAGATCTAGAAGCCCAACTGACATTGGCTCTTGAGATTGCAGAGGAATAACAAATCAAAATTAAAACATACACAGTGGTGCTCCCTCATTATAAAACATTTCATAATAGCACAGTCCCTTATATAACAAGTATATAAATGGATCCCATGTTTAGAAGGAATGTATTTGTTATACTTAACATATCTCAGTATAATGTCACCTTACCCTACTTGTAAAACAGTGCCTTTCATGGCTTCCCAAAAACACCATTATAGTGAGGATAACAGTAATTAAAGCCTCTTCCAATTCATATACAAATAGATTTTCAGGTTTAAAGAATAAATCTGACACAAACCTAAATAAATAAACCTCAGTAAGTGCATGATCAAAGCAACTTTTATTGCTCAACAAATATGTACAACAACATATGTAATATCACAGTGGATGAAGGACTAAAAATGCAACATCAAATTTATTACTACTTATAAATATCATTTGTTTTCATGTATAAATATCACTATTAATCAAGAAAAGTATTTCTGTTTACAACAAAGTATCACATATCAGATAAAAGTTGACACAAACAAATACACATTTTCTTAATGGATACAGGACCAAATTTTATACAAATTGTAACCACCATTAACAATGCTCCTATGTTTATTAAACACAAATAATTTTGATTAAAATCTTTAAGCAGGACTAGACAAATGTACTATCTGGTAGCCTGGGACAATTTCAAAATCATGCTGGCAAGTCAGTTTTGTTATCTGCTTATAATTGTGTAGAACATATGAAGAAAAATGTTAGACTTTCTGCAAATGAAAAAAAAAAACAACTGTGCAATAGGAAAATGAGCATTACATTTAAATTTGTCTAGGCCTGTAACTAGTCAACCCAATGTTGTAATGTTCAAGTGACTACTGGTATGATGTCAACTGATCTGTAACAAAATGGTCATCTCATTATCTTACAGATTAATAAAATTACACCGTCTTTAATGACAAGCAAATAAATTTTGGTTTCAAATCCCAATAGCAATATTTTCAATATTATTAACACCCTTGTAATCATGATAAATCATGAAATTAAAAAAAAAAGTTTTTGCTCTATTTAATGATGTCCACTTTTGAACTATTAACAAACTGCACAAGTTAAAATGACATACCATATATACTTGCTAATAAGACCAACTGCAAGCTGCAAAGACCCAGTAATGCTATTACATAATGCAGGCAAAATTATGCTATAGCAGATTAGGATTTTTGTTGCTTGCAGCTTCACTCAACTTAAAAGCGAGTATATACAGTAATCATTATAACCAAACTGTTTGTTCTATTTATAGTTTTCAATGGATGGCATAAACTATATTAAATCAAATGTTTTTCTGGCTTAATGTTCAAATGAAGTCCCGAGTGGTTTATTTATTTATTTTTTTACAAATTTTGTGTTTGGTATTAATGAACATGAAGTCTATTAATTAATTACAAAGCTCTTATTTACTAGAATAAATCCAACTGCCCTTAATTTACTGTACTGGAAAAGCAACAATTTGGAGTGTACTTTATTATTATAAGCTCATCTCTCATCTTTACAATTAGAAAATGATTAAATAAAGAAAAACCTTTTTCTGCTTTCCGGTATGACTAAGATAATGTTAAGTTCATGAAAATAATTTCCCTCAAGCTTTCTCAAGAAATGAGACTATCTGAAAGACACAAATATATAAACAACACACTCCAAAAGCAAAGACCTGTCATCCTTTTAGATTTATACAAATACATACTTTATAATTCTAGTCATAATCTAAATAATGACAGAGGATAAAAACCACATTAAAGCTCTTTCTAATAGTCTCATGGCTGCCAAAAGCCAAACATTAATGAATTGTGATAAAAAAATACAAGTTTGGTGATAAAAACTTTTGAACTAGATTCATCAGATGAATCCCTGACTTCTGATGGACAGCTACAAAATGTGTCAATGCCATCACAAGTGTTGTCCAAGACACAGTGTCAATGCCATAACAAGTGTTATCCAAGACACAGTGTCAATGCCATGACAATTGTTATCCATGACATATAGTGTCAATGCCATAACAAGTGTTATCCAAGACACAGTGTGTCAATGCCATAACAAGTGTTATCCAAGACACAGTGTCAATGCCATAACAAGTGTTATCCAAGACACATAGTGTCAATGCCATAACAAGTGTTATCCAATACAGTGTCAATGCCATAACAAGTGTTATCCAAGACACAGTGTGTCAATGCCATAACAAGTGTTATCCAAGACAGTGTCAATGCCATAACAAGTGTTATCCAAGACACATAGGAAAAATGTTTCTGGCTGCTATATCTGTAGTTTTGTGTATAATTTGTGATTGGTTATGTCCATTCATGAGTCCATTTTCCTTGTAACCTGAGCTCCATCAACATTCATTACGGGAAATTAACATGTTTTCTATAATGATTCACTAGGAAGAGTTGATGACAATAAAGATTTTGACCATAGATGGACCTCTCTGGGGAGCTTGGGTGCCAAGGTTCAATTTCATAGGTAATATGGACAATGTTGTCACTTGAATGATATTTACCCTGAATCAGGGAAGATGATGACATCTTGCATGAAATTTTACAAGATAAGGTAGATGATACAGTTTAGGAGACTGGGGTTGAAGGTGGGACAAATAAAAAAAAAGAAATGTGCGGATATTGGTTATGGCCTCTATTTCTAGCTTGGTTTTGATTTATGTTTATCCGCTACACCTCTGACAGACCTTGGAATTCATTACAATAGTCCTAACTGAAAACTTGGAATTCATTACAATAGTCCTAAATGAGAATGTCTCAAATCTGAAACCTCAAAAATTCAAATTAAATTTTTTTTGAAATATTACAAATAAATGATAACCTGAAAATTTCTAAATATAAGAGTAAAAAAAAAATTATATTCAATGAGATTGATCTTTGAGATCCAGTTCATGTTAGAGCAGACATTTAATCATGCTAAATCCAACTGTAGGGCAGTCCATAAAATTGGAAGTAGTAAGTAAAGATTTTATAGCAACACAGGGCTTTGCTCCTCCAATGGAAGTGAAGGCAGAAGACAGAAGGTAGCAGATTGTTCTTGCAGAGTGTGGTGGGTAAATTACCCAGCCATTGGTGTGAAAGGAATGCCTTACAACTCCAGCTATGCATTTCTGAGATTGTAAGAAAACCCTCTAGACTGGGATGGACTCTTCTCCAATTTGATTAAATTCAACTGATCTGAAAATCAAAAGGATCATATTTATTTTACAGTATCTTCCACTCTTCTCCAATTTGATTAAATTCAACTGATCTGAAAATCAAAAGGAACATATTTATTTTCATATTTATTTTACAGTATCTTCCACTCTTCTCCAATTTGATTAAATTCAACTGATCTTAAAATCAAAAGGAACATATTTATTTTACAGTACCTTCCACTCTTCTCCAATTTGATTAAATTCAACTCAACAGAAAATCAAAAGGAACATATTTATTTTACAGTATCTTCCACTCCTCTCCAATTTGATTAAATTCAACTCATCTGAAAATCAAAAGGAACATATTTATTTTACAGTATCTTCCACTCCTCTCCAATTTGATTAAATTCAACTGATCTGAATCAAAAGGAACATATTTATTTTACAGTATCTTCCCACTCTTCTCCAATTTGATTAAATTCAACTGATCTGAAAATCAAAAGGAACATATTTATTTTAAAGTATCAACCATATATACTCATGTATGAATCAAGTCCAGCTGTAAACTGAGATGTGCCATTCCATAATGAGCATGCATATTTGAATAGACCAGGGTCTAGTCTGTTTGTAGTTGGATGTGACTTATAAGTAAGTATATACAGTATTCAAATTCTTTATTAATACAAAATAACATATCTGGCTTTAGACTCATGAGCTGAGTTACCATGGAAACTAATGCATCAGTTCCAAAGCTAATTTCACAACTTCCTTCAGCCTCAAACAAATCTAACAAATTTATAGTCACAGTATCTAAAGTTTATTAAGACTCAGTAATTTTAATCTGTCTTGAATAGTATCTACAGATATAAGGGATAAACATTAAAGATGTTAAAGATGGGACAATGCTATGCATGGTTCATATAGCCTCGTAGTTATTTTTCAATGACGATTCAAGGACTTTGCCAATGTTTTTTCAGGTAAACCTTCAAATACAAAGATTTATAAAGGTTGTGTAAACCATGATACATCTTTGACTATATACAATCAGAATTAATTCTGATAATATAATGATTTGGGTATCTTAACATGACTAACTATAATATATAAATTGTCCCAGCTCATCTGAATTTGTTCAAATAAAAAATATATTTAACAGCATAATTTGTGTAAAACTGTGCATCCAAGGGAAATTGTTCTGTATGCACAAATAGTCAGGAGAATGGTATCCATATAACAAATGTCCAACTGTATTATAATTCAAATGCTGGACTATTAAAACTATAGACTTGTATCAAGACTTCCGTCATTATTTATACGCTTCTTCAAAATTTACATTGGAAATAGGTTTATACTTTTGTGTTTACTGTCATGAAAATGTCAATACACTGTTGTTGTTCATGTATTACATTCAAATTTGGTCTTACTTGCTAGTTCCTCCTCGTCTAGTTGCCATGTGAAGTGTCTAGGATGTCCCTTTTCATCTAAAAATGGGGATGGCATGCTGCCCTTTTTGGCAATAAGGGGATGATAATGGTCCAGAGCAAAGTTATAGGATAGGGCTGAAATGACAGCAGATAGAATTCAAACCTTTTACAGGATAAAAGATGGGATGATGACTATGATGTTTTCAGATATGTACAGACTACTATCTTCTATAAATATGTCAATCTAAGGGAAAGAGTATTGGTTCATGCTGAAATTAATAAGATCCTCCACCATTGTGATTAATGATAGTCTTTAGTCCATGTTCTGCCATAACACTGTGCACACACTATAACACAGTGGTCCCCCTCTAAAACAGCTATTCCTTCTACAAATGGCAATTGGCTTTATAAGATGGACCTTTCTAGATATAGATAATAATAATGAAATTAAAAGAAAGAAAGGAAAAACTAAGTTTTAAATATTAAATATTTTCATTTAAAGATAATATACATGTTATTGAAACAATATTGTAAAACATAAAATAATGTTATTTAAAATAATTATCAATAATCATCATTATGAAACTTATAATAATGGTAAAGTAATAACCAATAACCATCATCATACAATTAATGTGTTATTTAAAATAATTATCAATAATCATTCTTATGAAACTTATAATAATTTTATTTAAAGTAATAATCATCATAATAAAATTAATGTATTTTTTAGAAAAAAATTTATCAATAATCATCAAACACTATGAAAAGCCATTTGAAAACCTTAAAAATCAGAGGACAAACTTCTTGCTGTATCTATCATTCTCTATCAGTTCCAGCTTCTTAATGCCTCAGAATTTGTAATCAATGATATTTATTTAAATATTTCTGATATAGATTTATCAGCAATGCAGTTATCTGCTACTTTTCATTCTAAACTGAGAATGACTTAAATTTTGGCATCAATTATTCCATTATTGGCATCTATATCACCATCAAACTAATGTTTAACTAGTACCAAAAAACCTGGAATATTTTCAGCAATAAGATTTTCAAATTGGGCACTGTGGCAACCACACTGGATGTAGGACCAATTTTAATTAGGATAAACTAGACAACATTATAAAATTTCTGGTGAAAGCCCCATTTTGGCAAACAAGTGGCAAGACTTTCAATATGTTCATTGTGGCAGAAATATTTGAAGTTCCTATTGGCACCATCTTAGTCTTCAGGTGCAAATCCCAGATCTCAATGTCTGTCCATTAAGGATGAGTAGCAATAAAATATTTTCATAATGGCTGCCATTGTGGCCATACTGGATCATAAGAAGTCTTCTGGTGAAAACCCCATGCTGATATGACTTTCCATTTAGTAGCAATAAGATTTTCAAGATGGATGCTATGGTGGCCATATTGATCTATAAGATTGGCAACAGTTTCACTTAGGACCAACTGGACATTGTAAGAAGTCTTTGAATGAAAACCCAATGATGATATGATAATGCACTCCAGAATAGTGGCAATAAAATGATGGCAACTTTAATAACCATACTGGATGTCTGAGTGGCATTCAGCACCAACAAGACACTTCTGGTAAGACTTTCCATTCCTTTTGCATATCAATAATAAGATTTTTCAAGATAGCTGCTGTAACTGCAATACTGGCACCAGTTTTATTAAGAACCAACTAAACATCATTAAGTCTTTTACTGTAAAACCCAAGTTAAGATGATTATTTCGTTCAGGAGGAATAGTAATAACAATATTTGTAAGATGGTCACTATGGTGACCATATTGGATGCCAAACCAGATCCATTTCATCTAGGAACAGTAGTCTGGGTTTCATTATAAATACTATCAGATATATTACCATCACACCACTGGACTACTGGATGGACAAAGTAAACCTTATAGTCAACCTGTTTTATCATAGTGAATTATTATACTATAAGTATGAATAATAGTAAAGTTACCTGCAGGGGAAGGTATATATTTAACCCAATGTGGTCTGTGTTGTCGGTACAAACTTGGGTACCAAACTGGAACTTTAATCTGCTCACCTAAGGAAACACAGATGATAAGAAGTCTAAGAACAGTAAGTTGTTAAGGTTTATAAAATTGACCAATCTTTCCTTCAACAGAGGCATTTACCTCTTATTCACTTAAGTAAGCTTAACATATTCTTTGCATTGCAAAAAAAAAAAAATCAATGTTGGTGTCTGAACTTTAATATTCCATTGTGGTGGTAAATAATTAAATAGTGTGCAAATTCATTATCATCATTTTTTTTTTGTTGCAAATATAACATTTTAAGAAATACAACTGTAATGAGATTGGCAATATGTTATCATACAACTGTAATGAGATTGGCAATATGTTATCATACAACTGTAATGAGATTGGCAATGTTATCATACAACTGAAATGAGATTGGCAATATGTTATTATACAACTGTAATGAGATTGGCAATATGTTCAATAAACATAAACTCCTATTGATACTTGAATATTTTACAATATTATCACATTATATTATTCATTAAAACAGCACATAGCAGTCATCTGACTACTAGAAAGGTGCCTTTTAATGCAGGTGTCCTTTATATACAAGTACATGTGCACTAAGTCATGTTCAAATTAGAGTGTTTGAACTGATGGTAGAGAGGTGGCTGCCATACATATAGGTGACAAATAATACAGTGTGACTTAAGTTTCAATGTTTGAAACCAAATGCAAATTAAAGATCTTGATCAACATTTTTACATTAAATAAATCCAACTTTAGCTCCCATGAGTCGTCATGCATATGCAAGCATTCTGAAGAACAAATATACTGAAATCTCCAACTCCATGTTTCACTTTTCCTACATGAAACTCAAACCCTGCTAGTAGTAGGATCCTAACAAGCAAGGGAGTAAAACAGCTGGATGGTTTTTGATTGTTGTTGGGCTTAATGTCATTTTTCAGCACATGATAGGCTATTCATGGCGGCCAGTATTAATGGTAGAGGAAGAAACCGGGAAATCACTGGAAAGAACCACTGACCCATGAGAAGCTACTGGCAAGCTTTCTCACATATCAACATTCGCTGAATCCTAGACTCAAACTCACACAGACAAAGGTGAGATGACAGTGATCCGTAATGGACACCGCTTTAGACTACTTTAGACCACTCAGCCACTTGGTTTTTGAAGATATAAACAAACTCTAAGAACATAAAAATGGAATCTACTAATAAGTCGAGTTCAGGAAATGAAAGAAGAATGCCACAGAATTACAGCATCTTCACCTGAACTGAAATAGTAGGTCACTGGAACCTACTTTTCATAACTGTCAATATCGAGCTAAAAGAAAAGTATTAACACAGCAAGAAAACACACCTGATGACTGTATATATATATATATATATATATATATATATATATATATATATATATATATATATATATATATATATATATATATGCAACAGTATCAGAGCAATTGAGCTAAATGCAGTTACATTTGTGTCTGCAAACTTGTCTGTAACATCATAGCAAAAATATGAGAGAACTATAAAACACACACCCACACACACAAACTTTTGCATTTGTTGGACATGTCACATAGATCAAAACAATGGATCATAGGAGTTCTCAAAAATCAACTTGTCTTTGATTCGTTTATAAATACCTTAAAAAAGTCAAATCTAAAGTCCATAGACTATTTATGTGATAGACTATTAATAAAGATGTTGCCAAGTGTTGCAAAATGGTGGCTAGGACTAATCTAAAGTTTCTTTTCAGAACAATTAATACAGGTGTCATCAACTGAGGCTGTTTGGTCATTTCCAATTGATTAAACCACAAAAAGACAAAGGAGGACCCAAAGCGAACCTTCTGGGCTCATCATCTTTTGAGCTAAATATGTGAAGCCAAGACCCAAATTAAGAAAAAATGACTTATTTGAGGACCCAATCAAATAAAACATCACTATCCTACTTTACGCTGCATAGACTTTAAAGTAATAGATACGGCCATACTTTTCTAGCTGTAAAATAACTGTAGTTTTGGAAATGTACTGTTGTACTAGATGAACCCATATGAGGAAACTCTAATATACTTGTACATGTGAAAAATCATTTTTCCTTAGAGACAGAAAAGTATGGAAATATTTGATTTAATCCACAGTATATTTGATTTAAAAAAATGTTAAAAATTCATTTTCTACCCAAGTTAGATTAAAATTAACATTTTTAATTTGATATCATTCTTTACTTCCCTTAAATAATAATGGACCATTTCAATATACTGTACTTTTTACTACCCTGAAGAAAAATAAAACCCATTTCCCGCATCATTCATTACATCCATTGTCTGTTTTGATTGCATGACCAAGAAGCCAAGAACAGCTGCCTTAAAACCATGTGAAAATGTTGCAGAAAGGTTTTAAAACTATCAAATGAGGATGCAGATAATACTAGTTACAATATGTCAAAATATTATGATACAGATGAATTTCTAAGCCGTATAATGAATTAGACCTAGTAGATAACATAAGTTTAACTCACATAACACTCAAGGATTTTGGAGATGTGAAGGATTTTATCTTATAAAAAATCATGGAAATGCACCATGCAACAGATTCATCCAGGTCATAACTTCTCTTATCTTACCCTGCCTGAATACAACAGTGACTAATCAGTCAAACTATAACTGTAAAAACATGCTCTAGCAATGTTCAAATCCTCTACTTTCTGATGTAAAGGTTTCAGCTGATAAATGATGAATTACATTTCTTCAAAAAATAATCTTTTTAATTTAGAATTTGGTGTTCATAGTGCAACCATATTATACCTGGAATCACATTAATGCATGTCAATCACATTATAGTGATGCATGTTATAACTGGGAAGAGCTGTAACAAGTCCAAAAAAAAACAATTTGCATAAAAATATAAAAATTGCTTTAATGGCCAGATAATCATGATCAAGATTTAATAACTTTAATAGTTTCTTTGTTATTCCACTAAAAATTAATTCATGATTGATGCATGGATGTACAGCTATAAGAACTGGCAGCAGTAAAACAATACACTCCCTTCTGCTATCACTGTGGAGGCATATTTTTTGACCTAATTGAAAGAGTGTAATAATAGGTCACTGTGATAGTTCTTAAGATAAATGCACCCATCAAGTTTCATGACCATGAAAAACAATCAATGAAAAGTGGAGCTAAATGTAGTATCCTTCAAGATGCAATAAAGTTTTATGCCTAAAGGTTTGAAACAGTGTCGGGTAAATGGAAGTGACTTGATATGACTATTGCTGACAGCCCTGGTGATAACGACACAATACAGCCAAAAAGCTGATAACTACATCTTGCACCCACTTCACAGGCAAGACAAAACTTACCATAAATCTGTGCTACAAGTGCTTGTTGCTTCATAGCTATAAGCTCTGGGTCCCACATGCGCAGCTGCCGTCTATTTGGGCGTAGTTGCTTTAGAAGTTTTCTCCTAAAAATAAGAAGAAACAAACAAGAAAATGAAGTATTTTGGCTTTATGAAAATTCTTTTTTTTTGTATTATAATATGAAACTTTATTTTTCTTGTTTAGAATTTTTCCACCTTTAATAAATTTAAAAACCCGAATAATTGTGAGCAGCATAAAAAATTCCTAATGCTAATATTTGTATGTTATATACAGAACAAATATGTTATAGTTGTCTAGTAAAAAGCTCTCTCACTATAAGGTTCTTCATTATAATGGTCGCTGTTATATTGTAGTATGATCATGAAGTCCATTTCATCACGTGGTTTTAAAATGATATGCATCATTGTAAGTAATTCATTATAAGCTGGTATATCTTATGACTTTCCTGGACAATGTTATAATGAGGGAATGCTGTATAATGCACTTTATTATAAGGTTGACTCACTATAAGGTGGTATACTCAATGGCACCAATGGACTTCATTATAAGGTGGTATACTCGATAGCACCAATGGACTTCATTATAAGGTGGTATACTCAATTGCACCAACGGACTTCATTATAAGGTTGACTAACTATAAGGTGTTGTACTTGATGGCACCAATGGACTTCATTATAAGGTTGACTCACTATAAGGTGGTATACTCAATGGCACCAATGGACTTCATTATAAAGCTGACTTACTATAAGGTGGTATACTCAATGGCACTAACAGACTTCATTATAAGGTTGACTCACTATAAGGTGGTATACGCAATGGCACCAATGGACTTCATTATAAAGCTGATTTACTATAAGGTGGTATACTCAATGGCACTAACAGACTTCATTATAAGGTTGTTTCACTATAAGGTGGTATACTCGATGGCACCAATGGACTTCATTATAAGGTTGACTCACTATAAGGTGGTATACTCAATGACACCAACAGACTTCATTATAAGGTTGACTCACTATAAGGTGGTATACTCGATGGCACCAATGGACTTCATTATAAGGTTGACTCACTATAAGGTGGTATACTCGATGGCACCAATGGACTTCATTATAAGGTTGACTCACTATAAGGTGGTATACTCGATGGCACCAATGGACTTCATTATAAGGTTGACTCACTATAAGGTGGCATACATTATGGCATCCATGAACTTCATTATAAAACTCATTACAAAGTAGTATACTTTATAGCTATATCAAACAATATTAAAACTATGGAGTTTTGTTGAAACAAAAATCTAATGCCAACTGAAAAACTTTGTGTATTGAAGTAGAAATGGTAAAACAGGGCACAATTTATAACAGTTCACAACCGTACCTGAATCAAATATAGGGTCATAGTATATCACCATAACACTTATATGAATTTAAGCGAATATGACTATACCCTATAACAAATATGTTTGTAGAATATAAATGCCAACACCAGTATGATTTAACATAAATTAATACAAATGTCTAAAACAATAATGCATGAAATGTAGGTCAGAGTAACCTGTCTGGGAGATAAGGGTGGTATATTAATGAGATTAATCCCTTCATTATGTTTTTGACCTCAACAGGACATGTGATAAAGATACTAGTTTTAATCTCGGCAGCTTATGTAAGGGCTTGACAAACAGGCTGGTTTCAAGGAGATGATTCCTACATCTTAATATCATTATATAATTTTAAATAAAGAAGTTTAATTTCAGCTGTAACATTAATTGAACCTGTATAGCTATTGGATATATGTACAACATGAAAAGATAATATTCTTGCATACATTAACCATACATCATGAAAAACGGGGAAATTCTTACCGAATATATTTGCGCCATGCTAACTGTATTGTAAGTGCTGCAATCTGCTTATGAAATTCCTCTGCCCCTGCCCTTAGTCTCATTGTACGTACAGCTGATTTGGCGGTCAGGAGAAATAAAAGTGATCTGTTCTTGTGACTGAAAAACAAAAACATGCTTAATCAACAGTGTAACATGAACGAAAACAAAATACCAACAAAAAACAAAAACATACAATAACGAAAGCCATAAAATACACATGACATTTTTGACTACTACATTATAAAGAGATGTAGCTTTGGAGGTGGACACTGGGGAGGAAGACAACAGAGCTTATCCAAAATTATCAGAAGAATCATCTCTCTCTATTGATGAGCATGGTTTAATGGTCAAGAATTCTAAAAGGTTAAGTCTGAGTTATTTTTAGTAGCAGTGAACATATCTGATGGTGGATTCCTGTCATTTGTACAAGCTTAAAAGGCCTTAATACTTGAATGATTCCTATAAAATTTGGTCAAATTATGAAAGGTAGTTTTTGAGATGTCATTTCTGGTATATTTCTATTTTTAAATATAACGTCCATATTTCATGGCAGATTGCCATTTTTTTCTAAATTTAAACAGACAAAATGCCAGGTTGATCTCAATACAAAGTCAAAATGCCAGGTTGATCTCAATACAATGCCAAAATGCCAGGATGATCTCAATACAAGGACAAAATGCCAGGATGATCTCAATACAAGGACAAAATGCCAGGATGATCTCAATACAAGGACAAAATACCAGGTTGATCTCAATCATTTATGGTCAAACTGTTGAGTGGTTTTGAAAAGTAATCATTTAATAATTATTCTATTTCCAATAATGGCTAACATATCTTTAGCAAATCAGCACAATTTATACAAATCAAAAGGTCTTTATATCTAATTGTGGTTGGAAATCACTAAAGCATCAGCTGTGTAGAAAAATTCTAGCAATAGTGTATCACAACAATGATTTATACAGGACAGCAAAAAAAAAGTGCAGGATGAAACCTCAGCTAAATGTTATATAAACTGTTAAAAAATTAATAGCTTTTGACATATGTTTATCTTGTTGAATACAATTAGCTATAAGACCATTTATTACCAAATGCTGTTCTGCTGACAACTCATAACTGTATAGACCCATATCTGCCAGTACTTTACGTGACGGCAGATCTGAGTCTGAAGCTGGACTCCGTCTTACTTATAAGTAAGAGCATATCATATACCATATAAACTGTCACACTGTACCTGATATTTACTAAATTAACAGCTACACACACAGCTTTTAAAGTAAATTTTATTCAGTGAGAGTTTCTTTGCCACAGCATGGAGGACTTCTGAAGGAGTTCTATATATATATATATATATATATATATATATATATATATATATATATATATATATATATATACACATATACACACACACATATACATAAACATACATACACACACACACAAATTACAATGTTACATAGATATTTACTGCATTACACTGGTGTGGTATTCGAGATATTACAGTATTGCATAAATACATTAATTAAATACATTACAGAATTGCACAAATATACTATAGTAAAATATAAATAATTCACAATATTATATAGATATAATACAGCATTAGGTATATTTAACAGTTATGAATTCATTTAACAGTTCTACTCTGCACACAATGTTACTGTCTCATATTATTACATACAATGAGCAAATTCTAGTTTTAGTAGTAGTAGCTAAATTGGTTCTTAATCATAGTTGCACATGATCAGTTCTTCCATCTCTAAATTATTTAAAATAATCTTATCAGCCAAGTAAATGTCAGTATTTTACATGCCTTATTTCTGTTTGAAACCAGCCCAGGCAAATTCCTTCTGAGATTAGAATCTTATGTACATTTTATACAAAGCAAACACCTGGTAAACTCTACTAAGACCTACTCACAGAGTGATAATTGCCAAGAAGGACTCAATGATCATTAATCAAAGTTCAATATGTTTACACCATCACACTGTGTATTGGAGACCAAGGCAATAATTGAGGTGTATACAGATCTCTTACCTGTATTGTACTACATCAATGCATTATCTGGTAAATGCAAGGCTGGAAAGGCCAATTCTATGCCTCTATCAAAATTTTAAATTTAAATTTAAAAATAAATTAAGGTACAATACAACTCTTGAATTTGAGGTACCTATCTGACAAAAGGGAACTTAAGAATTTAAAGATAAAAAAAGACAATATAATTTCAGAATTGCTATCATCTTTTAGTAGCTATCATCAGTTTTGAGCTGTCTGACATTCGACAGAATGATGCTGTAACAAAAAAGCATTAGCTAACAAAAAAGCTGAGAGATTAGTTTTGATGTAATGGTCACATGTAACTGCAAGTTTGCATGTAGATAAATAGTAATTTGTTATCATGCTATTAAGGAAAATCAACCATCTTCTAAATGCATTCTTTATGCAATATTGTTCATTAATAATTGTAATTTTACAATATTGTAGAATATTTATACAAACCCCTGCACAGACCTCTTTCATTCTATGACAGAACATTTATACAAACCCCTACACAGACCTCTTTCATTCTATGACAGCATTAATGATAATGACAGTGTTATTAAACTGTGCTGTACAAATATGCAGTTAAATTGTATTCAAGCATTACCAAGAGTGCCAAACAATTTCCACAGCCAAAGATTTCTTAAGGCACTCATTGACTAAATGTGCAATACAAAGAATTAAATATGATGGGAGGTAATAATAACAACAATACATGCATTATATATATATATATATATATATATATATATATATATATATATATATATATATATATATATATATATATATATATATATATATATATATATATATATATATACACACACACACACACACACACAAACACACACACACATACACTTACACCCCTGAACATTAATGTGACAGTTATATATTTTTCAAATTTATTATAGAAACATTCAAAGGAGATACAAGTTCTGACACCCCCCATTGATAATTATCTATTCATATACATGTACACCCATTTAAATTTACATGCTTGATCAGGTGTTTAGTGTGGAACACCTACTTGACAAGGTACATGACAGTCAGACAGTGAAGTTTTTCTTTCGATAAGGGGCCCAAGAAAGCCTTGGACCTAAACTTCACATATTTGCTAAAAGTATTTAGTTTGACAAAAATGTTAATTTGAGCAATCTTAGGGCAACTGCAAAATAGTTTTGGGCAAAAAGAAAAATAGGCAACAAGTTTATGACAAATTAGAAAGTATGATAATATGTTTGTAAAGCTTCCTGGCATTAGGGAAAACAATCTTGTGCTAACAAATCAATGGACATCACACCATCACATAAACCTTAATGGTCTAATGCCAGTAGTGATAAAATTTAAGTCAAATAACACATGAAAGAAGTTAGTCAAAAAACAGTATGAAGATGTTCAAACCATGTAGAGTACCTACTTTGTCTGCAGGTAAAACTAAATAGAGGATGTGTGTGTGTGTGTGCATGTGTGCATGTGTGTATGCGTGTTGGAAAAGTGCTTTGTCCGAGGACACATCATGATAGCTGACTCAGTCTGATCTAATGCTAAGATTTGAACCTGCACCCCTCTTCACACTAGTCTAAAGACAGAGCTACTGTGACTCCTGCTCAAACAGACACCTCTTGCAACAAAAGGGATGGTGCACCAGGCTCATTACACATACATGATTCTGCACAGGTTTTGACTAAAAAGAACATAAATTCATAGCAATATTCCAGGCAAGAGTTTTTATTATGGCACTTGGCAAGGACCAGTTGTCAAATTCTCATGTTGCAAGACCTGATGTGAAGAAACAAAAACCACAGAAAAAATTGGTTTCACTCAAGTAGAAAAAAAAGAAAAGGGCCAGAAGAAGGTAAATTTTAGTATTGTCCAAAAACAAAGTTAAGAATAAAAACAATTAAAAACCTTTTTTAAGAAATATCAGAAATGCACCCCATCCCTGAATGCTTTAGTCCTGCACTTAATATCAAAATATTTCAATAATCTTTGATTAAAAGTTATAAATAACTTTATTTTTCATTGTTTGGCATAATTTTAATTAAAGATGGAAGAAAACAAGTGAAAAATCAGCAGGAAATGTCAGTTTTAATCTCATCTACACAGACATAAATTGTTTAAATTACCCCCATAATGTTCTTGAAAAATTATTACTCAGAAGTGTTTATTTAAAGTTAGGGGTCTGTCTATCAATTAAAAATTTGTTAGTCATTTTTTTAAAATATCTATAATAGCCACAGTTTTGCACACTGCAAAACTCAAATGCCTTTTAAATTCCTGAATTATCATTTTTCATTGATGTAAATGGTCTTGCCAAAATTAGAGAGCTCAAAGCAATTCAATAAATATTTCACCAGTTTTTTGCCGACAGCATCTTGGCAGATGTTTGTCATTGAAATTATGTTTCTATGCATGTCCATTCATCTATCCATCTATCCACTGTCTAAATTATCTCAGTGTAAAAGTACTTCTAATAGTATCATTATAAATTTGTGCTATTAATAAAGTGGTGTAATTAGATTGGATTTCATTGAATGGCAAGGCCAGATGTTTTACTGGGAGACATATCAGCAAACACCTTCCACCATCATGATTAAGTGTTAGCAGTCATAATGTGGATTATTAACTTGTCACAGTCTTCTTATACAACGCTGATGGAAGCCTAAAGTTCAAGTGTCAGAAACTTCTGTCATGGAAAAAGAAATTATTGAAGTTACTTATATATCCTCTAACTTACTTTACATGAACAAATTATTTTAAAAAATAATCCAGGGTTGTTTTAACTGTTGTAGAAAATATGGTAATACGTTACAGAAAAAGCCCTATTAGTGATGTATGCTTCAATTCAGTATGTGGTGATCATTGAGTGAAGAAGCAATTGTATGTAATTGGCTATTTACATTAGTGTAATGGCAAAACTCGTACTAGGAAATATACCTCTAAGAGTATTATAAATAAGCAGCCAGAGGCAATTAAGCTGGAAACATTGTGTGCAACATAGGCCCAGCTTTGTCAGCAATAGCAAACCGATGTTTAATTTTGACAACAAAGTTTGTAAAATTGTTTCTGCATTGATAACTAATAGATTATTTCCAGTTGAAAAATAACAAACTTTTCAGTTTTCAAATACTTTTTGCACATGTACAGTTATGACTTTCTGGAGAAAGTGTATGGCTCTTGTGCTTTAAGTTCTAGTGTGTCTCTAAATCTATCCATTGCCAGCTATCTTGACATAAGTCCTACACCATATACAAAATGCCAACTTATCACCTAGTCTAGATTTTGGAATGCCTGGAAATTCTTCTGCATAAATGTCATGAAATTTCTGTTCCTGTTTTCTCTTTTGTTTTGTTTGTTCTGGTTGCAGACCCTTCCTGAAGATGGCTACTTTACTCAAACAAAGAAGTGAATGAATGAACAAACACAATATGGGCTACAAGCAAGATTTAAATCTGACCAATTCAAGTACAGGAATTAATATTCAACCAATAGAATCAAGGGCTTTCTGTTTGCTACATGGCTCTAATCTTTTCATTAGTAGCTATTTTTTTTTATAGAGAGTTTGCATCAAATGTACTAATAAGAAAGACTTTTAATGCCAGGATGCCAAGTTTGTTTGAAATTAGTCCATTTAATTATCAAGAAAAAGATTGAAACAGCAAATATCAATAAAAAGATAATGTACAAGTTAGACAAAATGGTATCTTAAATTTATCATAAAATTTGTTTGTTTTTTCGGGTTAATTTCTCTTCTAAATATTGCTATGATTTCAGAGACTGGCTTAAATTAAAAGAAGGTAATAATTTTAAAAATAGACCTTGTGATATTAGATTTTATGAAATACTTTCACTGCGTAATTATTATCTGGGTATATTTTGTGGGGTAGTGATCATCATAATAAATTCACACCAACAATTATTGTAATTAATGACCCCCATCACATTTAAGCACTAACAAAAAGAGTTAGCTCCCTCTGTCTATGTTGAGAACTCTCAAATTTAATGGTTGTCTCTCTTTTACTATATGGTCACACATAATACAATGCATATAAGATTTATTTTTGAGGCTGATTTAACCCATAAAGTGGCAATGAGACATTAGACCTTTTAGTTAAAAAAAAATCATGATGTTTCATCGTTTTTTTCTTTAGCTCAGCAGCATCATTAATGCCATATGTAGCTCCGTGAATTTTCACATGAGTATCTACAAATGGTCTTACTTTGTATGTTGCTACGAATGGTGTTACTTTGTATGTTGCTACAGTCTTACTTTGTATGTTGCTACAAATGGTGTTACTTAGTATGTTGCTACAAATGGTCTTACTTTGTATGTTGCTACAAATGGTCTTACTTTGTATGTTGCTACAAATGGTGCTACTTTGTATGTTGCTATAGTCTTACTTTGTATGTTGCTACAAATGGTGTTACTTTGTATGTTGCTACAAATGGTGTTACTTTGTATGTTGCTACAAATGGTCTTACTTTGTATGTTGCTACAAATGGTCTTAGTTTGTATGTTGCTACAAATGGTGTTACTTTGTATGTTGCTACAAATGGTCTTACTTTGTATGTTGCTACAAATGGTCTCACTTTGTATGTTGCTACAAATGGTCTTACTTTGTATGTTGCTACAAATGGTCTTACTTTGTATGTTGCTACAAATGGTGTTACTTTGTATGTTGCTACAAATGGTCTTACTTTGTATGTTGCTACAAACGGTCTTACTTTGTATGTTGCTACAAATGGTCTTACTTTGTATGTTGCTACAAATGGTGTTACTTTGTATGATGCTACAGTCTTACTTTGTATGTTGCTACAAATGGTGTTACTTTGTATGCTGCTACAAATGGTATTACTTTGTATGTTGCTACTAATGGTATTACTTTGTATGTTGCTACAAATGATGTTACTTTGTATGTTGCTACAAATGGTCTTACTTTGTATGTTGCAACAAATGGTGTTACTTTGTTTGTTGCTACAAATGGTGTTACTTTGTATGTTGCTACAAATGGTCTTACTTTGTATGTTGCTACAAATGGTCTGTCCAAGAAGTATCATTTGATGCCCAAGAAGTATTATTTCATGTCCAAGCAGTATCATATGATGTCCAAGCAGCTGTATTTAGTGTCCAAGCAGTATAATTTGATGTCCAAGCAGTATCATTTGATGTCCAAGCAGTATCATTTCATGTCCAATAAGTATCATTTGATGTCCAAGCAGTATCATTTCATGTCCAAACAGCTGTATTTGATGTCCAAGCAGTAGTATTTGATGTCTGAGCATCTGTTTTTGATGTCTAAGCAGAATCATTTTATGTCCAAGCAGTATCATTTGATGTCCATGCATCTGTATATGATGTCCATGCATCTGTATTTGATGTCCAAACAGTATCAATTGATGTCCAAACAGTATCATTTGATGTCCAAGCAGTATTATTTTATGTCCAAGCAGTATAATTTTATGTCCAAGCAGTATAATTTTATGTCCAAGCAGTATCATTTTGATGTCCAAGCAGTATTATTTGATGTCCAAGCAGTATCATTTGATTTCCAAGCAGTATCATTTTCATTTATGAGCAACTGGACCATAAGTGGTACCATTTTCACTTAAGATCAACCACAGATGAATGTGTGTCTAAAGTTTGAGACAATCCTATAGGTAGTTTAGGAGGATTAGTGATAACAAACCTGTACAAATGGATGGATGGACAACAGATAGTCAGTCAGATGACAGACAACAACCATCTCATAAAATGATCGGTCTATGATCAGTAAAGCTGAAAACCAATCATCAAACAAAATATTTATCCAAAACTGTTGTTTATAAAAATAAGATTTATTCAGTTTGATTTTTGAAAATTCTGATTTTTGAAACTGTCTCAAGTTATCAAATTGCAAGTAAATAACTAATTGATGTTGCCCAGATTATGTAGGCAAACATAATTAAAACAGTCTGGATATGGTAATGTTGGGTAAGAATCAGTCCCAAAATCTGATGACCTATAATCGCTTCTAAAAAACAAAGATCCCCTTGACAATATTGTCCTGGTTTCTTCTCTTTATTTACTACTTTAACTGCTGCAAAAATTGACAAAGTAAAAAACATGCAATTCCCTGATTGTGCCCAGTCATGAATAAGTCTCAAAAACATCACAGAGATGTAATTCTTCTAATTTGGGTCATAGTCCTAACAAGTGGTGTTCCTTCTGAGTTGTCAGCTTTCAAGTTGCAAATGTCTGTCTGTTTTATCATTGGAGTTACTAAATAAATTTGATTCCTCTGCAATATTAGTAGATAAAATTAATGCTCCTCCACTTAAACTTTCTCCTTATAAAATTTTTTTTTATCTAAAAAAAAAAATTCTACAAAACATTTTGAGAACACTGAAGCTGAAATGGCTTTTAGATGATTTAGGTTTTTTCTTGTTTAATTACATTGTGGAATGTCTCTTCCCTATGCCATCAAATGGGACTGATATCAATGGGTCATGGTTTATTACAAGATTTCTTGTTTATTTACATTGTGGAATGTCTCTTCTCTATGCCATCAGCTGGGACTGATATCAATGGGTCATGGTTTACAAGATTTCTTGTTTATTTACATTGTGGAATATCTCTTCTCTATGCCATCAGCAGGGACTGATATCAATGGGTCATGGTTTACAAGATTTCTTGTTTATTTACATTGTGGAATGTCTCTTCTCTATGCCATCAGCTGGGACTGATATCAATGGGTCAGGGTTTACAAGATTTCTTGTTTATTTATATTGTGGAATGTCTCTTCTCTATGCCATCAGCTGGGAAAGATATCAATGGGTCATGGTTTACAAGATTTCTTGTTTATTTACATTGTGGAATGTCTCTTCTCTATGCGCCATCAGCTGGGACTGATATCAATGGGTCATGGTTTACAAGATTTTTTGTTTATTTACATTGTGGAATGTCTCTTCTCTATGCCATCAGCTGGGACTGATATCAATGGGTCAGGGTTTACAAGATTTCTTGTTTATTTATATTGTGGAATGTCTCTTCTTTATGCCATCAGCTGGGACTGATATCAATGGGTCATGGTTTACAAGATTTCTTGTTTATTTACATTGTGGAATATCTTTTCTATGCCATCAGCTGAGACTGATATCAATGGGTCATGGTTTACATGATTTATTGTTCATTTACATTGTGGAATATCTCTTTTCTATGCCATCAGCTGAGACTGATATCAATGGGTCATAGTTTACATGATTTATTGTTTTTTTACATTGTGGAATGTCTCTTCTCTATGCCATCAGCTGGGACTGATATCAATGGGTCATGGTTTACAAGATTTCTTGTTTATTTACATTGTGGAATGTCTCTTCTCTATGCTATCAGCTGGGATTGATATCAATGGGTCATAGTTTACAAGATTTCTTGTTTATTTACATTGTGGAATGGAATGTCTCTTCTCTATGCGCCATCAGCTGGGACTTATATCAATGGGTCATGGTTTACAAGATTTCTTGTTTATTTACATTGTGGAATGTCTCTTCTCTATGCCATCAGCAGGGACTGATATCAATGGGTCATGGTTTACAAAATTTCTTGTTTATTTACATTGTGGAATGTCTCTTCTCTATGCCATCAGCTGAGACTGATATCAATGGGTCATGGTTTACATGATTTATTGTTTATTTACATTGTGGAATGTCTCTTCTCTATGCCATCAGCTGGGACTGATATCAATGGGTCATGGTTTACAAGATTTCTAAGATTTTTATGCTTAATGTTGTTGTTCCTGGAATCAGCACTTTGTATACTTAGCAAACTCTTTTAAGTTCAAATGCTGCAGCTTATTTACTGTTTCTTAATTATCTGTTTATCTTGACATGGCTCCCTAAGTCTATCTTACTCTGTCTTTTAAACTTTGAATATAAGATTTCAACAGCAAAGTTCTTGGTCTGTATCTCTCTCCTTCTCAATGTCTCATGTTTGGTTCCACTTTGCCCATCAGCTACATCTGAGGACTCATTTTCACACAAAAATGTTTTCAGGTTCTATTAATTTCTATGATGTAGATACCATGAAAAGCCCATTAACTGATCGTCATTATTTACAATACACAAGTGGCAAAAGTTGCCTTGTCACCTAATATGACAGCATTATTTAAAATTATAAATGTGTGCTGACATTTTGAATAATTTAAAATGTACAGAAATAAATCAGTCCCAATTTTATTCATGTTTTGAATTATTTTTAAATTAAATTTGTAAAGATTGTTTAATTATTTAATATTTAAAGTTGTAAATGTAGTTCCAGAGAGGATGTGTGATACAAATTGTTCAGGTGTGTGATACAGAACAGACTGAACAGCTATATCAAACACCAAATTAGTGATTTAAGATTAAATGTGTATATAATAAATAAGAATACCATAAATGGTACATTATATGAGTACCATGTCAAGAGTTTTTGGAAAACCATTTTTCTTTTTCAATGTAAACTGAATGAAAGTTTAGGCTTCTATCATTACAAACAGTTCAAAATCGGAGAGGCTGCTGTTGCAAAACCTGATGGTATCATCCTAAAACAAATACTGGTTAAAGTCTCCACTTTTACTATACAAATTACAAGCATACTAAGTTCTCTGATTTACACTGTAACCTCTTGAGATGAAAAATTCATCAACATTTGGGATTATCTTTTCACTGAAAGCCTTGAATTTTGACATTTTAATCTCCAAATGAATATCTTCCTTGTCTCAAATGCAACCAACTACAAAAATTAATCAAGGCAGGTGGAACAGAGTTTTAGTAGTTTTGATGAAATTTGTTTTGTTTCTGTTTCAGGCGCTATGACCTTGCTATCTGTGTGACCTTGCCATTTAACATTTGATCTGAAAATGAGTTGCCATCTTCCATGTCTCATGTGCAAGCCATACACAGTTTAATCAAAGCAGGTGATAAAAAACTCAAGACATTGTTTTTTAGAAACCATTTTTTTTAACCATACAAAATTTTTCCTTTGATCCCCAATCATTAGGTGTCTTGCTTTAAAACAATGCAAACTATTTACAAAGTCTGGTCAAGATATGACATATGTAAGTAAATTTATGCATTGATAAAATTTCCATTATTTCAGGTCCTGTGGCCTCAACGTTGTACCTTTTGCAACCAAAATCTACATGTTTCTTGTTTTGCGCGTAAGTTGCAAGTTCAATGTTTTGTAAATGTAGATTGTGGAAAGTGAGTCAATGTGCTGAAAAGAAACAGAAGATATTCACTGACAGATGGAGAGACGGGTGGGCTGACAATATCATAAATTATGCACCCTGCCTTTAAAGGCAGAAAAAAACCCAAAAGTGATGGATGATAATTTTAAAATCATTTCTTTGAACACTTACTTTTTCCAGGCCCTCTGTATTTTCAGTGCTGCAAGTTGCTTCCGTCTGAAGTCTCTGACTCTGACTGCCTCCCCCCTCACCAGCGTGTGTGCCTCTTCATGCTTTTGAAGTATTGTTTCTTTTTCTGACAGTGTATCTTTTTTCTGCCTGTTTTTAGACAGGAAAGCATGAAAATATATTAGCTGTGACTAATTTCATATATTAACAGGTTCAACAAGATTTTATAGCATTATTTCTAGGATACTTATACTTTTTTAATCACATCAAACAACAATTCAATTGCTGTTATTATCATTAGTTTTCGTCATGCAATCAACCACTACAAAGGTCAGAGGTTACTGGAGGTAAACTGATTTATATTTTGAAGCAAATTTTGTAATAGAAGGCTGATGGAAATCAGCAATCAGGGTTTTTTATGTACACATTTTTAACTTCTCTGATGCATACAAATGAAAACCAAGTCAAATATACACTTGTGCATGTTTACTCTAAATGGCTTATTGCCAAGAGACAAAATCTGAATGTCTCTGGAGCATGTGTGTACCAGTCTGTTACAAAAGGGACTGCTCATTTAGGGATATCTTCAGAGCATTCTGTACTGCCCATCAAAATAGGGATTGCCCATTTAGGGATTTCATCTCCTCAGATCATGTGTGCACCAGTCTGTCACAAGGAGGATTGCCCATTTAGGGATTTCCTCTTCTTGGAACATGTGTGTACCAGTCTGTCACAATAAGGATTGCCCATTTAGGGATTTCATCTCCTCGGATCATGTGTGTACTGTCCATCAAAAAAAGAAATGCCTATTTAGTGATTTCGTTTTCTTGGAGCATGTGAGTACAGTAGATCAAAATGAGGATTGCTTATTTAGGGATTTCATTTCCCTGGAGGATTTGTATGCCATCCATCAATATAAGGATTGCCTAGGTGGGATTTCAGGATGCTGCTGCTGACTTTATAGCTTCAAATATTTAGGAATCATGTTCTACATGAATGGAAATAAATTAAACTTAATGAACCATATATACTCACCCTGCTACAAACAAAATAGATTCTGATCTGTCACATATTTTGCCACTAGATCAGGGTTCATTGTAGTTTGTTTTATTAATTACTTCTAACAAATGACATAAATTCAGCTCTATTGATGGATTATGTGATGGCAGATTTAAGTCTATGCAGTTGAACTTAACCTATGGGAAAGTACATTCATTTTACAAATTCTACTGCACCATGTTTCCGACTCTGATGTGGGAGATCACAGGATCAAACCGGCCAGGTCATAAAAAAAGACTTATAAAAATGGAACTAGCAGCTGCCACTCAGCATTAAGAGGTTAATGTTAGGACTGGTTGGCCTGGTGTCAGGATAATGTGACTGGGTGGGAAATGAGGATTTATGTCTGTGGCATGATGCCCCAGTGCTAGACATCACTATAAACTGCCACACTGCAGACATTGTAGCAATATGATTGAAAACTTTTTAAAGCTACAATAAAAGTCCAGATCAAACACACACACACACACACACACACACACACACACACACCAATATTGAAGAGCTGTGACCTAATTATTTACAATTGGGTTGGCTGAAAGAATTTATTATTCCTAGGTAAATGTAACACTGGCAACATTTTGAATTTATATGCTTTATGGAATCTGTAGATTTTCAGTGAAACTTGTGGATTTTGTTACGGAAATGAATACTCTAATTGAAATGTATAATAAGTCACTGCTCCCCCTCCCAATCTTATCTATATTCATTTTTGTATAACAATATGATGAAATGATGAAGGTATAGACTGAATGGATGTCAATCAGTACAAAACAATCTGCTTTATCAATCTGAACACAATTCAAGAAAAAGTAGATTTATGTTGACAAAGCATGTATATAACTGCACCACCACCAAAGCATATGTCTATAAAGTTAAAAAAAGATGTGAAAAATTTCTATAATGGCCTCAAAATCTAAAGAGGTTATCTCCAAGTGTGTACAAACATGTCTGCCAAATTTCATTTTACTACCACATGCGAATTCTGCTTACAAGTGTTAAGAAGGTCTTTGAGGCAAAATGTAAGAGTCAAATATGAAAAATGTGTAAAAATCTAAAGATGTTATCAACATATGCATACCACTGATCCTGTCAAAATTTTTAATTTGATGTTTCTTATGTAATACAGCTAATGAATTTCTCAAGATGGACAGACATGACCAAATCAAGAAGACAAAAATGCAAGTCTTAGGAACACAGCAAGCTCTAAACTAATTAAAATTTCTCTTCACCTCGTTTTGTTTTCAGATGCTTCTGTATCTACAGATTGATGCATTTAGTAGTAACGTAAATCATGATTAGAAAAAATACTGATAAAATAAATTTTACAATGGTATCAATCAGCATGATGTATAATACAGAGTACACACAGTGTATTTAAGATGGGTTGAACTGAAAACAACACAGACTCTGATCTACCATTGCATAACATCCCAGGAATCAGGGTCTGTTTATTGTTTTACTGATCAATCCTAACAAACAGCATAGACCTGGATCTATCAGCACATTATGTGATGGCAGATCAGGTATAGTGAGTACATACAGCATAGAAAGTTCTACCAAATAAATCTAATTTGTTACAACCAAGTATATACGGCATAGAGCGTTCTACAAATAAATCACATTTCTTACAGCCAAGTACATAAGGCAGAGAGTTCTACCAAATGAATCACATTTGTTACAACCAAGTATATACAGCATAGAGAGTTCTACCAAATTAATCACATTTGTTACAACCAGTAATTATGGCATAGAGAGTTTTACCAAATGAATTACATTTGTCACAACCAAGTATACTTTTACATCTTGCAACTTATACTATACATGTAGACTCATTCTTACCTTTTCCTATGAGCAAACAAACTGGCATTAAAAACTGTCCGAAATATCTTTTTGACAACTCTGTTGGGATTCTGCATGTATATTGCCATTCTACTTGTATCCATAATGTGTATCAGATGGAATAAATAAACACAAATGAATACATAATCTTAATATTGTTTCCAAAGTTACATTCTGTTCTAAAGTGTCAATACAGAAAACTATGAGATTATACATGTATTTCAGGAACAAACTGAAATACTTCTCTCCCTATAGTAATCTATAATGTATCTATGACAGTGAGAATCACAATTAAAATATTTTGACTAACATGTCAAATATCTGTTCAGAAACAAGTTCTAAATGTGAATTTTCTCAATTTTGATTATACTTGATATAAACCATTCATAACTGTCAAGTTAGTTATTGGAAGAATGCTCACATTTCACATAAGTATCCTAACAAATCTTAAAACAAAGTAATCCATCAAAACTTAAGACAAAGTAATCCATCAAAACTTAAGACAAAGTAATCCATCAAATAAAATAAAATCAAGCTTTGAATTTGAATATTATATCAATTATCTATCAAGTAAGTTCACACTTCTACTGGATCAATCGTACCAACACCTTCAATGTGACCATTACAAATTATTAAATTTAAAAGTCAAGATGTGACATTTTGACATCTAAATGTACTAAGTATCAATATATACTGCACTGACTGATTGCAAAATGCCCAAGCAAATCAATAAGTTGTATGTACTACAGACATTTATATCTTCTCCCAAATTTCTTACCCATATCAGTGACTTAAACTTTTATTTAAATATTGTATTTGTCTCAGTTTACTAGTTCTCACACTATATCATGGTACATGTAATACACAGACTTCGCATATATTATTCACCAACTATTTTTAGAAGTTTTGAAATCAGTCATTCCAACCTGTCTGGATTAAATGGAAGACAATGTGGTTAATCTCTTAGTAATCATAATTCCAACTTTCTGTGGTGATATAAATTCACAAAAAAATTATCCACATTGAGATTATTAGGAAGCCAAAAAAAATCATCTTTCTGTTTCAAAATAAAAATAAACCGAATTTTCAAGTATAAAGTTTTGATCTACAGAATTCTACCAAGAAGTTATAATTCAGTGCATGAATTCATTCCATATGATGCAGTCATCAAATACTATAAAGTTAATCTCCTGGTGCTTCAACACAAATTTTTTCACATCTTGTGAGTAAACATGGATGTTTTATTCTTGACTAGACACTTAATATTTCACACTTTAAAGCACTTCAGGTACCTCAAGATCTCCTTTTTCTATTTCTATAACTGAAAATAAATTGCAAATGACCTTATATGTGAACCTCTGATAGATTTGTTCAAAAAATTATATAGAATATAAAACCAATATATAAAAAATAATCTTTTCAACAAATCTATTTTCAAAGAAAATTCAACTGATAAAAAGGCATGCAATTTATACTACCAGAAAATTTAGACAGAATAATGTGCAAGCAAATCATCAGAAGACTTCAAAAATAGACATTAATCCAACCACAATAGGTCTAACACAAGCTGCAAGTCAATGTGAAAAACAAATTTCTCTTAATCACAAACCTGGAATCATACAATTCATTCACAACAAAAACTAGCTGTAAAAGCAAATTTTAGAGCTCACAGTATCTCCAGATATTGTAAAACAACCTTTGATTAATTATCCATAGATCAAATCTGACACATATTCTTAAATGTTATTCAACAAGGGCTTTGTATTGGATGAATAATTTTGAATTGTGTAATTCTAAACCAAAAGAATGGAAAATGTCAGTGGGTCATTAGGGACTCAGTCAAGAAAATGTATATATAGCATAAAAAATTAGTGCCTTCATACAAAAGGCTATGCAATATTTATACTGAAGTCTGAGCAAGTTTACCTTAGTTCATAATCAACTTTCATATATTTGTATGTCAGTAAACCTCAACTCCCAAATAATAACACTACTCTTCTAACAAGAGTATCCTCCTTGCTGTACATGATATTCATTTAATTAAAATGTGCCAACCTAACCCACATGTAATTTTATTTTACTACAAAAATGCAAAATATAAATCATAACAGTAACTGACATCTTGACATCTATATGCTGATATCTTTTTTAATAAGAACGAGTTTAAATAAATCCAATAATATTAAATGAATAAAATAAAAGAAGACATTTTAAATAGTTTATTTGTTTGATGTAAAACTGGGTATACATGTCACTACCATAACATTTATGTGACAGACATTTTGTAACTTGCTATGACCATTTCAGCAGTAGGAAAATGTGTGAGATCAGATATTTTAAATTATCATGGGGCAATTTTTTTTTTTAGGAACTTCAGAATATGTTATAATTCACTGATGTACAGATGTATGTCAGGCAATCATTTTTTGAATATATCTAAATGGCTATGCAAACAGATGAATGGTAGCTATGAAGAATGATGTGCAATACCATATCCCATAGCCAGGTCCCTCATGGCCATTACATTCACACATCCTAAAAACAATATGACTAACCTAAAGATTAAAGAGTCAAATTCATTACACATGCAAACTCTGCCAAGTAAATTTTGAATTTAATTTTCAATTTTAGTTTGTAATTTTATTTTACTACAAAAATATCAAATTACAGTAACAAAAACAGTGCTGTGTATTGATTTTTGCCATCAGAATTCATTTAGGTAATGAAAAGAAAACATTAAAATTTTTGGAAAACCTTGTACAAGAGTGCCTTAATCCAAAATCCAGCGTGTAACTAATAGGTCATTACAGATTTGAAGACATTTTCACAACCTGTCAACAGGTTATGGGTTAGGGTTAATCGCCATGCAACTTCCAAATTATTTTTACTTTTAAATTCAAGCAAAAGTTCAGAAATATCTGAAAATCAAATGATTGTCATAAGTAGATTCTAAAAACAAACCCACATCATTAGGTGTCATATCTTATAAACTATATAGAAAATTGGAGTTAACATTATAGCCAGTTTATAAGCTTTATTCTCTACATTTACCTCTGCTTTCCAAGTATATATACTTGCTTTCAAGTCGAATCAAACTGCAAACAACGATTATCCTTATCTTCCATAGTAAAATGTGCCTACAGATCACGGTATTTGAAACTAAATTTGAAAATTAAATTCAAAATTTACTTTGCAGAGTTTGCATGTGTGATTATTCATAACAAACTGCACAGACACAGATCTGCTGGCTCATTAGACAATGGCAGATCTAGTTCTATGCAGTCTGCAATTGGATTTGAACAATAAGCAAGTACATATGATAAATGAACATTTCTTCTACCTGAAAACTATTATTTATTTATTTTTATTATTATTTATTTATTTATTTATTTTATTATTATTTATTTATTTATTTATTATTAATGATTTTAAGTGTTAAGAGATCACACCCAAGGCCCATGTAATTACATTCTTGAGTGATAATTTATCAGAATAAAAGAAAGAAAAAGAAAAAGAAATAAAAGAATAAGCTACTCAACTGACCAATGTCCTTCAACAAACAAGTTCAGGCACATGATTCCCTGAACATAATCTTGTAAAGGTCAAGTCTAACTTAGGACATCCAAATTATTTCAGCAGACTGGTAATGCAAGCTTTTGATAATTTCTTATTGCTAAGAAAGGAAATCCTACACAGTTGCGAAGACACCTCTTTAATATATTGTCTATTTATTGCTATTTTCAATTCTGTGTACAACTCTCAATGGCTGACATAACAACCATATTACCAGAAACAATCCAAACTAAACACTATTTCAGCCAATAAGATACATGTACTTCTAATGTTGGAGGACAGAAACACTAGTTTAAAAGCTGTGTATCGCACAATGTTTTTAAGCTGAACCAGTCTATTGGGGGCTGGAAATATATTGGTACAATGTTGTGGTTGAGGAATAGGCTAAGGCAGCTCACTTTTTGTTTATGTCAAAATACCAAAACATGTGCTTTCTCCCAATGCTTAGAAACCACCAGCAAATAATTATGGGACTCATAAATACATCTGCACTGTTCATAACGAATGCAAAAACATGCATTTTCACTCAATGCTAAAAACTGCTTTCTAAAAAATATGACACAGAGGAATGCTTCAGAAGTACAAGTGAGAAATTATATTCCTGGGATGAACTTTGCTTAGGGCTATTGGAAAGCAGTCAGCAGCCTTAAAAATCAAGCCACAGGAAAGCAAACTTCTTTGCAGGCAGATTTTTGTTCTTTTGTCATTGACACTTATAATGCTAATGCAGAGAGTACATTCTTTAGTCTTTGTAAATGACAAAGTAATCCATGGACAATATAGACCAGAAAACTGTTGAGAGCCTGTTAAGTGTGAAACTTACTACTACTAAATAAATTAATTAATAATAATGAATGTCAAAAATGGTTACCAGTCAGGATCTTTTGAAGAAAACAGTTCTCATGCTGCATTGAACTATGAGATATACAACTCTTCTTTTTTCATTTAATTGACAATACACTGACTTGTATTCATTGATTCTTACAGTAAAAATTGTTCCATCCAAATCTGATTGCTGTTCCAAATTTTGCTGTATAAAATTGAAAAATTTAAAATTTATGTTGATAAAATATCTACGCTTTCAGATTCAAACTACTGATCAAAAATTGTAAATCTACTTGTTCATGTTCTAGTTTTGTCACATGTAGCAATTACGTTATGTGAGTTAGAAGATGGATACAGTAAATAGAAACTTTTTCAATGTTTGCAGGAACCAGAAGTATGCACCTAGATGACTACCAAAGTGTCATCCTACACATGGAAAAAAGAATTTGTTTATGTTTTGTTGCTCTGTCAAACAAACTTAACTTCAAATGCTTGTAAGATGATGTTTTAGAAGTAAGCCTGCACTATATGTAGTTACCATGAGTGTCATTCAATAATATCTAAATAACTGAACCGAAGGGCTATTTTGTCATGAAGTCATTTGTAAGTGGTAGACAGTGGGAAGTAGACCATTTTTTATGCAGAAAAACTGCTATTAGTGACTGAGCCATATTATGTCTTATGCATAAGGCAGAAAATAATAGAAAGTCTTGAAGCTCTGTCCGACAAATACAAAGTGAAAACTTAAATAAAAGTATCAAAATACATTAAAAAAATGAAATCTTTTAGTTTGTCTGTCATGGAGACTCTTCTTTAAGTTTTTCTAACATCAAATTATATTAATGAAAAATGCTTACAGTTTCCTGGCTAACATCAAATCAATATAAAGATAACTGCTTACATTGGACCTGATTACAATATACACTTCTTACAAGTTGAATCTGATTGCAATCATAATGCACTGGCAGATCTGGGACCATTGTAGAAGTAAACAGTAGATGAGACAACAGAAATCTTGATCTGCCTGTGTAATAAGTGATGGCAGATCAGGGTTCATGTTATTTGATTATGACCTTTAAGCAAGTTTATACAGTATACTATTGTGATACATAAATTCCTCAATGAGGCTAAACTATTAAATAGATGTAATTCTAATTTTCCAATAATAATGAAAATAAAAAACAGAACAAAAATCAAAATAAGCGTACTTATAGACAATTTTATTAAATATAAATATCTCAAGCCAAGATAAGGGTGTAATGTTATGTTGTCATGAAGTGCAATGAAATTTGATGAATGCCATCATTTTCATGCTTTTGGGAATCCTGCTGATGCACCTGATAATAAAATGTGAATATTTTTACTGGTATAAGGAGACCCATAATTGATACTGAGTTGGCAGAGCTCCAGATAATCTTTAGATCATTGGTGTATGGTATTCCTACTAAAAGAACATGACCCAAACTTTCCTTTTTAGATGTTATCACTATTCCTATTGAACAGATGGTTATATCAACATGGTCACTGTTTTCATCAAACAACTTATCAACTGGTCCAGAAGGTGTTGATCTTAACCCAAAATTCCCACTGTAGTATCCATCTTGACAATTTTGTTATCACTCAACAATATCTGAGATGGTTCCAACACTCAGCAGTTAAAAGAATTCTTTACATCCAATCTTTAACAAAAAAATGTTGTGGAAACCAAAGTCAAGAGAAAAGACAATCTGGGACATCTCCTGTAAATGATGTTATGGAATGCTGTGAATGGCTTGTTCTAAATCTTGACAATATTAAAACCTGTATAGCAAATTTGGATGAAATCAGTTGAAGTATTAAATTATGGTGTGGAAACAAAAATCTATCGGATGGACCAATAGAAAGGGGGAGGCATAACTCCTGTAAATGATATTATGAAATATTTTGAAATCAAGTAAAGATGGCAACAAGGGGAATAACTCCTGAAAATGAGCAGAATTATGAAAATTTAACTCTTTGAAGATATGGAGCCACATGCTAAATGGACTAAAAACAATCATTCAAGGCATCATTAACATAAGAGCATCATGCTGAATGGATTGAAATCCAACAATCTGGGTCCAGACCTGGCTCAAACGTTTGGGCAATATGACATGACCTCTTGTCTGTCAAGTTGGTGAAAATATTCAATGACTGTAGAGTGGTCAAAATTCAGAATATTCTAAATCACTCAAACAAGCCATTTCACTAATAATTTAAAGCAAACTGTATAAAAACAAAATAAACGCTCATTAAACTTTATGTTGTTGTTGTTATGGGTTTAGCACGTTTATTCAACAAATTATAAGCTATATATAGTACTTAGTTGAAATGTTGGAAGAAGAACCTGAGAGAACCATGGGAAGATCCACTGACCCACAGGAAGCTACTGGCAAGTTTTCTTACATAGCCACTTTGGCCAAGCATAAGACTTGAGCACAATGAGACAGAGGAGAGATGGCAGTGATTAGTAAAGAGGAGTGCTGAAGATCACAAACCAACCTGAGGCCCCCATTAAACTCTATAAATTTCAATTTATTCCAAATCTGAAGCAGCAAAAGACAGTATCCATGAAAATAGTTTACTATCAAAAATAGCTGACAGCTTTTGTTGTACAAATCTCCCCTTCCAACATTTGCACAATGAAATATGTAATAAAGTTGTTTACCTTTACAAGCAATGAGCCTATAACTCTCCATAGAGTTCAAATTTACCCATCTGGCTATACATGCATGGAGTTTCACATCTTTCAGTTTCATGTATGACTTTTCTCCAGGAGACTTATAGATTGAAATGCAAAAGCAGATATACTAATCATTAAACTGACCAAGTGCGTGAAAAATAATATGCTGACATTTTGACATGGTTCTTTGAAAAAAAAAAGACCCAAGAACTGATGTGTTGAGAAAAAGAAAGCACTCTAGCACAAAAAGGGGTAGTGGTGGTGAACAAACTGAAAAGGCTAAGTCAAATGAATTCCCTCTGCATACTTTGCAAATTTTGGGGTGAAATTACAGCACTGTTTCACCTTAACTGTTCATCAGTATGAATCCTGAACAATCCTTGATGAAGTTAAGCTGCATACTTGAAAATTAGGAGGACAGGTTATCCAGGGCCATAAATTCTCCAAGGATGGCATAAAAGACTATTTTGAGGTCTTATCAATATAAAACTGTAATCAAATTTGGTTTAAATTGGCTTGCAAAAACCAAATTGATGACAGATGGAGAAATAAATGTTTTTACTATAGGGCTTTGTGTTTTTATTGTAGAGGAAATTTTCATAAAATAGTTATAAAGTTGGGACAAAAAAGGTCCTGTGATAGTCAGTAAAGCCAATATGCTGGAATTTGTTACTTGTCAGATTCTGTTCCTCTGACCCATTCCCCCAAAAAAGCCACACAATCATGCACATAAACACATATGCATGCAAACACATACATATACATTCTTAATTTATCAAGTCAAGAAAGACAAATAAAAGTCATTTTAAATGTGGGCATTCAAATTTACTACTATAGCAGTGCATTAAACTGACAAAGTCTGGGACAAAATGCAGAAAACAGCACCATTAAGACATTAAGTAAGATGCATAATGTAGTAAAACCCATTTGCCAATATAAAGTGGCTGTAAGACCATCCCCTTTTGTGAAAAAATAAGGTCTCTCAGTTCAGGTGTTCTCTCAACAGAGCTCAACCCATTATGTAACAACAGTGATTTGTGCTTAATCTCATCTCACATATGTCAGTATATTTAATTTGTATTGTGTGTTTGACCTTGGTCAGCAATTGAGGGCAGAGGCCTATCTAATTACTCACAATCTTGGGGGCTGGGGGTAAATAACATTATTTGGATAAGATTTGTCTATGATTTTAGATTATATTTTAAGATTATTATTACTTGGAGGTAAACATGTTAACAGATGTTGAGTTCAAGGTCTAGCTTTATTCAGAATTAATAGTTCTAGAAAGTGTTTATGAATCTGATGTAGAAAATGACCCTCACCCTTGTTCTGCTATTGTGTCTTAGTTTTTTTTATATAAATGTTGTTTACTTCAGAATTACCCATTGTTATCTTAGCATCTCAAGTGGAATCAGTTTTTAGTTGTGTTCAGTTAATATTTGAGAAGACTTCATTTAAATTAATCATTCGATTTACAAATTGCTCAAAAATTCTTTCAGGCAGGATTATTATGAATTTATTCAAGGATATTCTGGATAATATCATCGTGACACATCAAGACTGTTTGCCAATAAACACTACTGTAGGCTATTGGTAAATCAGCACATTCAAGACTGTACTTAATTTTGAACCACACTGGAACTGATTTAGAAAACTATATATGTTTGGACTTGTGATAGAATATTTTTGACCATCTAGAATTTAATTCACAATACTCTGATATTTTTCAATATTTAATTGTTATTCTAGAGAAATCAATTTTTTGTTGAATTTTACAAAACTAATGTTCTTTTCTGTTACACAACTTTAAACCAGAGTCATAACACATATAGCAAGTGGTTTCCAGAAATAATGGTCTTGCAAAGCAGTTTTTCTTTAAATATTGAGAATGAATAAAAATAAGCACTATGGCAGCATGCTGTTTGATTCTATTACTTATTATGACTTTTGCTTTTGGGGTTACAAATGTGCTGCATTTTTCAATTCGGGAAATTTCATGTCAAACTGTAGTATGCAAGAAGCTTTTTTTGTGGTAATGATAACATCTTTAATTTTTTTCAACCTAAATTAACAATGTAAATCATCTGCTTGAAATGAAATGCTCCAATATTACTTAAGCTGATGTCCAACAATGTATTGCTTACTTTTTTTCAATTTCATACTTTTCTTTAATTGCACTACTGTTGTAATTTGGAAGGTTCTTATGTAATACAGGTTCTTTATTTTCATAGTTACAACACCATTCATCAATTTAAATTTGACCACAATGCTGATTTATCAAGTCCTAAATATTCCTCATATCAGTGTCTACCATAGCACAAACATAATGTTCTTCAAATATCTCCACTTTGATCCCAATGGTCTCATGAGGATCTGAATTCCCAACTTAAACTAATTAGTAACAATGGCAAGTGAACACAAAAAGACAATTTAATGCTGTGAGATGGTAACACATCAGGACACAGCAGCCAACCCTGGCTGTGTCTTGGCATGATTGGAATTCAGAAGTCACTGATTATAAGTCTGACATATTTTTTACCATCATAACCACTGCAGACTGTTGCATAAAATGTTACATATACTATAAGTGTCTTTAAGACAGGTTTCACTCTGATTGCACTTGCAATATTAACAAAAGTATTGCAAAGTTTGTTTGGAACTGGACCATTTTTAAAACAACTTGTCATTAAGGAGAAAGATAATTAAATCTGCATTAATTTTATAAATATATAACAGATATGTTGGCATGATATTCAGTTTACACTACAATAATTTGATATTGATTGATTATAATACAATTAAAAATGATTAAAATTTGCCAAGCTAAACGTAACACTGAATATCATTCAGCATACTATATGCATATCATTTTAAAAATGGCCCATGTAACAGCAATAGAAATAAACTCATTTTTTCTGCATGCTTTATAAAAACACTGAGACAGATATCTTTTTTTGCAAAAATCAACAAATATTGCTTACTTACTCTCTTTAACTTTTCAGATATTATATTTTTGAAAGTGACATTTTTTTTACCAGTTTCACTTTCAACTCGGACAGCTATTGTCACTTTACTATGAACAAACAATGGCTGAAGTATTTTTGTTATCAGAACATTGGTAGGTGGTTGATAGTTTTCACATGGGTTAAAATTATTTTTATCAGTCAGTACACTATACATATAGTGTTTGCAGTTTAATATTTTTGAGTGTCAACATTGACATATCACCTTATGTGATAATGATTGGTCCAAAAAAGTCCACAAAATTCTTGCACAGTATTTCCTTTACTGATTGGCAGTGATTGTGGGAATTTTCCTAACACCACCTTCTGGAAAATTTTGTTTTTACTTTTACTATCAAAATTGTGGAAAGGGAATTTGTAAAAATGGTCATGTAATTGTATATAGCAACTTATATAAAAAAGGACACTATTAACTTTAGTTCCTGAGACAACATAAGTGTGGTAATGATAGTACTGAAAACAAAATATTATTCTTTTCATTTTAATTATTCAAAATCTGAAACAGAAACACAACTAAGTTCTTCTAAAATTCAGCAAATTATTTACATTACTGTTTGTACAAGCTCCATTTATAATGGAGACAGAATGGACATTACTTAACAGCTATTGTCTCAAAACTTTATCTAAAAATACATTTACTGTTCATAGTAATTAACTGTTTGCTGTATTTACTAGTGGCATATGCACTGATACACTGTATTTACCCCTGTAAAATAGGGACTCAACCATATTCAGCATAGACACAGTCTGACATCACATGATCATTCATCAGCAGATACTTTTTATGCTGTTCACTCAAAATCAAGAATAAAGAATAAACATCACAGACCCAGTCTGAACTTGCATGATTGTAAGTCTTTGATGTTCACTCAAAAATTGTACTAAGAATAAACATTATAGTATCAAATCGGCTGGCACATTAGGCTATGGAAAATATTCTGGGTTTATAAAGTTTGCCAGAACGAGCTAAACACATGCCATAACAATATATCAATAAATTCTTACAATAGGATATCTTTTTTCAGATTCACTGGAAGATAGAATTTAAGGCTGACATCAATTAATTTGATTATGTATAACTGAATAGTTAGTTCCATGTCATTAACATTTTACATGGCTTTCTATCTGACAGATGGGTCAATCCAACATTTTACATAGCTTTCTATCTGACAGATGGGTTAATCCAACATTTTACATGGCTTTCTATCTGACAGATGAGTCAATCCAACATTTTACATGGCTTTCTATCTGACAGATGGGTTAATCCACCATTTTACATGGCTTTTTATCTGACAGATGGGTCAATCCATCATTTTACATGGCTTTCTATCTGACAGATGGGTCAATCCAACATTTGAAATGGAAAGACTTTCAGTTCGATTAAAGAAACTTGACTGTGACTGTTAACAATGATATTCATTATTGCATATTAGATTGAAGGACAATTTGCTTTAAGTCTGCATAATTAAGGGTTGAGCACAATATTAAGTTTGAGTATACAGAATCCCTCTCTAAAAGATGCCACTGTATAACTTGACTTCATTTAGGGTAGGTTTGAGCATGGATCAAATTAATCTGACCCCATTTAGCTGTCAGTAGCCATTAATGATAGTACTTTGAATTAATTTTAGTCCTTGACAGATGGAAACCAATCATCGATTTCAAACCGAAACTCCACAATTGCACACTACCTCAGTCTAATATAACTTAATTAAAAATTATGCTACATTTGTATGCCTTTCCCCCTACCAGGTAGTTAATGTACTGCAGGAGCAATGTCAAGCATTTCTTTTTTAATTTTTCACATTGTACAGAAATATATCAACCTAACCTACTGATTGTTTCTTTTACTCATAAATATGCCAAAAATCAATGATTATGATACATGGGAACATTTCAAATTTAAAACCTGAGTGTATTCTAAGAAACCATAAAGATGTTGAATCATCTGTGATTGTCCTTGTGCACATTATATACAGTAGCATAACCACATTGCACAAGTAATCTAGAGTTATATCCCTTGATAACTGACAAGCTATCAAGTCAGCAACATAATTTTATTCTGTGAGGGCTTAATTTTCCTCTTCTAAAAGTGAGAGTTAAATTATCATTGTTGACATTCTTCAAATACATAAAAAGTTTGTAAGAAAATACGAAAATGAAAAAAGGTGAGGATGGGCTTTTCATCTTTTGCACCAGTATAGACTCAGGAAGGAAAGTGACTTATATCTGCATGACACGTCTTCATGAATCCTAAAGTCTGTAGCCATAAGTATTACAGGGACTATAACATTTCAAAAGATGGCCCAACATAAACTGACACTGCCACCCCAACCACCAAAATAGTAAAAAGTCATGAGGCTGTCAACATAAGTATAATGCTGCATTTTTTCCACTGTGTTATTGAGATACTCAGTCTTTGGATACCCTTTAATTTTTGTTAAAGATGTTTTTGTATCACAAGTTTTTGAAAGCTGTAATTTATTTTTATTTCTAACCATAATTTTGAGATACCTGATACTAAATAAAATCAGATAAACATACTGTTAACATCAAGACCCCCCATTAATTAAAATACCCAGAATTTGAAAAAGAACAAAATATTGATGTTCACTACTCAAACAAATCTGTTGATAATACCTATTTTATAATTATCAATCATAGTTTAACTTTAATAATCTTGCAGAAAAATGTCTGAAAGATTTACTACGTTATGATTTGCAAGATAAAACTGACTGATAGGAATAATAAAGAAGAAATCTATATTACTTGTGGTAAGAAGTACCATTATGAAATTGTTTGAATAGAGAAAAAAAAAACATAGGAGTTACAATGAACAAAATAATAAATATGGTATACATTACCTTTAATTCCTAATGCCATTGAATTAAATATTGAAGATCTTTTGTTTTTAAATGCATCTTGTGCAAGTCATGTCACAATGACTTGCCTCATTACACAATCATATTTAAGGTTTACCTTTTGAATATCAACCAATCCATGTCAGTTTAAATGTTGAATGCAATAATAATGCAAATCAATATTGCACATTCAGCATGCTGCATTATCAATAGTTCAAACACTGATTGGCCAATTTTGTTCAGTCTGTATGAAAATGGCAGCCCAGATCACACCTGATTAAATATTGGACTATAACTCAAAAAATTTGAATATAATATTCAAGTTTCTCAGATTTGTTTGGCAGGAGGGTTTCAAAAGGCCTTGCAAGTTCAATCTACCAATTAAGGTGAATCAGTTTAATCTTAGACCCAGTTAAATGATAACGTTTGCTACTTCTAAAAACTTGGCTTCACATACACTGACACACTGCTGTTTTAATGCAAGCATATTCTTGTTTGGAAACAAATGCATTTACATTCAAGGTATTAAAAGCAGTTTGTGTATAGTACAACAATTTTTATTTTGAAACATGAATAGTGCAAACAAACTAGTAATCAGTCAAAACCAGAAACAAAACAGGCAAGTTAATTTTGCCCACCTACCATAGTTTTCATAAAGTTTTGTTTGGAATTAGCTTCTTTGTCAACAGAATTTTGGACATCAAAAAAGATAATTATCATTTTGGCATCTGAAAACATAGGTAAAGAAGGTAACTAACATGTTCCAGTTTTCTTAGTTCTTTTATATCCTTACATATATTATAAAGCACAATTACAAGTGGAAGTGTATGAATCATTTCAGTTTTTGAGAAATGTCAAGTCTGAAATTCCATTTTTCTAATTTGTTTAATTTGCACTTGATTGTATAACTTGTGTTTACTCTCTTAATCTCCCAATAGATAAATTTTAACCATTTTCCATTCTACCATAAACATGATGAAAAATGAAAGCCATAAAATTTCCCCATAAATGGTATTCTCCCATACATCTTGACTCTTGATATACATGTGAAAATATTATTCATTTACCAGCTATTGTAATTCTTTTCTGTGACCAATATTAGCATTTTCATAACATGGGGCATAATGAAGGCAGACATATTTTGATTGTCTATTTTTATATACTGGAAATTATTTTGGGTCAAGGTAATTAAATATTTTACATCCAGAAATTGTTCAAACAGCATAAGAAGACTGAAGCACACTAAGCACATTAAAATGAACTGAGTTTGTAATCTGTAAACTAGTTTTGCAACTACTAACATTACTGTAACACAACCCTCAGGTTCTGACTCAAATCACTGTAAAATGACCCTCTCAGTCAGTTTTAAATAACTGTATTATAACCCTCTCAATCAGTTTTAAATAACTGTAATATGACCCTCTCAACCAAACTGAAATGACTGTAATATAACCCTCTCAATTAGATTTCAGTAACTGTATTATACCCTCTTGGTGTGTGTGTATGTGTGTGTGTGTGTGTGTGTGTGTGTGATTTGGATTTTTAACATAGCCTTAACACTTTTTCTGTCATATCACTATGATGTCTGCAGCGTAGCAGTTTATATTGATGTCTAGCACTGGGGCATCATGCCACAGACATGTAGCATCAAGTCTCTCCCAGTAATATCATTCTGACACCAGACTGACCAGTCCTAACACTATCCTCTTAATGCTGAGTACCTAGTGAGATAGCTGTTTGTACCATTTTTATACACCTCTAGTATGACTTGGTCAGGATTCGAACACACGACCTCCTGCAACTGAGACAGATGCTCTACCACGAGAGGTCTAAATCATTGAAATCATTTTAACATGACTATCTAAATCAAATAAGTCTGTTTTCTTAAATATCTATGAAAAAAAGGAAACTTAAGTTTCTATCTCTGATGAACCTGTTTTAATAAAAAAAATAAAACATGATGTTATGAAATGAAACATGCAGTAAAGATCTATTCATCCTGACCGAATGATATCCATGGCTAGAATATTGTTATTGACAGTTTAATCTTTCATTTCAAAGTCTTTTTCCAAAACACTCTCTCTCTCTTGCAAAAATGTAGCTACACCTAAACCCTTTCCCCGTATCCATGTATCTGCCTATATACATATGGATGTCTGCCTCTGCTCTTCCAGCTTGTCTGCATTCTAGCCATTCTTATCTACATATATATTCACAAGTATTATTAAAATATTGTTTTTGGATAACAAAGATTAAAAAACCCCACAATATTACACAATTCCTTAAAATATAAAAAAAAACATTTTTTAACTCATGGATATTATGTTTGGGGTAAGCTCAAATTTCCAAGTACCCAGGAAAGGCACATTGAAAGAAAAATATGCATTTGAATATCTGATTGCTAAACAAGTTCAACTGAAAATGACCCAGTATTTAAAACTGCATATGTGGGTGAAAGCTCCACACTAAATGTGCCTTCTTTGGGTCCCAAGAAGGTTTACTGGAATAGTGCTGAGTCATCATACTCTAAAAAAAGAATTTGGTTATGTGTCTGTGTATGTGTGTTGTATTTTTAATGTAACTTTAACAGTTTTTTCAGTCATATCGCTACAATGTCTGCAGTGTGGCAGTTTATAGTGATGTCGAGAACTGGGAAATCATGTCACAGACATGTAGCATGATGTTCCACCCTATCACATTTTTTTATCCTAACACCTGGCTGACCAGTCTTAATATAAACCTCTTAATGCTGTGTGGCTAGTGAGGCAGCTGTTAGTACCATTTTTACAAGTCTTTGGTGTGACTCGGGCAGGGTTTTGAACCCAGGATCTCCTGCATCCGAGGCGGACAATCTAACCACTAGGCCAGTGTAGCAGTTGCAAATTTGGTTATGTAAATGAATTTATAAATTGCCTTAAAGAGATAACCTTAGTAGCCAATTTTTATGTCATAAAGTGTTAGTCTGAAGTAACATTCATACTGGAATTTTAAACTGCAGGATAAAAACTGACCTTCTTAACTTATGTTTACTGAGGTAAATATCTCACTGAATAATTCATTTCTGCATCAATTATTTTCTGTCACAACCTTATGGAAAAAATATTATTGTTATTAATTATTAATATTATTATTATTAATGCACCTTATTAATGTTGTAATACCTACTGTAAACTGGTCATTCATTCTTTAGTATAATATACTTGAACTATACAAAATGTTTTTATCTTTAGTAACAGTTTGTTTCAAACACAGAAATACTCTTTGTGTATTGTATATTGCATTCAAAACATCAATCATACAAAAATTCTGCCTCTATTGGTTAAAGACACAAAAATGATGTATAGTGATTAAGTACAAGTAAAGAAAACAGTTAAGCTAATTATTTTTTGATGTTATAGGCAAAAATTGTGAAGGACAGATAGTCAAAATACAAAATCTATACACATTGCAACTTATTCAGGATCAAATAATATTACTACTTCTTATCTTAAAAACTAAAGATGTTTTACAAACTCACATCAAAAACAAATCAGTTACAATATCAAATCAAAACCTCAAAGCAAGTAATAATAACTTTACACACAAAGACATTTTGTATTCAGAAATGTTAAATTTCTTGACATGATTTCCTTTATTTCTTTAAATGAAAGTACACTAAACTGACTATATATTGTTTGCTATAAGTTCCATTTAATAGCAAAGTCAAGCACCATTATTTCTGATACTTTTAACAGGCAGTTGGATAGTATTCTTGAATACGTTTAAGGCTGAATTGTTTACTTTGGCACCATTATTGTGATTATTATTAAGTGTTTACGCTACAGTTTACTTTCAAATCATAACAGCTCCTTCCATTTTCAATGGTAACAGTAAGAAGACAACTGCAAAATAGGCTTGTGTCAGCTATTCCTCATAAATATGAGTTTAATCACTGGACACATAACAGCAACTACAATGACATGCAAATGAAAATCCCCATGCTTTTCATTACACCCCCACTCGCATGGGTCTTATGCAAAATCCATCAACTGAGTTACACGGTCTTCGTACCATGGCTGCATTTATAATGTTTGGGTTGGGGATATCAGAAAATGTCAGTTTAGGAAATGTAGATGTGGGGTATCACAATATACAATGCCAAAATATGGGGATAATAAACTACCACAAGCAAATAAAACAAAAATGTTAGGTCACTGATCTATACATTAAAAATTCACTAAACAGCTTTAGTGTCATGAAATGATGATGCAAATGGACTTAAGTTTCACTATGGTGAAGGCACAATATGGCTTCCTTTCTCTAAAATGGATTCCAATAGTAAAGTTAGGCTTTTTTACAACCTAGAATACATTTAATTTAGATCTAAAAGGAGGGAGTATTTATTGCAATTATTCCTGTTGTACCCTCTGGAATTCTTCTTCCATTGGATGTCTTCAATAAATGCAAAACACACTGATCTTGGAAGTCAATAACATCTTCCAGAAGTGCAATTAGTACATTTTTGAGACAAGTCAATATTATTATTTTTATTATTATTACAGTATGTTTTAAAAATAGGATAAAATTTTTGTCTGTCAATATCTTTAGAATAACCTCATCATATCTACAAAAGAAGTAAGTAAATCTAAAAATATTGTAAATGGAAGACCCAAATGTTAAAGATTTTTTTTTCTCAAAAAGATCAAGATGTAATCAAGATTATTAGTTTTTATATGCATGATGAAAACTAAAAAAACTGTATGAAATGAAATAAACATGAAATGCTGAAAACAATGTTATGACATGCTGAAATGTTATAACACTGATGAAATGAAGTGTGATATCTGTCTCAATGTCAAGGTTAGCTCAAGCTGCTCATAAAATATAAACTGCTGTTAGTATGTGTCTCACATTTTGTCTATACCAGCATGCAGTAAAAATGAATAAGGAAATTAACCTGTCAGGAGTTGGAGAGAGGCAGTAATGGAGGCGAGAACTCACTTCCTGCGTCTGGATGAGGTAGAGGGCACTACCCCATCCGACTTCATGGCAGCGGTGGGTTTTGATAAACTACTGGAAGATTCAGGGTGGGATGTGTTGGTGGTTGATGGAACAAGTGCAAGGTCATGAAGGTCTTTACGAAGACGCTCTTCTACTTCCATTTTGTGTCGAATATCTTCTTTACGCTTATTTTCCTCTGTGGCTCTCTTCCTATAATGATAAATGAGCAAATAAACTTGAAATTAAAATTACTTATTTACGTGAAATTATCAATTGTATTTTCAAGTAAAATTAGTTTTATTATGTGCCTCATTTCAAACAATTGATGTGAAAATAAAACTGTAATTTGGTTGATCCAGGGCAAAAAGAACGCAGACCAAATTCTGTTTCTTTTTAATGTCCCTAAGAATTGCTAGGAAAAATAGTGTGAAGATTCTAGTTACACATAAATGTGTGTCATGTACCCACACAATCTTTAAGTACAGCACCCATGAATGTACCAGAGTTGTTCAAAGCATTTTTTTCCTTTATTTATCTTGTATATTTAAGCCCATGTATGAGCTTTAATTTTAATAGAATAATGATATTGACCCATTTGAAATAATCAAACAAAATTATCTAGATATCTAATTATTATTATCTTTGGTTTCTGATCCATTTTTTTTACATTAACCCAAGACATATGTAACTAGGTAAACAGCATCCTCTGCTCTGTATCCGACTGTATGCATCTGAAAGAAACTCATGCAACATTTAACAGGGAAGATAGTCAGGAATTATCACTGGAGCCTATGTAGACAATCACATAAGCTACATGGAAAGTTTCTCCAAATTAAACTTTTCACACAATTTTTTTTGTTGAGCCAATGATTTTGAACACCATGGAAGTCACCTTGCCGAATATCTGAGTCATGTAAAAAAATCTCATTAAAATCAACTGATTCACTTCCTATGGTCAGTATGAAAATTACTAATTATAAGTGCATTGGTATCAACTGGCTAGTGAAGATGGTGTCCACAGAGTATATACTCCAGTCAAGGTTCACCATTTAAGAGGAATGCATGAATCGTTTAGGTGTCTGCTATGTGATTGGCACAACACCTCTTCATCTCTCCAGTTTGCTGCATACAAGTGGATTCATCTACAGTGTGTTGCATACTTTATATTTTTGTGAAATTTTCATTCCACATATTTTACCAAATTTGATAAACATACTGACTTAAATATTTCATGTCAGTATATGGAATTTTCCATTTAGACTACAGGGTGGCTGCTTTCTCTGAAAATTCATTACCATATCTGTGAATGTGAATAGGAAGCAAACAGTACATACCATCCTCCAAACAATGTGAAAAGGAATCTGAAAAGATGATCTGTTTTTTGAGAGGTTTTGATACAATTCATAGCTGTGGCTATATTGGAAATTTCTTTTAGAAATATTAGGTGACAGTAAAGTATCTTTTCTTCTACTTTTTATGTATTTGTATCCTGAGACATATTTTGATGTAAGCCTAGTTGCAATAATATCTAAAGCAAATTATGGTTTTCTTTGTTATCAGATTGTCTAGCCTTTATGTAATGCAAAAATATCCTTATAAAAAAGTGTAAAATACTCTGACATTTCACCAGCAATTCTTCTTGCATCTTTATGATCTAGTCCTACCTTGCTGCCTCTTTCTTTAGTTGTTCATGCTTCATCAGCAGACGTTTATTTTCCCTGAATGTCTTCCTCACACGATAGCCCCTAAAGGTAGACTGAAATTATACAAAAAGCAGTTTAATTATATCGACACTATAATTCTATTGCATATGCAACATAGGATGAGTCCATTCGTCTGGTCTGGTCTGGTCTGGTCTGGTCTGGTCTGGTCTGGTCTGGTCTGGTCTGGTCTGGTCTGGTCTGGTCTGGTCTGGTCTGGTCTGGTCTGGTCTGGTCTGGTCTGGTCTGGTCTGGTCTGGTCTGGTCTGGTCTGGTCTGGTCTGGTCTGGTCTGGTCTGGTCTGGTCTGGTCTGGTCTGGTCTGGTCTGGTCTGGTCTGGTCTGGTCTGGTCTGGTCTGGTCTGGTCTGGTCTGGTCTGGTCTGGTCTGGTCTGGTCTGGTCTGGTCTGGTCTGGTCTGGTCTGGTCTGGTCTGGTCTGGTCTGGTCTGGTCTGGTCTGGTCTGGTCTGGTCTGGTCTGGTCTGGTCTGGTCTGGTCTGGTCTGGTCTGGTCTGGTCTGGTCTGGTCTGGTCTGGTCTGGTCTGGTCTGGTCTGGTCTGGTCTGGTCTGGTCTGGTCTGGTCTGGTCTGGTCTGGTCTGGTCTGGTCTGGTCTGGTCTGGTCTGGTCTGGTCTGGTCTGGTCTGGTCTGGTCTGGTCTGGTCTGGTCTGGTCTGGTCTGGTCTGGTCTGGTCTGGTCTGGTCTGGTCTGGTCTGGTCTGGTCTGGTCTGGTCTGGTCTGGTCTGGTCTGGTCTGGTCTGGTCTGGTCTGGTCTGGTCTGGTCTGGTCTGGTCTGGTCTGGTCTGGTCTGGTCTGGTCTGGTCTGGTCTGGTCTGGTCTGGTCTGGTCTGGTCTGGTCTGGTCTGGTCTGGTCTGGTCTGGTCTGGTCTGGTCTGGTCTGGTCTGGTCTGGTCTGGTCTGGTCTGGTCTGGTCTGGTCTGGTCTGGTCTGGTCTGGTCTGGTCTGGTCTGGTCTGGTCTGGTCTGGTCTGGTCTGGTCTGGTCTGGTCTGGTCTGGTCTGGTCTGGTCTGGTCTGGTCTGGTCTGGTCTGGTCTGGTCTGGTCTGGTCTGGTCTGGTCTGGTCTGGTCTGGTCTGGTCTGGTCTGGTCTGGTCTGGTCTGGTCTGGTCTGGTCTGGTCTGGTCTGGTCTGGTCTGGTCTGGTCTGGTCTGGTCTGGTCTGGTCTGGTCTGGTCTGGTCTGGTCTGGTCTGGTCTGGTCTGGTCTGGTCTGGTCTGGTCTGGTCTGGTCTGGTCTGGTCTGGTCTGGTCTGGTCTGGTCTGGTCTGGTCTGGTCTGGTCTGGTCTGGTCTGGTCTGGTCTGGTCTGGTCTGGTCTGGTCTGGTCTGGTCTGGTCTGGTCTGGTCTGGTCTGGTCTGGTCTGGTCTGGTCTGGTCTGGTCTGGTCTGGTCTGGTCTGGTCTGGTCTGGTCTGGTCTGGTCTGGTCTGGTCTGGTCTGGTCTGGCCTGGCCTGGCCTGGCCTGGCCTGGCCTGGCCTGGCCTGGCCTGGCCTGGCCTGGCCTGGCCTGGCCTGGCCTGGCCTGGCCTGGCCTGGCCTGGCCTGGCCTGGCCTGGCCTGGCCTGGCCTGGCCTGGCCTGGCCTGGCCTGGCCTGGCCTGGCCTGGCCTGGCCTGGCCTGGCCTGGCCTGGCCTGGCCTGGCCTGGCCTGGCCTGGCCTGGCCTGGCCTGGCCTGGCCTGGCCTGGCCTGGCCTGGCCTGGCCTGGCCGGGCCTGGCCTGGCCTGGCCTGGCCTGGCCTGGCCTGGCCTGGCCTGGCCTGGCCTGGCCTGGCCTGGCCTGGCCTGGCCTGGCCTGGCCTGGCCTGGCCTGGCCTGGCCTGGCCTGGCCTGGCCTGGCCTGGCCTGGCCTGGCCTGGCCTGGCCTGGCCTGGCCTGGCCTGGCCTGGCCTGGCCTGGCCTGGCCTGGCCTGGCCTGGCCTGGCCTGGCCTGGCCTGGCCTGGCCTGGCCTGGCCTGGCCTGGCCTGGCCTGGCCTGGCCTGGCCTGGCCTGGCCTGGCCTGGCCTGGTCTGGTCTGGTCTGGTCTGGTCTGGTCTGGTCTGGTCTGGTCTGGGATGGGATGGGATGGGATGGTCTGGTCTGGTCTGGTCTGGTCTGGTCTGGTCTGGTCTGGTCTGGTCTGGGCTGGGCTGGGCTGGGCTGGGCTGGGCTGGGCTGGGCTGGGCTGGATGGATGCATGCATGTATGCATGAGTGTATGCATGAGTGTATGTGTCTTTGTGTGTGTATATGTGTGTGTGTATGTATGTGTATGTGTGTTTATGTATGCATGTATGTATACATGTATGTATATATGTGTGTATGTGTATTTAGTTCTCACCCAACAAGTTCCATTTTAGTGAGGTCAATATTATTAGTTTCTTGTAAGGCATAAAAGAAGTTGAACATTTAAAGAAAATATTCCTTAAAGTGATGTGATTTCCCCCAAAAGATTTTCATAACTATCACCATAAACATTTTCTCAACTTCTTATTATTTAAAAGAATCCATAAATATTCATGAAACAAACAAAATTGATGGATTTCTTTTACAAAATAAAAAATAAATAATGAGGAATTATGTGGCATGATAACATAGCCAGAAACAACCTTTTGGGCAGAAAGACTCATTCTAACTTCAAAAAATCTGATACAGTGACAATATGGCTGAAAAGCCAAGAGGTTAAACAGTAAGGTTTGTTTGAACTTCTATAACACCATCCATGACTGATAAGCTAAGATGTTAAACAATAAAGTTTGTCTGAACTTCTATAAAACTATCAATACTGATACAGTAAAACTAATTTGCATAATATTGCTAAAGAAAAGGAGTAGAATAAGCTTTTATAATTATCCATGAAGCTAAACCTTTTAGAGCAACATATAGTGATAAAACGACTAAAGAAATGAACAATGTTCTTGAATAATTAAAGGCGATTCACTGCCTCAACTGATTTTATAAAATGTTCAAAATACCTACCTGTATTTTAAGAGCTGCTATGTCCTGAATGCCAGTAATTGAAAGTGCCCCCTGCTCCAGAAGGTATTGGGCCACATCATGATGCTCTCCCATCAAGGCATAATCTAGTGGGGTATACCTGGGAGTAATAAGTAAAAGGTAATTAACATAGGAAGAAATTTGATTTAAACAAACAATGCCTGATTCAATCACGATATCACAATACTGGCAGAGAGGAAATGGTCAACAGCTGTTCCCAGGGCTTGCAAGGGTATGATGTGTTTGTAACAAATACAAACTTAGACACAAGACATTTTGAAATGACATGATTTCGGAGAGCAAAAATGATACTCAAAAATATTTTTCAATTCATTTAAAAAGTATCAAAATAAAAAATAAAAAATTAAAATGTATCTTTTCAAAGACTTTGCTTTCCTTCTCACATAATTCATAAAATGACTAAGTTTGTTGTGCCAAACTTTTCAAACTGCACTTTCATATTATTACTTGGTCAGTATTGCTTGAACTAGTTTTAAACATTGTCAACCACAACATTCTTACCAGTAATTTTTATTTGTAATCTACCAAAGAAAATAATAGCATTTTATTCACAAGAACAAAAAAACAGATGTTAAATATGTAATCTGCCAAAAAGCTGAATGTGTAATTTTACATTGCAAGTATGCTTTAATAAGTTTTCTTGACTTCACAAATATTTAAATACATTAAATTCACAAATTGTTATTGGGTATAGATTTTTTGGTTGTCATGGTTACTATAAACCACAAAATTAGTGAGCCAATAAACAAAGAAAAACAACAGGATCCTCTTAGCTCACCTCCGACTGGTGAATTTGAATAAGAACACAAATGTTACTTTAGCAAAACCATCAAATTGATACAAATAAAAAATAAAATGAATTCACAGTAAATTCATTGTCAAGAGCTAACAGAGAAAATCTGCTATGTTCTTTTATTTACCATGACCACCTGTGCAGAGATTTCCTAGTTTCTTATATGTATAAACCTGCTAAACCAGAAACAGCATGCATAAGTAAATTGTTCCTGCCAATGTGACCCAACATGACCTTTCATATAGTGTGAATGAGCCAATCAAAGTCAAAGAGAAGCATGGTAGACTGTTGTCAATGACTTGTGACAATGTAGTGAAATAGAATACTATTAATCAAACAATTTTCATTATCAAAGGTTTTCAGAAATTAAGGAAATAGAAATGGGAAAGTATTAGTAAGAGTAGATTTTTTTTTTACATCGGAATAATGCAGAATTTGCAAGATTTTGTGAAAATGCTATGATTTACATTAAGACAATATTTTTAACACAGAGAAGATTTTAACTGCTTTTAATTTGCTTAGATATTATTTAAGCATATCTTTCTAGACAATTTAAAAAGTACAAAAACATTTTGTAATTAGGAGAGGTTGAGCAAAAGCACCTATCTGAAAGCAGAATATCAAAACACATCGCTGTCAAATTAACATGTGTAAGTCATGAGATTGAAAGAGATTCATTATAGCACTGTTTATTAGAATAATAAATGTAAATGTAACCCACATTGAAAGTAAGGAAATCTTATCATGAGAGATATTCTGACAGGCATTCTCATGATAGCCTTCTACCCCTACCTCAACCACCAAAACCCCAATGAGTATTGAGTGATGTGAAATTATATGACTGGTTCTCAAGAAACAAGAACTACAATTTAATGAAATAATTTAAAAAGCAATGATTGAACAAATTCACACAATTTAAGGTCATTGATGTCCATGTTCATGTTACAAAATGAACAGCAGTATATTGAGTGGCATAATAGTAAGGGAACATAGTATCATCTAATTTTAGCTAATTCATTATTTACTGAGTCATGATCTCAAGTCAAGATAAGGTGGGCTATTGTTTATTTGAAAATGGCTAAAAGGCTGGTTGATTTTTATAGCACATATAAATCATTACTGGTTATATCATGCTAAGAAAAAGTTCAGCTATGTGCCTTTCCCATGTTCACAACATACCAAGGCTGCCGACCAAGGCTGGCTTTGGTGTGCATTGAACCCATGATCCTTGGAATATAAGTCTAAACTCTACCAAATGTTACCATGATTCCCCTAATCTAAAACTGGATTTGTTTTATCTTTCATTCACTGAAACAGTCTGTTCAAACATTTGTAATACACAAAAGTGCACAGCAAATTAATACGTCTCCTCACTGCATAAAGATCCTTATGTCCCATGAAAAGTCTGGGTCATAAAGGTTCTATAGAAAAATATGTACTTGCAATTTTGCTTAGTCTTAAAACTTAAATGCTGAAAAAAACATCTGAATCAAACATACTTAAACCAATTTCTCTGAGAGACAACATATTTTAGTCTCAATAAGGCTATTCTAGTACAAATTAAGCTTTTGTATACTGGCCACCCCAATAAAATGGTCAGAACAATTTATTCTAACAGTGTCAGTTATTAGAAAGGTATAATGAATTACTGTCATACAAAACTACACTGAAATGTTTGATTGCCTGTTTATTAAAATCTGAATGATGTCACTAAAAAACATCTTATACAAGTGGCTGAAATCGATTCAATTTATGAATGACTTTCATGAACTCATTCCTATCTGTAACATCATATCACAGTAATTCTGAGATAAGAATATAGTATATGTACAGCATTGTGTTTAAAGTCACAAAAAGCCAATCCTGGAATCTTGGCTGTATAGTGCAAAGTAAGTTATGGCATCCCCTCCCACCAAAAAAACAACTCAGCACAAAGATGGAAAAAGTTAAAATTCTTAAAATAAAAAATCAAATTTGTGAAATAAACCTAACTCTTTATAAAGTATAAGACCTCATCATTAAGATCATAACATCCTGGGACAAAACAATAGCATACGATAGTTTTTTTTATGACATGTTGGAGCATGTCTGTTTATTCTACATCCCAATGATTGCATTGAAGTCAGATAAAATGATGACAGATAAATCAAACATAAGTGTATAGAATTAAGTAACTAAAGAATGCTTGCCTGTCCTCTGTAAACTCCATGTGATTGGGGAAGGCATGATACTCAATCAGCAACTTAACAGCATCCAAATGACCTTTACTACAGGCCCAGTGGAGAGCTGTCATCCCCTGATAAAACAGAACAGTAAATTAAAAAAATCCATTCAAATCACATTTGCAAATGTAACAAACTAGCTGAATAGCCATATGACCGTTTTGTTGTAAAATATACTAGGAAAACTTTTTGAGATACTGATACTACTAAAAAACCATTATATTTGTGACACAAACCTAAACTAACATATTTTACAATTGTCCAAAATATTTATAGATGCAAGATTAAACATAATCTTGCCATTTCATATAGTGACTGATTCCTCAGATGTTGAGCAGCAATAAATGTGATAACAACTGGGTGTATGAAAACTTGAGTAGAGCACACTTATCATATAGAATCCAAAAAAAAAATTTAGCTTCTGTCACCTTGACCTTTGACCTTGAGAAATGTTTAGACTTGCCTTATCAAGCTTAATGAAAACTTAACTTGTCAAGTGTAAACCAACACAAATTACATGTTAGCTCCAGTGATCTCTGAATCAAAGGGACATGCCCCAGGCCAGGCAGAGTTGATGTATTAAATCTGATGAAAATAATATTAAAAAAACTGAACATGCAGAAAGAAAAATCTCATGTTCAAGTAAAGTGACATTGACTAATGACTTATAAGACTACATATCATAAGTAAGGCCCATATAAAGTTAAAAAAGAGACTACTGTCAACTAAAGTTGTTAACTAAACCACCCTGTCTTTGTAGAGGCAGACAGAGAGATATCACTAGCACTGTATAAACTTTCCCTCTGCACCTCTGGTTGGTTGGTTTGATTTAAAACTTGCTGCAGTAAAACACCAAATGCAAATACAGTAAATGAAATACTGAAGAACTGAAATTTACTAAAATACAGACCTCTAAAAACTGATAATTTAACAGAGATTTTCTTTAAAAGCAGTCATATCAATAGTTTGGCTATGTCAGTTATTTAACAAAAGCAGTGAAGACTATGTTAAACTTGAATTTTACTTCATTATTCTCAATTCATTGCCATGAGCATTTTGGTTTGCCTTAGGACTGACATACAGCTGACAAAGTCACTATATGTGGCACACTAGTGGAGTTGATATTCCTTACATTGTCTTCAGCATCTGGCATGCATTCCACTCCATCAGTTCCAATACAGTTTTAAAAATCCACAATAGGTGACACAAAAGAATTCATACTCACTTCATTGTTATGAACATCCAAGTCTGCATTGTGTTCCATTAGGACTGACAAACAGTGACCTGTCAACCCTAACAATACCTTCTCAGTAAGTTAGTAAATATTTTTCCATTAAATTTGACCAATTTTCAGTAAGGTGTTGCAAAATATCATGTACTCCTATTGTTCATTTTGAAAAACATGCACTTAAAATTTTCAAAAGTGTTACCGGAGATTAATGCAGCAAAAGCAAACATTGTGTTGAACAAAACTGTCTGAAAATGCAGCGAAAGCAAACATTGTGTTGAACAAAAGTGTCTGTAAAGTATACTAAGACCTTAATTATCTCAAATACAGTTTAAAATCTAAAGTTCCAAACCCTATAGAGCTCAACAGCTTCTTTCCAGAACTATCAACTTGTTTGTTGTTTTATACTTCCATTTCATTAATTCAATTATCTTATTATTATTCAATAAATTGTTGCCTTTCCTGTTTAAATATAAGAGAAGTCTGAGATGACTGATTAAATATTTTGCCAGGTTTACTGTCATCATTCATAATTCTTCTGTTTTCTACAAAATACTATAAGCAACAACTTGATCATGCAGGTATTATGTGTGAAAAAAAAAGAATGTTGCAAACTCTTGTAAAGTCTGTCTGGTTCTCCATTTATAATAATATGAAATCTAAACCTAAATCGAACAAGGACATGCCAATACCTGGAGTTAACCACAACAATCATACTTTAAAAATTCCGTAAGTCCAAAATGTATGAATCATTTCAGTAAGTCTTGTCAGGACAAAAGGGAAGGCATGTCAGATACAGTAGAGAAAGCCATCATAAGCAGCACATTGTAGCAATTGGGTCTGCCTTGTGCTCCATTGGAGTGACAGAGTTGATAAAGCCACCCTAACTGTACACTGCAGTTCATACTTACCTCACTGAGTTGATAAAGCCACCCTAACTGTACACTGCAGTTCATACTTACCTCACTGTCGTGTGCATTTAGGTATGCCATGTATTCCATTAGGACTGACAGAGTTGACAAAACCACCATACACTGCAGTTCATACTCACCTCATTTTCTTGAGCATTTGGGTCATCCTTGTGCTCCATAAGAACTGACATACAGTTGACAAAACCAGCATACACTGCAGTTCATACTCACCTCATTGTTTTGAGCATTTGGGTCTGCCTTGTGCTCCATACGAACTGACATACAGTTGACAAAACCACCATACACTGCAGTTCATACTCACCTCATTGTCTTAAGCATTTGGGTCTGCCTTGAGCTCCATAAGAACTGGCATATAGTTGACAAAACCACCATACACTGCAGTTCATACTCACCTCATTGTCTTGAGCATTTGGGTCTGCCTTGTGCTCCATAAGAACTGACATACAGTTGACAAAACCACCATACACTGCAGTTCATACTCACCTCATTGTCTTGAGCATTTGGGTCTGCCTTGTGCTCCATAAGAACTGACATACAGTTGACAAAACCACCATACGCTGCACACTGTATTGGAGTTCGTCTACAGGATGGAAAAATTCAATAATGGATAAAATGCACTAAAAATAATTGATTCAGAAATATCTTCAATTGGAGTCATTTACTTCATGCATTACTTTAAATCAGCAAGCACGATACAATTTATCATATGTGGAAGCTCACTAATATAGAATTCACTGGAAATAATCTCTAAAAAGATACATTGAATTCTAATTTTCTTGCAGCCTACTTATATTGGTAGATTTTGTGGTTGCTACAAACCAGATTTAAAGACCCTGCAAACAATAATCTATCAGTGAGGGCAACATAACACTATCAGTCATCATCAATGAAGACAACAGGACCACCTCCTCTGTCACTGAAGTTCTTCCTTACCCAGGTGCAAGTCATCCACAAGGCTTGATAAATGTAAATTATGGAGAATTAGTTATTGTATGGAAACCAAGGCATGATAAATGTAAATTATGGAGAATTAGTTATTGTATGGAAACCAAGGCATGATAAATGTAGATTATGGAGAATTAGTTATTGTATGGAAACCAAGGCTTGATAAATGTAGATTATGGAGAATTAGTTATTGTATGGAAACCAAGGCATGATAAATGTAGATTATGGAGAATTAGTTATTGTATGGAAACAAAGGCATGATAAATGTAGATTATGGAGAATTAGTTATTGTATGGAAACCAAGGCATGATAAATGTAGATTATGGAGAATTAGTTATTGTATGGAAACCAAGGCATGATAAATGTAGATTATGGAGAATTAGTTATTGTATGGAAACCAAGGCATGATAAATGTAGATTATGGAGAATTAGTTATTGTATGGAAACCAAGGCATGATAAATGTAGATTATGGAGAATTAGTTATTGTATGGAAACAAAGGCATGATAAATGTAGATTATGGAGAATTAGTTATTGTATGGAAACCAAGGCATGATAAATGTAGATTATGGAGAATTAGTTATTGTATGGAAACCAAGGCATGATAAATGTTGATTTGGAGAATTAGTTATTGTATGGAAACCAAGGCATGATAAATGTAGATTATATAGAATTAGTTATTGTATGGAAACCAAGGCATGATAAATGTAGATTATGGAGAATTAGTTATTGTATGGAAACCAAGGCATGATAAATGTAGATTATGGAGAATTAGTTATTGTATGGAAACCAAGGCATGATAAATGTAGATTATGGAGAATTAGTTATTGTATGGAAACCAAGGCATGATAAATGTAGATTATGGAGAATTAGTTATTGTATGGAAACCAAGGCATGATAAATGTAGATTATGGAGAATTAGTTATTGTATGGAAACCAAGGCATGATAAATGTAGATTATGGAGAATTAGTTATTGTATGGAAACCAAGGCATGATAAATGTAGATTATGGAGAATTAGTTATTGTATGGAAACAAAGGCATGATAAATGTAGATTATGGAGAATTAGTTATTGTATGGAAACCAAGGCATGATAAATGTAGATTATGGAGAATTAGTTATTGTATGGAAACCAAGGCATGATAAATGTTGATTTGGAGAATTAGTTATTGTATGGAAACCAAGGCATGATAAATGTAGATTATATAGAATTAGTTATTGTATGGAAACCAAGGCATGATAAATGTAGATTATGGAGAATTAGTTATTGTATGGAAACCAAGGCATGATAAATGTAGATTATGGAGAATTAGTTATTGTATGGAAACCAAGGCATGATAAATGTAGATTATGGAGAATTAGTTATTGTATGGAAACCAAGGCATGATAAATGTAGATTATGGAGAATTAGTTATTGTATGGAAACAAAGGCATGATAAATGTAGATTATAGAGAATTAGTTATTGTATGGAAACCAAGGCATGATAAATGTTGATTTGGATAATTAGTTATTGTATGGAAACCAAGGTATGATAAATGTTGATTATGGAGAATTAGTTATTGTATGGAAACCATTTTTCTTCTTTGAGTAGTGATCTTGACTTTAAACATTTGGACAGGAAATTGATATGATTCTTCCTTACAACATGCTTTACAGTTTCCTATTTTGCATAAGGTTAAATTTTTAAAGAAAAAAAAAAACATCCCAGTATTTCTTCACAGGTTATACTGGCTATTTAGAAGAGACATTGTATACCTCTTAGGTATTTGTTAAAAGAACTTTTCATTTTCTTTATTTTTTTGGTATATAATTGATGGGTGTAATGTGGGTTATATTGACCTTACTTCAGCTTTGCATCTTTAGAATAAAATGCTGGCTCTGCTTGATCAGTTTCAACTCCTGGACTTCAGAGGAAAAATTGCACCAAAACAAATAGCCAGTAACTTTCTTTACATTTTATATATTTGGTAATTCATTCATCACACTTTCTGAAGCTGGTATTGTATAATCTGGCAAAATTTGTTTCATTATTTTAATAACTGGAAAAGACAGTGTACTTTATACTGATTCAGGCTGATATTTTGAGCACATGGAAGCAGTTATTTTGGTTAGCTGTAAACTTATGTCATGTAAAAAATTCCACAAGTACAAGATCAAGTGAAATTTCAACCATGGTAAATGAAAGTAACATAGAGGTTTGCTAATATTCTCTCCAATGTGCATATTGCAGAAGGAAACAACTTCACCTTACACTATCACTCTCAGAAATAGATAACATCTGCAGAGCGCCCCATTACATCAAGTACAAGCTATCCACAAAGATGGTGGAGGACATGAGTTACTGCCCAAAACATTTTAATGACCTTTGAGCTTTTGATCCCCAAATCAATAGGGGTTTTCCTACCATAAGAACCAGATATCCACAAAGTTAGGTAAATGCAAATGGTGGGGAACAAAAGTTCTTGGGCAGAAAGCAAATTGGTAACAGATGGATGGACAGTGTTGAAACATAATTTCCTCTAATATGACACCTATTAAATTAAAAGAGCACTCAATCATGCAACTGACTAGAGTATTCTGCTAAGCAGTGAAAATTTTTAATCATCATTTCAAGTTAGACAAGTCCATTTTAAACCCCTATTACTATTACTATTAAATTAGGTCTTATTCTGTTGAGTGATTTTTCTGTTCATATTAAAGATTTTTTATTTTTAATAAAAGTGACTGGAATGATATTAAATGTATAAAACTGAAAGTTCTTCAAGACAAGATGCTTTATATCAAATTTAGTCGAATTAAGTCTAGTAATATGTTTTAGAGTAAACCATTTAAAAAAAACTTCTATTTTTGGCAATGGTGCTCACTGTTGAAAGGCATTCATGCAATAATATTTTGTCAAATTTGGACAAGTTCTAGTGTTTGAGAAGTTCTTAAAAGTTTTCTTTTATATTTAGCAATGGTGACCACATCTGATTGGAGATCAGCATATTTTTGTTACAAACCTGGAAGACCTCAAAGTCAATATGTTTTCTGGAAAGTTTGACTTTAGTTTTTCCTGAGGATTTTAGAAAAAGTAACAAACAAGTTAGTGTTGACAGAAGCTCATTTGGCCTCATAGTTATCTGAGGTAAAGAGCAAAAGAGACAAAAATTCCACGTAAAATGATGTGCCAAAATGATCAAATGAGATCCTACTTACGCTGAATAATCTCGTACATTGGGATCTACCCCATACTTGATTAAAGTTTGACAAATATAGGCATGGCCACCTAAAGCTGCCCTGAAAAGAGATCAAAAACTAAAACTTAAATATGTAACATAATGGAAAGATTATATAAACCAAGATTTTCCTGTTCTTTTGTATACAATGACTGTCACTGAGAAAATGAAAAAAAAATGCAATGAAACCTACTGAGATTGAAATCACTTGAGACTAAAATAAATGACTGCTTTTCAAGAGGATTTGGTTCAGAGAAGATCTCTATTGTTTGCTAAAAAAATATATATGACCAGGTGAAACCAGTGTTTCAAAGATAAACCATCATACATATCAACTGGTTAATTCTGGACAGTGTCAGCTTCCATGGCAGTCTGCATTTGTTAGTGAAACCTTTATGTCAAATTATCATTTATAGATGCTGGTTAATTCTGGACAGCTTCAATGGCATTCTGTCCTTGCTAGTCTGTCCTCCTTTTATCTTACTAAAGCTCTATAACAACACAAATTATTAAATTAGTCATCAAAGCTCATTTAAAATTTACCCTAATGTGCCAACAGTTTGGTTAATCTAACACTTTTTAATAGAAATATGAGATTTGACTTAATGTGACATGACTGTAACTATTTCACATACATAAAAACTAAGAAATAAGGCAAGAAATATGAGAGCAATGCATGCTTGTAATTCAATCTTTCTGTATCATAAGAGTTACTTCCCTCTCCTTTGAACTACATCCCAAATAACTGCTATACATTACATGGTAAAAAATCTTAAAATATTTATTAATTTTATTTAATAATGGGTATGATAAGACCACATAGTTTTATTTATTTTATAGAATACACAATCTTTAATCAACTGAATGAAAGATTTTTGTTAAAGTAACTTTAATTGATACAAAATGCCCATTCAGCAAAATACAGTAAACAAAATCTCTACTAAAGGGACAGAAGCCTTTGCCCATGAGGGAGGTAACTCATACAATACACAAATGGGAGAATTCATGCATGACTACATAAGCAATCTTATAAACTTTTGAACTTTAGAAAGGATTTTACATATTAATTTGCTTTTTCATTCATGTGAAGAGGAAGAAAGCAAAACAATACTACTTAGAAACATAAAAATATGTTGTCCTGTACCAATTTCACAAAATCAGAATGACACCAACATATTCTGATATGAGAATTTATTACATTTAATCCATATGGCTAATCTGGGTCTGGAACTAAATATGCACCTCCACATATCAATATCCTTTGATGAAACAAATATCATTTTTACAAATCCCAATCTGTACTAAATTCCATTCACGCATCATTTCTAAAATTATATTTGAAAAGTGAAACCAAATGGTAGGGGAGGTTATACAATAAAAAGAAAGTTTTGTGTTTTCTTCAAAGTCATCAGATATGGTATATGAATATATCTCATCCCTGATATATTGCTATGAATAAGAAATGTGTCCATCATGCCAAATAAGAAGAATACATGAATAAATTTGTGTAAATATTTACCAATGCAAAGGCGATCTTCCTTCCTCATCAAGCATATCAACTCGAGCACCATCATCAATAAGAGTCTGAACAACATCGGTGTGTCCCATTTCGCAGGCTCGAAACAGTGGTGTGTGTTTCTGGAAGTCTGCTGTGTCAATGTGTGCACCGTGATCCAACAATAGTTTGACCGTTGATGCATGTCCAGACAAAGACGAAGCATGAAGAGCTGAAAGAACATTTTTGAGATGGGTTATGAAATTGTCCCAGAAATTCAAATTGAGAAACTTTCACAAAATTAAAGTGTTCTGTTTAAAATTGTATAGGGTAGCCACAGTAACTTAGTGGTTATTAAATCCTATATAAATCAGAATGGGTCTTCTGTCATGTCTCAGCACAAGTCACTTTGCTCTACCCACAACAGCTTGATGCAAACTAATGAAAGTAATGGTGTGGATTAAATCCTATATAAATCAGATGTGGTCTTCTGTCAAGTCTCAGCACAAGTCACTTTGCATAATAAAACCTGTCATGTGTTATCGTGTTATTAAACTCCAATCATCCAACCACAGTATTACAGAGGAAAACTTCACTTTTAACCTCTGAGGGTGTAGAATAACCTTTTGAATCATTATCTTATATTCCCATAACAAAATATTGTAAGGCGATACAATTTAAAGGAGCATTTTCTATATGATTAATTTACAAGGTACAACAGCACAATGAATTTAAAATCATTAATCAATTTCCTTTGTATTCATGTCCTGTATGGAACCAAAAATTTAACATGTACCTTCTAATTTTGTTTATATAGCCCCCTTTCTTGTTAATAGGATCTGAATTTTCTTTCCAAGACAGATCTTTGACTAAATTTTGATGAATATTATTCAAGCATCTGATTTGAAATAACATTACATCAATTATATCATTGCTTGTCTTCATCAATTTTAAAATATAAATGAGTTTATGAAACTATGAAAATTAACAGAATAAAATGTATCTCAGACATAAAAGCATATACTCTGACATGTTTATAGTAGAAATAAAAAAAAGTGTTTATCATTTTAGCACTGCAGTAACACCTTGTTCATGTGCATAAAATATTTCATTTCTGTGAATGGATTAGTGTACTCAGGTTGAAAAAAAGAAGAAAGCCAAATCAAATGAATCAGATCCACATAAATTAAGGCATGGAATTAGATTTCACAACCAAAATCTTTGCAAGTCCCTTGCTGAAAATACAAAAAAACCTTTGTAGCTCAAATTCCTGCAGTCAATGACAACCAGTTTAAGAAATAAATATTAAAGTATACATGTTTTTTTTCCCCCTCAGAATCTAGGATGCCAAGCCTCTACACTGTTTTCACCTAAAATAAAAGCAAATGAAGCTGGTAAACAAAAACTAGAGCAAATTTCACCATCAAAAATTTTCAGATCTTAAACAACCCCTTTTTTTAGCCCCAATTAACACATATTTACAGACTAAACACATAAAAGAATGATGCAAAGTCATTTGTATGGACCTAGAACTGATAATTACTGATGAACATTTAAGTTCTAGAATGTTGCATAGAACTAATCTATTTAAAGTCCAACTGCAAACAACACTGATCTTTCATAGCATAATACACATGGGTCTATGTTGTTTCTAGCATACTGTATAGATCCAGATCTTCCAGTGCATTATACAAAGTGGGTCTGGTTCTGTGCAGTTTGCAGTTGTAATTGGCTTTAACCCTTTCCATCATAGAGTGCATGGCATTTTAGCCCTTCAATACGCATGTAGCAAAGTTACTCAGTGCAATGCACTACACACAGGCCTGTTAAGCAGTGAAGTGTATGTTATGTTTAACAGCAATTTTAACCATTTTACATTTTTGGTGCACATATATTATGTATGGAAAGATTTAAGAATAATATACAGCTGTTATAGCTGTATAGTCATTTTTTAACAAAAAAAAAGTTTGCAGGTGCTTTAAAATCTGGAGAAAACTTGTTCATCATCAAGTCAGTGAAGCCGCATGACCAAACATAGATACCATTTTTCATACTGGAAATTTAAACATTTTTTGTGACTAATTTAATAAATCAGCTGAATTTGATAATTTATAAAAACTAATAGCTTCCTACATCAGTATCAGAGCCTTTACCTAAGTTACTGAAGCTTTCATAGTTGTGATTCCAATTGAGAAAACTTGAGCAAGTACTGAACAGTATCCGTGAATGCCATTTTGGAGAGACACAGTTACGATCTACTTACTTTAAATAGCAGATTTCGACCAGAGCATAAACAGTGACCACATAATCTGACATAATGGACATTTATACCAATGAATGTAGTATTTAGCAGGGGGTTTTCCCCAAAGGTGGCACTACGAAAAAACACTCAAAATGGCTGCCGTTTACAGAGGTGCCAAAAGGCACTTGCATGCAAATCAGGTCGAGGTGCCAAAAGGCGCCTGTATGTGAATGCGGTTGAGGTTCCAAAAGGTACTTGTATGAGGTAAAGGGTTAAAGTAAGTAAATACAGTAATTCAAAAAAGAAGATATTAAAACATTCAGATACCTGATCCCCCATTTTTATCAACTTGCTGAATATCTACATTATGTTTAATAAACACAGCAATGACATCATCTGCCCCCTTCCCAGCAGCCCACATAAATGCTGTTCTTCCCTCTACATCTGGCTCATCTGTGACATTACTACGGGACAAGAACACTTCAACGGTCTCCTGAAAATAAGAACTGATTCAATAGGAAAAAGGCATTTATTATACTAAAATTGAACATCATAGCAGTAAATTGAACCCAGTTAAGAAGGGATGAACTGAAATTCTAAAATTATTTCTGGATTCTATATCTCATGGTTGAAAGTTTCACTCACAAAAGTGTCAGAGGAGATGTGTGACATGATACATGCACAGAGGATCTTTAGAAGATGCTATCTGTTTGTGTTCTTTTTTTTTTAACCTCAATTTATCTTCTACAACAACCTATAAGAATTGGTAACATATTTTTAATTTAATATTTCACATACCAATGTTTAAGTTTAGAAAAATTAGAAATAGTTTCCAGTTACAGGGTGGACGTGTTGCACATATGAAAAGTACACATCTCTATTTCTCATGAACCAGCTTATAACGTGGGGACAGTGTGGATCTCACCTTTTTCTAAATATCTCTCATTTTATTGTTGAAAACAGATTTTGTTCCAGGAAATTCAAATGAACATCTTGAAATTTTAAATTTTTAAAAAGTTGTAAATTTTGTTAAATCTTTTTGAAAACAAAAAGTCTCCGAACACTGTAAAAACCAATAGTCTATAAAATCTAATGCATGAAAATGTCAGTAATGGCAACATTTTAAGAAATAAATACCAGTTAAATAAGTTTTGTCAATTGAAATTTTTGTTTTACTTTTGTCTTTCAGGTGGTTTCAATGTAATCATAAATGTGACATGCCCTCTTGAACTCAAACATGGAAAGCATCTAGCAGTTAGGTCCACCAACATTGCTATGATAATCTAAGTGCTGTGTTTTGATCTCTGACTTACAGAAGTGTTTGTTGTATTGTTACAATCAATTAAAAGTAGGCCTACATGGTATTATCACAACTATTTTCTTCTATGTTAAAAAATATGCAACTGTACCTACTCAATAGCTAGTATAGTCCTGGTCATGTGTCAGGTAAACTTATTTCAAAAACTGACCAACTGAACCCTGTTATATATTTTATTATGTAAGTAACATAATTATGTAATATTAATCAGTGATCCATTCTACTCATTCACCAATGAGACCATACATAGCAAGGAAACCAAACAAAATTTGCACATGGCACATGCAAAACTTTGTTACATGGATAGAGTTCATTATTGAGAAGCAAGTTCCAAAGTTTGTAGCAAACTTAAAATTTCCAAACTGACACTAAGAGGTTGGCTTAAAATTAATTACTTTTACAGAAATCATGGTATCAAAAATCTATTTTTCTATTAGAAAAATGAAAAATATCAAATTTTGATGTAGATGGATTTTGTTACACAAAATAAATTTACCTAGTTTCTGAGAAAACTAATCTTATTTTATGTAAATCAACAATAACACTTGAAGACATCCATATTCACATACAACCAATCCTGGCTAGCCAATCCCAGATATACTCTGTTTTAAGTTTCCATTCTTTCATATCATTAGTAGCATGAGTCATGAAAGGCTGTTTGAATCATACATTGTTACCTATATTTTTGTTCCTATTATTGATGACACAAATAACAGTTACATAAAGGAGGAGGAACGGAAATCCCTCCAAGCTAAAAATAATTGCCAAATATGTACCCAGAATGTTTATATATAATGATCCTTTTGAATTGGAGACACAAATACTATTTTTTCTCACAACTTACTTTTTTTCCTTTTTTAATAGACAATAAATATCCAAGTGATTTTTCAATCATTTTTACTAATAATTCATCCTGCTTAGTTAAACATAGGATAATTAGTAACATTATCTAATACTTAATTTGTCTGCAGAATTTTAATCTGACACCTGAAAAAGTCTTCTGACTCAAAGTATTCTCTTAAGTATTTAAAACAAGAAACAGAATCAAATGAAAAATCTATCAAGACAAAAGTATCATTTAAAAAAAGCTAACAGAAAATTGCATACTCACGTCAAAGTTATTTTGTGCTGCATAGTGCAGTGAAGTAGCACCATTAGAATCAGAACTTGCAAAGTCAGCACCATTGTCAAGTAACAGCCCCACAATTTTTGAGTGACCTATTGCCAAAGAACAAAAGTACTTTAATTAAGCATTCTCAAAAACGGAGATGTCAATAAAGGCAAATATTTCGAACATAATGCTAAAGTAAAAATTCTCAACCTAAATTTACCAGGTCTATTCCATTTAAATATGCTGATTAGAGAGAAAGGGTAGATGCTAACAGGAGCTGCTAGTAACTGGAAGTTGGACTATACATATAGGGGAATTACCATCTATACTTTATTATATGTCTAACTGCAATCAGCACAAACAATGCATCTGTGTTCAACTGAGACTGCACAGTCTGCTAGCATATTACATGATGGCAGATATGGGTCTAAACTGTTTGTTCTACTGATTACTCCAAACAAACTGTATCTGCCAGTGCAGTTTGTGATATCATATCTGAGCATATGCTGTTTGCTTTTGGACTTGACTTACAAGCAAACTAGCTTTTATTATTTTTTGACATTGATTTGTACCTGATACAAGTAAAAGTTATCTCCCTTGCCTGGAGCCATTCCACTTTGTTGGCTGAACTAGACAGTAATTCTGACTTTTAATGTAAATAGCTTTGTTTTCTATTAATTTAATTTTGTAACCATAAGTCATTTATTTCTCTAAATTGCTTCTGGCTTGTTTTGCAATTATTTAAATAACATGAAAGCAAAGGGCATTGCTTTCTACATTTACAAATGTACCATGTTACTGACATATACCTACCTAACACAGCTGCCCAATGAAGTGGTGTACGGAACATGTTGTCAATAGCAGATACATCACAACCTTCCACTGATGTCTGCAAGGAATTAAATCAAATCACTTATATTGATTTGATGTCACGTCTTGTTCAATGAATTAATTGGTTGGAAGAATCAAAACTAATTGTGTTACAGCAGGACAAATGTCTACAAGATCTTTCTTCACTGAAGAATAGTGAAAATAAAAAAAAAATTAAATAATGGTATCATCTTATTTACCTACAATACAGCACTTTGTTACATTTTAGATGAGATTAATTTGCAAGTACTCATTTCCATCAATAGGATTTAGTTCAAATGGCAGCTATCTGAGTGAATTCTGAATGTTTCATGTGCAGACAGACAGAACTAACAAGATCATACCTGTACCAGTCAAACTGATATAATAATTTGCTGTCCATGTTCTTTATAGAAACTTTTTAATTGAATACAAACTAAAGCAATTCTGGATGCTCACCATCACAAGTCTCGTTGCTGTTTAAAACATATTACATGTATCCACCCCTGAAAGTGAGTCATGGGTCATTACCTCAAAACTGCCACATATATGATATGCATTCTATTATGACAGCAATGTAATATTTGTTAACTGATTGACATTTTTGAGTATTTCCTTCTTAAACTCCACCCTAAATATGGCCTGTGGGACAGATCCAGCCTGTGACCCACTTTGATCCATTAAATTCCATCACAGGGTATGATTTTAAAAATCACTTATCCAGCCTGCACACTGGAGAATGTTGCCCATGCCTGGTTTAAGAATAGGTATGGTAACAGACATATGGACACACAAATGGATGGATTCAAGCACAGGATAGAAAAAAGTTACAGTTGTAAACAGCAATGAGAATGGATACCAACCAGAACTTTGACGACATCAGCATTTCCATCTGCCACAGCAAGATGCAGTGCAGTCCTTCCTTCATAGTCCTGCCAGTTTATTACACTGGGAGTTGTCTCCTGGGAAACAGTACAAAATATTTGGTTTTAAATGAACTTATATATGATTATCATGTAAAAAACTAAAAGGGTGATATGGTCAGCCACAGCTATATTGAACATATCACAAAAAGTTTCTTTAATTTCAATAAATTTAAATGTCTACTGTATAACATACTGTTTTTAAACTGTTACTCTGTATATGATAAGAATGCAAGTTTCTGAATAAAAAGAAACTAATAAGATAAAGTCATGCCCTGTTCCTTAAAAGATACACTTCCATTGCACATTTAGATCTGGATTTTCATAAAGTAGGAGAATACCTGGGGATATTTTTATATGGGGATATTTTTAAATGTTTAAGTGGGTGGAATGCCAGCTTTTAGACAAGAACAGTATCTGTGAATAGAGCCCATATAGAAATTTCAAGAAATGCATGTCCTGGAGAAAACACTGCTGCATGAAAAGTGGTTGAACAGCAAACTTTTCATATGTTTACTCTCTCTCTTTATTATATGAAAAGATACAGATGTGCCATATACAGCAAGCAATATTTTTTAAAGTTTTTATGCTGAGTCAGCTCAATGGGGCTTGAGTAACTCACAGGCAACATGCTTTTTTTCTCCTCTGCATTTCAAGATTTAATCTTTAGGTCAGCAGGTGTGTAATAATGATAAATGTTTGGCTTTGAGCCAATATTTGCAAGAGCACAAAATTATAGAATTCATATCCAAGGGTTTAGAGTCTAACAAAGCACTTCAATAAAAGTGTGCACATAGTAAAATGTACATAATCATTATTCTTCCATGAACAATTATAAAAACAAGAGTCCCTTTAGAGGACTGATGCTTAACTGGCTGAAAAGAATTTCCAGTGATCTAACAAATGTTTTCACATAATAAAACATAACAGATTATCATTCTTACATAAACAATTACAAAATAAAATAATCAATTAGAAATTATCAAAAAAGTGTTTTTTGCAAATGAAAAAGCCCAAAGTGAATATGCTGTGTACAGCTGATGTAACAAAATCATATAGCTGATGCTAGCTTGAAAGTGAAATATTAGAGGTGATTAATAGGAAAAGAAACCACAGTGGTCCAGTGATCAGCATGCTGTACTCGATTCAGAAAATCTGCAAGTATTAATTACATAATCAGATTCGATCTGGATAAAGACACTGATGTCCTTGGGCAAGACATTTCACTCCAACTGCTCTGACACTTCAGGTGAGACAGTTACCCTCAAGACTATCATTTCCCCCATCTGCTTGGTTTCAAAGAATTACAATAATAGTCAAAGTGATACATTGACTTGTGTGTCATTTTCCCGTCAAAGAGGAAGGTGGAAAGTTACAGAAAAGAAGTTATATGCCCTTTAATCAATTTTGGTCATAATCTGATGATCATAAATGGACGAAATTACATTGCTATCTACTAAATTACTGCAAAATATTTAAACAAGAGACACAAAAAAGATCAAGTGAAAAATTGAAACTTTGTAGTCCACATAGAAGCAAGTAATGACTCAGTGAACATACTGCAAACAATTATTAACAAAATATAAAATTACATCTAATATTTTATCCTATAAACATACAAAAAGAGGAGTTCTAGATCAACAACAAAAAATAAGAGACAATAGTTTTACTGTAACCTATTACAAGATTAATAGTTAATGCAATAACTTTTATTCTACAATTGTGGCAAAGCAAAATATAATCAGTACTACTTTTATAAAGTTTTAACAGTATTTCACCAGTATATTTAGCATGAAAATATGCAAAAACATTAGTTTAAAATGACTATTTTGAACATTATAAATTCTTATCTTTAAACCCTCACTCATCCCTAATTTCTCAAACATTACCATATTCTGGCTGGAGAAAGAAGTAGTCATTCCCAAATATTGTTGAGTCCAGAAAATGGACCATTTACAAGTTCCAGCAACAAAAAGCAAAATTGATGGAGTGGGAGAGAAGAAAGAAAAACTTATGTCTCAAGGTAGGACTCACACACCATCAACTATATTGACAGAGTATATAGAACTATTTGTTTGGTTATTTGTTTGTACAATCAACCTTCACTAGATACAGTCACTTGACTATTGATATATAACATCACTGACTCACCAGTATAAGTGTGACAACTTTGACAGATTCAGAGTCACGACTGCTAGCCGCCCAATGCAATGGGGTTTTCCCATCATTGTCCGGGATGCCTATGTTAGAGTCCTGAAATAAAATTTCAAAGATAAACTGGGACATTATCTATGTATACATGCAAACCCAGGACAATATCAGAAATGCCCATTGCCAATCAGGAAAATTTGGGACAAGAGGGAAAAATTTTGTGTTTCTATTGAAACATTCTTGACACTTGCCATGGTAAAGTGAAAAATCCATGTGGAAGCCAGAAGAATGATAAAATCACTTAAAAGCACCAAAAATATGTCTATATGCAGCTAAATAACACAAATTGCAGTACACATCTCTGTGTAACCTTTTAATTTCCAAACTGCTTTTAGCTCTTTTCAGGTTTGCCAAATGATCCTTTTACAATCACTATCTGACATTATTTATAGTCATGGCACACATAAAAGGTTTACAGAGACAATGCTGATTATTGTTTGCAAGTAAACACAAATGCTTTAGAAAGCTAATAAAAAATACCTCACAGTACATCATGAAGAAAACACAATCAAGCTAAAAGAAGCATTCTGAAAAATGGCAATAAACTGATCATATGATAAAAATTATTGGAAAGACTGGGAAGTACTGAAACCACTGTTCTGATTACAAGCCAGAAACTGGTCTTATGTTGCAAATTACTATAATGACAGGAAAGGATTGAAAACACTCTCAAGCTGTATGCCAGAAACTGATGATATGAAAAAAATTACCAGAAAAGACTTGAAAGGACCAAAGATACTTGCATACAGCATTGCCTACCTACAAATCTTTTTCTGGTCTATTTTTTGTGTGCAATACATCATGTTTTTTATTTTATTTTTAATGTGGTATGATTTATGAGCAGACTTGATAATTCAGGACATTCACACCATTCTCTGAAATATACATATATCCATACTTTAGACTTAAACAACTGGTTTGGAGAAACAATTGGGACATACATCTATGAATAAACATGATCAAAACTTAATTTTTTTTTACAATTTTTATTTAATAATTTAATTTTTTTTATAGATCTGAATAGAATTCACTCAAATCTGGTTGAGTATTATACAATTATCCAAATGTTTTGCTTTTCTTAAAACACAGATGTCAGTGTTAGACTGAAATAATTTGCCATAATCACTCACAAAAATCCAAGCATAGTACTTTCTTCATTTTAACACTGTTCCTGTTAGCTGGTAAAGCAGTATAGAGTCCATTATTATGTAGTAATGAAACTACAGGTATAGTATACTTTATTTCAAAGCTGTTTGCTTTGTGGCTACCATGAATAATGTCAAAAGTGAGTGCAGTATCATCTTTTTCATGTGGCAATTTTTAAATCTTTTAATTTTAATTTTAAAAAACTGCAGGAGGATGAATGAGTTAGTAGGAGAATAAGTGTGCATGCATGTGCATATGTGTGTGTATGAGAGAGAGAGAGAGAGAGAGAGAGAGAGAGAGAGAGAGAGAGAGAGAGAGAGAGAGAGAGAGAGAGAGAGAGAGAGAGAGAGAGAGAGAGAGAGAGAGAGAGAGAGAGAGAGAGAGAGAGAGAGAGAGAGAGAGAGAGAGAGAGAGAGAGAGAGAGAGAGAGAGAGAGAGAGAGAGAGAGAGAGAGAGAGAGAGAGAGAGAGAGAGAGAGAGAGAGAGAGAGAGAGAGAAGAATTCAAAGTCTTTGTACACTTACCTGTTTGATCAACATTTTTACATGCTCAAGGTTGCCATATGAAGCTGCCCAGTGGAGTGCAGTTCTCTGACAAAGAAACAGATTGTAACAGAAAATTAATTATGAATGAAAAGTAATGATATGCATAACAAACAAATCAGGACATGAACTTTGTTCAGTCCTCATTTTACAAAGATTCCTGTACCTCACATAGCTTTTATGTTTTAAAGCAAAAACAAACAAAATAAGCTGTTAAAATACTGACCTTAAAAAACTGAATGGACTGACCAGTGACTTTTATCTTGAGAATAAGACTTCAAATGTGCAAGGCAACACATCTTCTAGTGACAATAAGTTTAACATGATTTTTTCCATTTGTACTAAACAGGTGTTAAGTTAAAATGCAGAATGGCAAATATGACTGAAATGCAAAATATATTAACCAGTGACCTTGACCTATAACATAGGAATGCCAGAGTGGTATATGGCAACTTTTTGTGATCAAATAGTTATTCCAAGTTTCATCTCTTTGTCTCAAATGTCTCTAAAATTATAAAGTAGAAAGGAAAGTATAATATAAAAATTCAACATGATTCAATAATGATCTGACTTTGAAGAGATGAGAAGGCTCCTAATATGACATACAACACATCTACTAATGATAAGATGTAAGTATATCAAATTGGATCCTTTATTCTCAAACATCTCTAAGGTTATACAGAACAAAAAAGGAAAACAAAATAATAAACTGTGATCTTTTACCACAAAGATATGGCCTTCATTTTGGCCCATGACAACTTTTTACTGATGATTGACAAGTACGAGTTTCATTCCTTAATCTCAAAGGGTTTTAAAATCATACAGTAGAATAGAGTGATAGAAAACTAAAAAAATACTGAGTTATGAATGTAACCTCAAAGATAGGACCCCTAAAATATGGTATGTAAAATGCCTTGTTATGAGAAATAACCACACAAAGTTATAGTCTTTAAACTCAAATGGCATTGAAGTGGAAAAGGGTTATGAAAACAAAATACTGACCCATAACCTTATCAGACTCTGAAGACATTAAACCCATAGTGATAAAAGATGTACCTTGTACAAAGAATGCCAAGTCTAATTCTAGTTTGATTTGAAAATATGAAGGAAAAAAATATGAAAAATTTAAAATATGAAGTTGTGACTTTGACCTAAATAACAAAACCTCTGATGTGTTATGCAATTCACTTTCAAACAATGATATTATTAGCAATTGAGTGAGAGTCACAGAATAGAGCAGAAAGGTAAAAAATATTTTTAACATGTGCCTGGAACACAGTTCAGTACTTGCCTGGAGGGACACAAATGAATGAACACAGGAAGGAAACATAAGCCCACATGATGATAAGCAAAGTTGGGAAAGACTTAAAAAAATCTTGTTGCCAACATATTTTGTGCCACATATATTGGTTTTGTTTCTTTAACTAATAATGTTCACAGTGATGTTATGTGTAGGCTCATACAAAGATAACAAGGGAAAAGAGTGAAGTCAACAAGCTTTGTAGACTTAAACAAAAATAATTTATTTCCCTAGAAAACAATGTAAAAATAGAAAATAGGAATTGTGGTTTGTGAAAATAACCCAAAAATTAATCCTAGAATTGAAAACTAAAAGCCTTATCAGTCAACAGTTCAAATTGAATCGAGATTTGAATCTCAATGAAGTTCCAAAATGAAAGGCAATTACATCAGATGATGCAGTTGTACTAATGGCATTAGTTGTCATTGAATTTTGTGAATCAAGAATATTCTGGCTTCATCCGAGATTTTTGATAAAGAAGCACTTATTTTCCAGAAAATATAAATTATTCTTAAATAACAAATAACTCAATATGGCAACAGAAAATACCTCTGAGTTCCTGAAGGTATTTTTTATGACTAAACTAATTTAATACCAAATGGCTGTTTTAAGCCCGATTTTAGATCACATGATAATTCATGTGACAAACTACATGATTTCCAAACTGAACAAAAAAAAAATGTTATTTGTCACATAGCTTAGAGTCACCCTATCAAAAACATCAGACTCTCATGCTAGAAATAAAAGTAAAAACTGTTTACATATGGGTAACATGTGGTCCAAACAATGACCATGGAAACAGCCAATCATTTCCACTTAGTGTTTACGTGTTTGCAAACCAAGGTTTGCTAAAAATAACAATAAAGTAATACCTTTTGCATTCTATACAAACAGAATTTACTGGAAAAAAATATTCAATCCCATAAAATAATCATTACAAGGAAATGAAATGAAAAAATAAGATAAAGAATTTAAAACTAACATATATTCATAACAGTGAGAGCATATGTTTTGCCACTTTTGTCAAATCTATGATTTACAATGAAAGATCTGCTCAAGTGTTTACTTATCATAACTAGACTAATAAGGTTTTGGTAAAAAAAGATGGAATCTAAAAATGTGAATAGAAAAAAATTGCTAGAAATAGTATTAAAATCTAACAAAGCGATCTACATATGCATGCAAACATTGCCTAAATGTCATTTGTCTGTCTTAAAGACAGGTTTTTGCTTAAATGAGCTAACAAGAGTAATAAAAAGCAGAGCATATTTAGATCACCCACTAATTATTACACAACAAGAGACCACAGCATAAGCAGGAGGAGAACTTAGGAAATTTTGAAAAACTAAGAAAGGGATGGTCATCAATGGAGAAAGGAGAAAGCAGAGTTATGGGAAGACAGGTGGATTACATTGTTGAATACTCATTTTATAATTTAATTGGGAATAACTGTAAATAAAGTTTTTTATATTTGAGTATCTTCATTTTTTTCCATAAATTACTTTTATTTTCAGGAAAAATGAACTTTACAAGATTTTCTTAAACAACAATCCAAGAGGTCTCAGTACACTTCAAAAGTATACTGATGAATACACTACGTATTCTTTTGTGTCTGAATTGGATACATTCCAATGTCATTGTTCATTTAAAAATAAAACAAGATTTTTGTTTTCTTCAAAAAGGTATATATTAATTTTGAGAAACAACAACAACGCTTGTGATCACCTTATTTTTATCTTGATCATCAATTTCACCAGGTAGCAGTTGCCGTAGAAGGATGGCCATACATTTGGAAGACTTGTGCCTTGTACAGAGGTGCAGTGCTGTCTGGCCCTCATTATCCTTCTCTCTACAGTCAGCACTTTTTGACAGCAAAAGCTTCATTAGCCTCACATTCCCCTGCAAGGAATATAATAAATGTCTCAGTATCAGACATAGGATTTGTGTGTGTGTGTGTGTGTGTGTGTGTGTGTGTGTGTGTGATTTAGATTTTTAATGTAGCTTTATTAATTTTTCAGTCATATTGCTACAATGTCTGCAGTGTGACAGTTTACAGTGTTGTCTAGCACTGGGTCATCATACTGCAGACATGTGGCATGATGTCCCACCCAGTCACATTATCCTGACACTAGACCGACCAGTCCTAACACCAACCTCTTAATGCTGAGCACCATGTGAGGCAGCTGTTAGTACCATTTTTATAGGTCTTTGGTATTACTTGGCTGGGGTTCGAACCTTCAACCTCCCACATCTGAGTGGATGCTAATACCACTAAGCCACTGGAGCAGTCTATGACATACTAGATGAAAGTCAAATAACAAGCAAATCCAGCTAAGTGCATTTTAAATGAAGCTAAGTACAATAAACTATAAACTCTAAATACAAGATCTATATGAGATTGGCAACTCCACTGTAGTCGTGTCATAAAAACAAATCGTCATCTGATGTAAAAAAAAATATAATACATCCAAAATTTATGATTCAGAAGAATTTAAAGCATCTCAATCACCTTAAAACTTTATCATATATTATACAATATATTTGAAATTCATCTGTTAGTACAGCTTATGTGACATTTAAACTATCTCCATACTCTTATCAGTTTGCTACAAAAAAATTAAAGGAAGCAACAATGTGTTTACAGAACACAGATAGCCCAAAATAGAATTACTCAACTTAATGTAAAACCTACATAAGGTTTGATAGATAGATCAAGGAAGGATGCATGGACATGCATATAAGGGTAAAAAATTATCATGGTGTTATTGAGAAGTTTTTCAAGGACACTTCAAACTATTATAAAGCTTTCAATGAGAATTGTCTTTTACAGAAATTAAACTTTCTCTATATACTAGTCTACTTATCAGGCCTGTTCCATTGAAGTATTCACTGTGTCCAGGGAAGGCATTTTTGTAAAAACAAATACATGGCAAGGTACTCTAATTACTCAAAGAGTTCATATGAAAATTATCTAGACTTATAAACAATACCTATTAGTGACTAACCCACAGTAAATGCATCTTTCCAAGAACAGTCTGCACTGCATAAATAGGTAAAACTATGTCACTACCACTTTAGTGTTTCTTTTCATCCATTTAATTAGATCTCATTTTTTTTATTTAGTCCTAAGTTTTGGAAAACATTCATAAACAAAATCTGAATTAAAAAAAATGACATTTATTTAATTTAATCATATATTTCCTGAGATAAACCCAAGGAATTTAAGGCAATATTCAAGTAAATTTGAAAGATTCAAGTATTTTTCAAGGTTGTATGAACCATGAATATGCACATATCACTGTGACACACAGACTGTATCCAAAATATTAAAAGGTATTTGAATGAATTTCATGAAGAGTTATCTCCCTTAGCACAAATTTGGCAGTTCCGCATTTTAGCATTCTTGCTTGCAACTTTATCAAAGGAAATAAAACACATGTCATGCATTTAAAAACTGCTTTACAGTATATTTTTTAACCTAAATTCCCAAAATCTTCATTCAAAGTTCTGCATACCTAAGTCAACTCATTCCATAAGAAACAAGTCAAATAACACTTGAAATCATTCTATGATTTAGTTTAAACTCTGATGCACTAGCATATCATCTGATGCCAATTACTAAGGCTGTAATTGAATATAGGGTGAAGTTTGTGGGTTGTCCATTTATAACAGCATGCCTTCACTTATCTTTCTAGACTATCTGACTCAGTATTCATGATATCTCCTTCACTCAAAATGGAAGCTGCATTTGTCCTATCTTATATACTAAATTGTTCAAAAAATAAAAAATGCATATAAAAACCAATATGTGTAGTTAAATGCATAGACACCAAAAAATCTTTTGTAGTTAGACTAGTTCACTTATAGTTTATTATCATAATCTGACTTTGTGCACTACATGTATAATGAATACAAGTCTGGGCCACATGCTTGATATGGAGATCTTTACTATCGACTTAAGGGCATATTATATTATATCAGGGATCTAGAAATGCTTAATTACATGTATTTGGATGCAAACTTTTGATTTGGAACGCATAAAATTGCCGAAACGGGAGTCCTCCATACACACATTTCTTTTGCAAAGATGAAAGTTTTGTCGCATAGTAAATATGTTCTAATCACTACGAAAACTATAGCAATGCTTTTATTTAAGTTGCTGCTGACATCTTTGATCAAAGATCACGTGCTTGCTTTGATGAAGGTGCATGTGTCATTGAAGGTGATGCTAAAGGCTTCCTTTGAACAACCAAATACCCATTATTGCTGTGGCAACATAAAAAAATTGTAGAACATTGAGACCATTAGAAAAAAAAGTTTCCTTAGTATATATTGGTGCTTCAGAGGTAATCAGCTTTCATTGTTGCAGCAAAACTATATTTTCTGAGTTTTTTTATTTTTTATTTTTAAAAAATTGCCATCGTGTGGTTTACTGTAGTCATTTCACATTTCTGCCCTCAGTGGTCGATTGTAGCGTCTACTAACCTTTTGGTTTGTATCCACCTACCGATTTCAATAACAAAAAACTTTAATTAGATAAAAAGTGCAAAGAACTTAGTCAATTCATTCACTGTTATCATTGTCTGCATGTTTCAAGGGTTGTTTGCGTGACTAAAGATGTACATACATGTCGTCTGCTTCCAATACTTACAGTGTCGAATCAAGTAAAGGTAAAGAATGAAAAAATAATTTGCCTTTCACGTGAATTTAACAAGTTGTTTCATTAATATATTCATGTGTGTAAAGGAATATAATTCCAAAGTCAACGTTATTGCAATTTACGGAATTATCTGGCAGTTACCAAATAGGATAAATTACATCATTATGTTATCGGATGGAAATAAACTACCACATAATGTACAGAATATGGCACTGTGTTAGTATAGAAAGTCCATTAAGCATGAAAGGTGCGAGGGGATACCAGTATTAGTGCCATTCTGGTCACAGTCAGGTCAGAAATTATAAATCAATGATTCAGTTGACTTAGTTCTGTGCACTTTTTATCAGATTAAACTTTTTAGCTATTGAAATCAGTAAGGGGGTACAAACAAACGGGGATGTAGCATCAGACTATAGTCAGTTGTATGGCTATTTTGATTACATTACAGCATACAGTATCAAGGCCTGATATCAGCAAAAGCGATTATGATATAACAATGTGCAGTTAGGGTGGTTTGTCAATATGAAATAAAGATTTGTTTATGTAAGAATTGATTCCAGTGCATTTTTATATCCAAGTTTACAGTTTCCTGTCATGGTGCCATTGAATTTCTCCACTCCAAACCCAAGACTGTATGTACCATTTTTATTAGCCATAAATGTTGTCATCAAAAATATCAACGGATGGTATATTTTGTCCCCAATATGTAAAACAAAATTGCAATTTGAAACATTGGTGAAGACCAGCGCGATAGCTGTTCTTGATTTCAGTTCCGGTTGTTGCCTTATAAATATTGCCTGCGAACTTGTAATCAAGAGACTTAGACAAAATGCCGTCTTTTTTTATTTTTATACAAATTTATACAAGTATTTTGGGTTAAATGGAAAAATGATGAGGATTTCAATGAGATTCAGAACTGTGTTAAAGTTGCTAGAACTGATAGTTCAGATGCAACAGTAGCCAAGTGTAAGAAAGTATGTGATGTCTGGCTGAGTGGGGACTGCAACTTCTGTAGTGGGACTCCTGTTTTTACCAAATTAGGAGTCCTGGACTCCTAAATTTAAGACCTTGATGCCCAAAACATAAATATCAGGGATGAGGGCTTTTACTTAAGGACCACTATGTGGGATGTCAAGTACAAAGCCCACCTTATCTTTCCTGCTGATATGGACTCCTGCAGGATGATCAGTTACCCCAACCACAAAGATTTATGCGCACACATATAACAGCATACCTTATGGGCTGCCCAGTGTAAAGCAGTACGCCCTCCTTTATCTTTCTTGTTGACCTGAACCCCTGCCTTGATGAGTAGTTCTGCACATTCAAGACGGTCTCCAAGAACACAAAACATAAGCGGTGTGCGTCCAAACTGATCCCCTGCATCCAACTCTCCTGTTGCGGCTGAAAATAGCAAAACTGCATTGCAGAGTGCTTTACATAAAATAACTTATTGATAACAGACATAAAAATTGGGTAACAGGCACTGATAAACCAACAAATCATATCAATGTGTATAAATGATATTGTTTGGAAATGATCTCAAATCAAAATATTATAAGATTTTGCTGACATTTTACAACAATTGAACCCAATAACTTCAAAAAAAGTGGAAGAAATTTTATTATTAAAAAGATGAGTCTTAAATCCATTTTGAATGGAGAAAAATGATGACTATTTTCATATCTGTTGCACATGTAAAGTCCAGCAGTACATAAAGAAATTTCCATGTATTATAGTAGCAAACTAAATCAAAAACACATTTTTAACATGGTCCTACGTCTTTTCTAAACATGTTCCCTTTTATTTTGCTTGATGACAAAATAAGAATATTTAAAACACTTCTAGATTATAAAATGCTTATGTAACACATTCACTATTTAGTCAGCTAAGTAAAGGGACATAACAAAATCTGGCAAAAACAATATATCTGGTGATATTTTACAGACATTATCAAATTCAAAGATGGATTTTAACACTGAAATGTATTCCAGAAAAGCATTTATCAACATCAAAAGCTGTAAGTCATTTTACCCTTAATCAACATACATGTACTTGGTCTTCTATACACTGAGATGTTTTTATTTAAAACAAAGTACTGTAAAGACCCCTTGGTCAAAATTTCATAAATGTGTAGAGAGTAGTAAAATCAATTCATATTCCATTGAACAATGATATGTTTTAAGACATCTCTATCTGAGAAACTGCCTTGCAAACTCAATAATGTTTATGGAATAATTGCATTAAAAAGAATATCGCATGAATTTTTCCACAATAAGCCTTGCATGCAAAAACACTAATTATTATCAAATAGATGCAATAAAATTAATATCACACATTTACCCAAAATTAGCCTTGTACTAAAAACACTAATGATAATGAAATAATCAAAATAAAAAGAACATCACATGAATTTACCCAAAACAAGCCTTGCCAGGATTGCCTTGTCACCCTTCACAGCTGCAGCATGCATTTGTGTTATACCCTCTACATTTAGTTTCTGGGTGGACTCACTACTGTTAGGAAATGGGCCTCGGGGGCTGGTGACCCTTTCAATCTGAGAAAAATAGAATTACAGTAAAACACATTAACAGTATACAAATTATCCTCACTTTTCAATCATTCTGAACAAACAATATACTGGTACTGGAGACCTTTAACTTCTTTAAATGTTTATATTAACATGTATTTAATAATTCCTGTGTATCCAAGTACACTCAGCTCATTTTTTAGTTTTAAATGATGATGCCAACAAAAAATATCAAATACACAGACCTAACATATAATATGCAAGACTAATGATGGAGTCTCCAAATAATGGCACCGGTACAGTACTACTTCATAACACTGTCAAGGTCAGTACACTGTTATTATTAAATACATTATAAATAGTCTCATTAGTTTATTATTTTTGCCCCTGCTCAATATCCAATAGTATTGACCTTAATTAAGTAAAATAGTACATTGCTTCCTTATGTGGCAAACATGTCCTAATAGTGCTCAAAGAAATATTTCTAAACACATGATCCAAGGCTGATGACTTTAAAAGTATCACAAGCCACGACTCCAACATTCATATGCCCATTTCTATTCTATTACTATCATTTGTCAACAATGGAGCAATTGCTGCTCTTCAGTTGTGAGAAGACACATTTATTTTGATATCTAAAATATTTCATGCAAATAGCTGAGAGCCAGCCAAACATCAAGATGCAATAGATCTAGCTCTCATTCACAAAAAAAATATTTACCTTACAAATTAAATAACGAAAATTCTTAAGATTAAAAAAGAAAAGATCAACATGCAGACATCAAATACCTCCCACTGGGTTCATTAACCTTTGGTGTGACAAAATTCAAAGACTTTTCAAGGATTTTATCCAATTATTCAAGGACCCTGATGCCTGGTACATTTTAGGTATGTTGCTTGATAGCTCAATGAAATTGTAGTTATATTTACATGTTTCTGTAGGTACATTGTATAGAAAGCATATGGCCATAATTTACAACCAAAGTTTGGTTGCGATGCTAAAAAATCAATAATATAGACTTCCAGGAGACTTCTGAAATTTAAATTTAATAAATTTAAATTTTATAAAAAGAAATTTTGTTTGGTAGTGTATCAAAAGATAATCTGGTCCACAGCTTTGTAGAGTCCTTGTTTCAAGAAAACTCTACACACCACACTGGGAAGCAGACCAATCAACAAACACAAAAAGATGTGACCTAATACACCAATGTTTTTGCTTACCATGTTGGTTGTTGAAATGTCTAATCTATCTTTCAGATGCTGGACATTTCGAAAATAAATGTGATTTATAAGGAAGAATGAACAACTTCATCAGAAAAAGTGATTTATTGACAATTTTTCTTGACGTGATTATAAGACGAGGATTCAGGTAGTAAACAGCACAGTTCTCCCCCCCCCAAGCACCATGGATCTCTCAATGTCTTTTGTTTAGTGAACTTTTGGGAGGTCCCTTAGTAACTCATGCCTTTGCATATAGTGCAGTCTTTGGTTTTTGGACCCCAATGTGCACAAATTATCGAGTGTACTGCTGATGTAAATAATAAATCCATGAATAAGAATGATCGTTGTAAAAAATGTGCTTCTTAATGCTCTCTGTCATCAGGTCCGTGCAATTATAAACATCTGATGGCCATGTGTTGTAAACCACCCAACTGCAAACAGTTTTATTTTAATTACATGACATACTGTATAAAAGGAAACTTTTGTACATTTGTCTGTTGACTAATTTTATGTTTTTCAAGTTCCAAGGAGTACCTTTAAGTACTTTGCAAGGTAAAAATGATTTTCAAGTTCTTTTCAAGGATGAATCAAAATTCAAATACGCTTAAAGGTACCATGCGAACCCTGTCCCACCCACAACCCAATTATCTGCAACACATACTCTCATACACATTGCTTTGTTCAGACACTAACCTGGGTGAGGGGCTCTGTGGAGAGGCCCTGGTCTGGAGTAGCTGTCATTTCATTGTCTTCAACCTAAAATAATAATAATAATAATAATAATAATAATAATAATAATAATAATAATAATAATAATAATAATAATAATAATAAAAATAATAATAACAAGTACAACTACAGTGGGACCAATTCTTACCATGGCAAACCCCGCGGCTTTTTGTGACATATCTCCACCTTACACAGACCTAAACCTGGAGGCACATGCCAAAAGACTCATTATAGATGTTATATGACTACAATTTTAAGGTATAGTCATAAAATATTCCAGTATGTAACTTTAATTTTTGTACATAATGTAATTTGAACTAACTTCACCCCAATAATACATGAAAAAATTCTATAAACCCCTTTCTCATGTACAAAGTTTTGTTAATTTCCATATAGTAGTTTAGGAGACAGACAGACAGACAGACAGACAGACAGACAGACAGAAGGAGAGTATCATAATATCCCAGCTAAACAGAAGTCAAGTTTATTGAAGAGCATAAAGTCTGTCCAAAATGGTTGCCTTATTTACTATAAGCATCTACCAATAACTGTATGAATGCCTTTTCTGAAACACTTTTGCCAACCATCGACTATATGTACATTTTTAAACTGTTTTCTAAGTTGTTTAGAATTTTATCTGTAAACCATACAAGGCACATTTTTTAATTAACATAGCCACTCTATACACAATTCTCACACAGGGAGGATCTGAACAATACAATTTTGGAGAGCAGTCGTTCAGGTCAGCTGGCTATTTTTAGAAAGTTCAGTTTACATAATTACTTTCGTAACCACATATAAAGACCTATCAGTTACAATACATGAAAGTAGCATAGAGGCACACTGTATGCTAAATTTCTCTTAAACGTGAATGATACTAATGCAAACTGCTTTAGCTTACACTAGTATGTCTCTGATAATAACAACAGAGCAGAACCTAAAAGCAATGCCAAGCTTTTGAATTCACTAAGATGACTTCTGGTAATGAAAAAACAACAAGTATGGTTTTTACCTGTAATGGATTTGAACAGAATGTAGGTAAAGTTCAGGCAACCAGATTTAACGACTTTTGAGTAGGATATTTAAAAACAAGAAATTGGACATGCCCAAATTAGTATGGCAAAAGCATCATTACCCAAGTAATATTTTCATACCCTTAGTAACACTGTGTTTATCAACTTTGTAACTGTCTTCCATGTTAAGAAATAGTCTTGGGTAATTACAGTCTAAAATAATCCCTCTGAAGTGAGTATATACTTGTGAATACTAAATTTATCATTTTTTTAATTCTCATTTTCATATGAATAAGTTTAAAGTGTAATAATTGTCACTTCTCTTCTTCTCACTTTAAAATACACAGTAATGGTATGTTTATTTCTACTTCATCATCAAAGATGAATCCTCACCCACCCACCACAAATAACATGGCATATAATTTTCTCATACACCCTTCTACCTCTAAGATTGATATGGGAAACAATCAGCAAGAATAAATTAAAAAGCATGTACATGTCAATCGACAGCCCTCTTACCTTCTTCCCCATACTTCCATGTTGTAACCAGCATCATAGCTAACTGATCACACATTTCAATTTCATTTAAGATATTCTGACACTTAACATTAAATGGAATTCTCTGTAGTGACCATTGCTATAAAATGCACCATATTTTATAGTCCTAACATTTTTCTAGTTTGTAGAAGTGTGACAATATTGTGTTACATAAAATAACTTTTTTATGGTTCAATCTGATCTTGTAACAAGTTCACTGATATTTTAGAAATGAATGATTCAAAGGGAAACTTGTCACGACTGAATTTCCCTGTCTGAAAACAAACGTCTCTCAATAGAGGTCTTCTCATTTTACAAGATGTATAGTCTCTGCATGAAAAATGTTTTTCAAGACAGATTGTCTTCCAAAATAGTGGTCTTTAACTGAGGTAACTTTATCCAAAGGAAACTTATGTCACTATGTGTGTATACCTTAAAGAAAAAGCACACAATGAAGCTAAAAACATTTCAACGTGTGCTTAATTTCAGTGAATTTACCTTCATTGTGAGAAAAATCCACAATTCTGGAAAATATTCCCATTAACAGCCCAAAAACCATTTACAACACATAACTGGAAGCATAGTACCAGGTTTCATGAAGTTTACTTTTAAAACTGCTGTGTTACCCTTGTCATCACAACTTCTTTATCTCTGCCTATCATGCTAACCTGGTAAATATTTATCCATCTATTCTTTCCCTTTCACTGACTTACATTTTCGATTAACTTTATCTATAAAAATTCAATAGCACACTAACAGCTCAGGTCAATAAAGAGAGCACACAATAGTTTAGATGGATGTAACTTTCAACAGCCAGCAACACCATATATAATGAAATGATCTGACTACATTATATAGTCACATACAAGTCAATCCAACTGCAAACTGCACAGACCCAAATCTGCCACTGAATAATATGCCAGCAGATCTGAATCTATTCATTTTGTATGGATGAATCAGTATAACATGCAAAACTTGACCCAGGTTCAATGTTCTGTGGGGTTGGATCGGACCTGCACTCTCATGTTGCGTATATGTGGTAAAAAGGTGGGTACAATTAATCAATAAATGTTAAGATTAAACTTTTATTAAAGTTTAAACCATTTCCAATGAGTGAAATTAGTGACACAGCAGGCTGCAAGAGATAATATGGGCAGTTGTGAGAATAAAGGTTCATATCAGACAAATGATATTAATCCCACATGACATAAAAGATAATATAATTTTAATTTTATTAATTAGAATTAGTATCATCAATAATTATAAATGCCATTTTAAAAATTGTATAATATCAGCACCTACTTTGGTTGTTATATCTTTTCTTAAATGAAAATAAATTAGAGTCTCTCAAAGGAGCTAATGTTCTGCTGCAGAATTTTGTTTACTAGAACTTAAAGATAACACCAATTGTACTTTTGACTGCTCAGTAATGAAATTGATAATCTTGAGCAATAAAATTTGAAAAATCAGCCAATGTGGCAGCCATACTGCAATAAGATAAGCATCATTTTGATTTTGGACAAAAACAATTAAAAGAATTTTTGAGACATGACCACCCATCATGACAAGATTTCAGAATGTTCTATGGGACAGCCAGAAAGGCAAAACTGAGGTGTTATTGGCTTTATTTTCATATAAGCCCAACTAGATATCATCTCGATCTTTTAGTTAAAATATCTTCTTGAAACAATTTTGCATCTAAGAAAAGCAGCAATAACCAGACCTGTGGCGAATGTGCCTGTACAATTTCATGGCAATCCTCCAGGTAGTTTGGGAGAAATAGCTTTAACAAACATCTACTAATGGACATGTATACATTGGAAGGTCATACATATAGATCTCTTCTGGTCTGGACTTAATATACCTTCCTTGATTGTTTGATATACATGTGAAGACTAGGGAACAAGATTTTTATATACTCCCATCACTAGTTAGGAATGTCTCTGGACTGAAAAAAATATTATTTTAAGCATGTAACCCCACAACATGAGTACACTTGGAAGGCCATGGGGAATGGCTCAAGAACTTTGGGTTAAGTTTTAAAATCTGCTGACCTCTTCTGAACTTGGGGAGTAAACCTGGACTTAATATACCTTCCTTGATTGTTTGATATACATGTGAAGACTAGGGAACAAGATTTTTATATACTCCCATCACTAGTTAGGAATGTCTCTGGACTGAATAAAATATTATTTTAAGCATGTAACCCCACAACATGAGTACACTTGGAAGGCCATGGGGAATGGCTCAAGAACTTTGGGTTAAGTTTTAAAGTCTGCTGACCTCTTCTAAACTTGGGGAGTAAACCTGGGCTCTCAAATCAAGATGTCAGTCACATTCTCACTACAGACAGAAATTGTACCATGGGGCTTTTGGTTAGTAACTTAAATTGCAGCACAAAAATATTGCACTGTCCAAGTTTTAAAAACTTTTTTGTCTGACAAATTTTTTCACATATGCTCTCCATACTAAGGGCTGCCAAAACAACCTATGGGTACTATATTTCACAGATGTTACTATATTTTATTCATTATTGAATCAATTCTGGATAATCTTTTAGATTATTATCAAACTTTTGTCAGACAAGTGGAAAGTTTTTGTGGAAACCCTGACTATTACTATTTTATTATTATCACAATACATGTACATTTCCTTTTACAAGGAATATTGGGAACATGAGAAAGCTTGAAAGTAGCTTCTCATGGGTCAGTAGTTCTATCCAGGGTTTTCCCTGGTTCTTTCACCCTTTATACTGTCCACCATATAAAGCCTATATTGTGCTGAAAAATGGCATAAACCCCATAATAACAACAAGGAATATTACTAATTAACAGCAAATATTAATTCTATTCTTTTCTATTCTTATTGAAACAATAATGCCAAGTTTTAAACAAATTGTACAAACCTAAAATTTTAGTGTTTGCCAATAAAAAGACTGCTATAAGTGAACATATCCATAATAAGGGTAAGTTCATTGCATGAACTGATTAGGGTAAATTAGGATTTTCGATAGATTCTTAGGGTGAATTAGAATTTTCGATAGATTCTGACCAGTTCAAAATAGTAATTTTGGATTGCTGGACTTGTCCTTGTAGGTAAAAGGACCAAGCACACATCACAGAATGTGCTGTGCAACATGAATGGTGCTTGCCATCCAACACTGATGGAATCTTTTGTCTTTTTTCACAGAGATAACAATTAATATAGTGTTGACATTAAAAGACAAGCATTTCCAACTAACACATCTGTTGATAGATTGTGCTGCTGATATCATTCAGGATTGTGTTTTTTACCCCAAAAATGTAGCTCTTGGACATAATTATCATGGTAAAACACTGAAAAATAAAACTAGTATATATGTACATAATTATCATGGAAAAACACCCCAAAGGTGTAGCTTATATACATAATTTTTATGGAAAAACACCCCAAAAGTGTAGCTTATATACATAATTATCATGGAAAAACACCCCAAAAGTGTAGCTTATATACATAATTATCATGGAAAAACACCCCAAAAGTGCAATTATTCATGGAAAAACACCCCAAAAGTGTAGCTTATATACATAATTATCATGGAAAAACACCCCAAAAGTGTAGCTTATATACATAATTAACATGGAAAAACACAGGTATTAGATTATTTAAAACCAACTAAAGACAGTAGTTGTGTGCAGGTCAGCATGCCTGTGATTCATACATGCACTTAAATAATTCTGTACAACATGAAAATTGAAAGGCAAAGATCATAGGTTTAACAAGCACTCAGGTCAGCCAAGGTCAGCTGCTTTAGTGTGTCCAAGGGAAAGACACTTAAACTTAACTTCTATTTCCTTGGCATATTACAGCTGTCCCTCATTATATGCAATGCATTATAACACAGTTCTGGATACAACTGAGTATCACCGTTGATCCCATAAACAAGATCATACAAATGTGTAACACACCACTGTTCTCACTATATTACTGTTCTCAAAACAACATTGGTTCAGTACATAATGTGGTTAGTTAAGGACCCCAACTACCATCTTATAACAAAACAGAGTTGTGTATCCTAACAAAATTATTGTGAAAAACCAAACTCCTTTTGTAAAATGAGCTCTAATGAAATTATAAGTGTGCAAAGCTCTCCGACGTGAAATATTATGCCTTAATAAATGTATATCACATTAACCTATCATTTCTCTTGACCTCTTACGTGGCCCTGAAAGTTATCCACAAAATGAGATTCAGGAAAAGGAAAAGAAATGAGTATTCCTTGTCACAGCAAAACAAGTCTAACAAAATCTGGAAAAGTGATTTTGCTGGCTGATGAGATGAGGTAATGTAACACATAACTGTGATGATCAGATAACTGTGATGATTAGATAACTGCGATGATTAGATAACTGTGATGATCAGATAACTGCGATGATGAGATAACTTTATATAAATATTAACAGTTTCACTGACTGATTGAACACACCTCGTGCATTAGTATAATATGAAAAATGAGTGCATGTGTGTGCATGTGATTGGAAATTTTAACATAGCTTTAATAATTTTTCAGTCATATCACTACAATGTCTTCAGTGAGGCAGTTTATAATGATGTCTCACACTGGGGCATCATGCCACAAACATGCAGCATGATGTCCAACCCAATCACATTATCCTGATGCCAGGCCAACCAGTCCAACCTCTTAATGCTAGGCACCTAGTGAAGAAGCTGCTAGTACATTTTTATAAGTCCTTGGTATGATTAAACCGGAATTTAAATTAAAACCCGATGAAAAATTATCCCTAATGACATTCATGTATCCTTATATTATAAAAGTTTGTTTGAATTATTGCAGAAAGTATGTCCAGATTTTGGTCTAAAATCATGAGAAATGTTTGTGTTCTTGGCATCATTGATCAAAGTGCTTCATGTTGAGTCAATTATTTTGCCAGATTGATGTATGCAAAGATGCCTTTAGTTGAATTAAACTTCCCCATGTATTGGTATATACAGTTCACAATGCTGTAAACAGTATGTAGTCAGACATGTCACCACATAACATGAACAAAGTATATCCTATTTTGTTGAAATTAAAAGTGAACTAACAGTGTAAAGTCAACCATTAAATTATTTGACAGTAGATAATAGATCTGCTTCAGTCAGTACTATAATAAACTGTTCTTTATTCCTTATACATGAACACACACAAAGTATTGTCTATTAAGCACTTTTACTCATAAAAAGGAATTATCATGTACTTATATAAAAACACACCTTAGAAGAGAAAGTTTTATCAACAGCTTTGCACATTCAAGTCAAGAGTGATTAAATAAAAACACACAGGTAAGCTCTGTTGAGAACTATTTGACAATAAACCTATAAACTGAACCCCATCATGTCAATATTCTTCTATATTAATGAAGGTATTAGTGTTAGATTATATGTGTAAACATGAAATGAAAAACATTCCTTCTGCATAAAACAGTTATTAAACTTGAATATATTAAGTATTTCCAATGGTAAATATTAGATGGAGTTTTGGATTAGGGAACCTAGGGCACTATTAATGTTGTCCTAAAATTGTATGGTTAAAATTTGGACATTTTGCTACAGGAAAGTATAATCTACCAATTTGTACTAAACAAGAATGACTTTTAATTTTTTAAATGGTTTCAATTTATTAGAAATTCTTACTCAACATCTCCTAGAGTGCATAAACTTGCACATCTTAATAACATGGCTTAAGAAATTAACTGGACTATTATAAGAAAAAAAAATCAAATCACTATTACAAATCATATGTTCATGCCCTGTATTCATTCCTTCATTAAATCCATATGATAGTAAAGAAATTCCAACATTTCTTCAAATTGACAAGTTACTATCCCCCTTAAATTTATAGTTTTAGAAGAGACCATATCATACATGCATCTCTGTATGAACCTGCATTGAATTACCTTCCATTCTGTCATTGATTTCTGACAATGCTATGATTTCACATGGTCAGTGCATGGTTCTTCTCCCAAATTATTTTTAAACAATTTGAAACAAAAAACAAAAGTCTGGAAGAAAATTCAAATCTAAATAAACATTTCTTACATAGCAGCATTTAACAGAAAGTATAATTAAGAGGTTATAAAATGTATGCTAATTAGATCTTATGAATTATTTCAGTATCTGCTCTTGGTCATGCCCACCTTCATTTGCATTGGAAAATCTTGCTAACTGCAAAAAGTTGTATAAAATCTACCACTTGGACAAAGGCCAGGTACAACACTCTTGCAGGAGCTATTATAAAACATGTCATTGTGAGATTAATGCAATAAAACCGTTGATTATATTTTCAAGCCATACCTTAATTTCTCACATGTTCCAATAGTTATCTTATTTTCATATAAAAGTAGAATTTACTGTCTAAATTATCAGTACTCAATTTTATGTTGTCCCAGGCAACTAATGAAGCCATGAACCTGAGTAGCTTATTAGTTTCCATGCTTGACTTGCAACAGAATGGGTGAACTGCCATTGCATGTTATTATGAACACACTTTATTCCAATCCCCTAGATTGTGTTTCTGTGCCCTACAAATGCCAAACAAATTCTTAAAGAAAAACTACTTTCAAAATCTTATTTAAATCTAATCAACACCTTCTGAGTTATCAATGCCTAAAACTATTACACATGTACATATATTATTATTTATTTTCTATATTTAAACACACATTGTGGGATCTTGTTAGTTTATGACCTCACAAGCTGAATTAAAATACATGCTATAAAGTATAAAATATTCTGTAAATAACTCAACAGTGACCTCACCATTGGTCACCTGTAAGGTGATAAGTAATAATTTCATCAGACATAGCAGAACACTAAAAGATAACTCTTATAAGTCACATGATCAACAGCAATCACTGATGAAGGCAGTTGTGACATTGCCAGATTTTTTTTAGGTCTAAGATATTTATGTTCTGAGTATAATAATTAATAAACAACAATTTCTGACTCCCCAAAACTTACCTGAATATAACAGTCAGATTTATTAAGGATCAAACTTTGACGCTGACAGCACTGTAAAAATCTGGTCATTGTGTTTTGATGTATTTCAGCTTCATGTCTGTAATAAAATTCTCTCATGAAAAGTTCAATTTCTGTGATGAAATCCACAGCTTATGTAGCAATAATTCTGAAATCGTTGAATCTCAAACTAGGCTCCAATATAAATATTAACTGACTACAAGATCCAATGTCAAATACTTATAAATCAATGAGAATTACCTTTCAGTAATTCAGTGATACTAGTATATTCCTAAAATGTTGGGATCAGGCTGCACTTGAAACCACCCAAGAACAACTGGCTGATCCAATTGCAGCTTAGATCTTTCATTCAGCCAATCACATCTTAGATCTTTCATATATCTAACCAATCACTAGATGCCAAGGAATTTAGCCACAAAAACTGAGTTAGTATGCAGCTGTTCAAAATCTGTCCTGTTTAAGTAATGGCAGTTACAAAATGACTGGCTGATTGGAACATTTTGGTGCCAAGTAAGCTTTGTTAACGTTGATCAGCATCTATTCATTGAAAGGCTTCTCATGCTAAAACACTTTCTGTCAAATTCAGTTCATCATTTTTGTTAGCAGTGACAGCCATGTTTGATGACTGATGGTTAACTTCAGTACAAAATTTGAAAGCCTACATTCAAGGCTGATTTCTGTGAAATTTAATTAAATTATGTTCCTCTCAATTTAATTATATTCTGTGCATCATTTTTTATGTAATTTGATGAAAGTTTTGCAGAGTGACAAAGTTGACTAAACAAAATAATATAACCCTACTCAAAAGAAATACATTTTTGTTGTTAAATTTCTAAATTTGATGTATGCAAATTCCATGGGCTGAACTCATTTGTTACTCTTCATTCTGTCAAGACATAACATTTACATAATAATGCAAGTCATCATCACCATTTATGTCATTTAACCAAGTTTCAAACCTTCATTTTCTTTGATTGGAATTGTTCAGAAAAGAATCACTTAATTCAAAAGAAATTTTCTAAATGACTAGAAAATCCACACCCATGGTAAAAAGGAAGTTAGCAGAAAAATCCAAAGAACTAGTTTCATTGCTTTTAGGCACAGATTATATAAGTCTTATAATTTTTAGAAGGATTTCACTGCCAGAAAATACAAGTATTTTAATCTAGAGCTGTGGGTCTGGTGGCCAGGTTGTATAAGGCTGTTGTCTTTACAGATCACTGACATCTCACCTGTCTCAGGCTCAACCATCATTAATATGTGAGAAAACTTGTCAGAAGCTTTTGTGGGTTGGTGGTTTTTCCTAAAAATTTTTTTGAGTTCTTCCTCCACCAGAAATACTAGCCACTATGTACACACACACACACACACACACACACACACACACACACACACACACACACACACATACATACATACATATGTATCTCTCTCTTGAGCTGCAAAATTTATGATACTTTTCATTACTTAATCTGTTTAAATTACTGTACTTCTAATTTTTAAAGCAACTTTAATAATTTACTAATGGGAATGATATAGATTTACCAGCTTTGATTTGTGGGTCTATCTTCTGCTCTTTGGGTAAAATCTTTGACTAATTTGATTTCTGGGGGAAACAACAATTCGAAGAGCACTGATCAATTATCTTATTAAAACTGGATTTGTGCAAGATTTAACAGAAATTATCTCCTGGGAATGTGTCCCATACTTGGCCTCTGAAAAAGATTGTAGGAATGCAGACTATATGCAGCCCTGGGAAGAGGTTTCAAATGTATAAAGTATAGAATGAACTGAATTCTGTTTTTTTCTGGAACATAAATAATTATAAACCTGAAATAGTCTTCTGACATAGACATATGAACTAAGGCTTACATTTCACAAGAAATAATATTACATATTTACATTGAAGGAAAATGATTTAATCACAGGTCACTAGATGTAGATAAACTTTCTTATAACCTAACCCCCCCCCATGAATTCTTATAACAGGAGGATGGCAATTTTATCAAAACTTTTAAACATTAGTATTACCAATATCAATAATATCATTTAAAACAGCAGTCAGTAGTCAAAATAACAATTTTGGTGTAGGAAAATGGTGTGAAAAGTTGTAAAAGTTCTCCTCTGTAGCTCCCTGTTTGGGCTGTTGTAAGTACAAACCACCACACTGTACATGTACACTCCTGATGGTGGTAAAGGCAATATCAAATTACAACCCCCTCTGTATCTGTGAGGCAGCACAGCAAATGGTACTCTGTTTGCTGATTGGCTGAAAATACCACCTCCTTGATAACTACACTTTACACTTTATTTTAACTTTGTTTATGTCTGCTTTATCATATCTTACATTAATTTCCATGCTTGTCTTTTTAGATTTGCATGTTTTCATTAATATTCAATTGCAATATTAATGATGTGATTGGTAATTACATTACAGTAAAACCTGTCTTGAGAGACCACTGCTATGAAAGACCACCTGTCTTGAGAGCCCAGATTCTCTATGTACAGATTTACTGATTATATAGCATTATGACCTGCTATGAGACCACCTGTCATGAGAGACCATTATGTATTGGCAGAAGGGGTGGTCTTTCAAGACAGGTTCCACTGTATTATTATTATTATTATTATTATTATTATTATTATTATTATTATTATTATTATTATTAAATTAAATCTCTCTCTCTCTCTCTCTCACTCAAAAGTTCATGTCAGGCGCTTCAGTCTGTAATAAATTCAACTAGAATCTATTTTATTTCAGTCAGTTTTATGCCAAGTATTCGAGCTCTCTACAAGCACTTCCAGCTAATCCTGAGCCTTTAGTCTGAAATGGTTTACAATTATGCATCATGTGAACCTTGAATAACTAAATTTAGATTCTTAGCTTTCTGAAACCATGAATCATGTCTTCCTGAAATAAAAGGTAAATAAATCCTGCTTTAATTGGAAAAAATAAAGAATTCTCATATTCAAAGGTAAAAAATTAAATGAAACCAATAGATAGTAATAACTACAGTTATTTACCTTAAATGCAATGATTTTTAATTATTTAGATTCACTATTTTTCCCTTACCCCAACAACCCCTCTCAGGATCACCAATTTCAGGAGACAGGATTAATGAACCCATTTTCAATGGCCTTCATATATCACTGAATTTATACTATTTGATGGCTAATTTTCTTTTCTATAAATTATTATTATTATTATTATTATTATTATTATTATTATTATTATTATTAGTAGTAGTAGTAGTAGTAGTAGTAGTAGTATTAGTTGTAGTAGTAGAAAAATTATAGCAAAATTTTGATTTTCTATACCATTTTTGGTCCTTCAGACAAGTATAAATTTTGATTTATTGCATAAAAATATGACATCTGACTTCAAGATTACATGTAACTCTTACACCAAACCTCATTCTAGTCTTGAGATAATGGTGAATGGTCGATTATACAAAGTTAACCAAATAAATTCAGAATTTTGAACAAACCTTTACTTCTGAATTAAATAATCTCCTACCTGCTTCCATGCTGAATTCTTTAAGAAAAGAAATATAACTTGCACTATTTAATTACTGTACATAACAAATGCACAGAACCCTAGAAAAACAACTATTACTGAAGCCTAAACTTTATTATAAGCATCCATTCACATATGCACCTGTAACTTTATCATATCACAGCACATTTGAGATTTTAACTCCAATCTTTAATAAATGTTTAATTTCAGATTTTATTGTAATTTATTCTAGTATGTCTATAATCTCATGTCCACTTTTTGGCTTTCACAGACATATCATCTGTCAAGTACATTACCTGTTAATGTTGCTTGGAATATTACAAAATTTATCCCTATGCATTTGTTTTGAGAGGTATCTGGTTAATATCACATATTCAAGCTCTCCAGTAAAAATTGATATCTGATTTATTACCTGTTAATGTTGCTTGGAATATTACAAAATGTATCCCTATGCATTTGTTTTGAGAGGTATCTGGTTAATATCACATATTCAATCTCTTCAGTAAAAATTGATATCTGATTTATTACCTGTTAATGTTGCTTGGAATATTACAAAATGTATCCCTATGCATTTGTTTTGAGAGGTATCTGGTTAATATCACATATTCAAGCTCTCCAGTAAAAATTGATATCTGATTTATTCATGAAACCCAATATTGTGTTGGGAGTCAGTAATTTTTTAGTGTTCCAGGCAGTGCATGTTTTTACCAAGCATCCATAAAACATCTTTGCTAATTGATGGTAAAGCAATGACAGAATGTTTGGTTCAGAGCCCAATCTGCCAATCAAATTTAGTTTCAAAACCATTCATGTCAAGCTGACATGCCCATGTGTGTAAACACCTGTTTATTTGAAATACAGTGAATGCTGCAAGTGCTGATGGCATGATCCAAGCAGCAACAAGTATCTTGTGGGTGATTACCAGCTCATAGTTGGCAATTAATATTTGGGCTGGACCTTAAATTTCAAACAAGGGATACACTGTTGTACCATATGCATAATGTCAATACCATAATACAAAAATTATTAAGCACCAACAATGAATACTAAATTGTAAGAACAACAAATTTTTAACAAACAATTTAGTGTAACCTGAAAACCAACTGATTTTCCTATTTAACTGAGTACATGCTCCTTTTGGGTCAGTTATGGGGTGTCTGTGTTATGACTTAACCATACCTTTTAAATCAAACCAAAACTGCAGAGCAGGTTTGTGCTTTCAACCATTCAGTGCATTCTTGTCTTTTGCTTAGGGATTGGCAAAAATAACTTGTAGTCATGGCCCTTTAGGAAAATAGTATTATACTTAACTAAATGACTGAATGATGTTACTATAAGAGTGATTTACTTATGCCTACAATCAATAGATAAAAACATTGTGGGATGGGAATATCTATTGGTGAGTGGATACTGTTACATTAGCTTCCCCTTAAATCAAGTGCTTTTGGATACAAGCTTGATGTTGCAAAAAGGGAATAATCTCCAGGAAAATAAAAATCATACTAAATGACAAATTTACCTCAGATTACCCTAATGACCTGTTCTGAGATATGATCCTGTCTATCATACAATAAAAGAGACAAGGTAAGTAACTTCCAAAAACTTTGTTCCATGCTTGACCCCAAGTTTTCTTCTGCTTTTCCCGTCTTTTAAGGCACATGATAATTAATAATCTATTATTTGTGTTACTCTTGAGATATTTTCTATCCACCAAGCCATCATTGATTTTTCTGAGTTGAACTAGACTTAAGTTATAGTCTCTGAAATGTATAAAATGCATGAATTTTGCCTGCCAGCACAAAGTTAAGCTCCTCTGCAATGAGCTTAATTTACTGGGAGATATAGTGTATGAAATACACTTTGGCTTAAAAAGAGACTCAACCAGATGCATGGGTGTTATTAAAGTATTACCCTTTGTGCTAATCATATTTCCCTATCAATGTGTGGGCTGCATAGTTAGGAAGGTTTGAAAATGAGTGTAATGTGAATTTGATCTGTGTGGACTTAAGATAATTCTTCCATAGAACACAATTCCTAAAGTTGAATCAAGCTAATGGCAAATAGGAACACACTTTTCCATCTATAACTGATTTCAGATTAATGAAGGATTGTATCGTGGAAGGAAATAGTGGATCTAGCATGGGCAGAAGTTTTTGGAAGTTACTTACTTTGTCTTTTTTAAAGCTGGATAGAGAGGATCCTATGTCAGAATGGGTTATGGTGGTAATATGAAGTAATTTTGTTCACTGTATGATTATTTTCCTTCAGATCTTATCTTTTTTCAGCAAGCTTGCATTTAGCACTAGTCCTGCAATGTAAGCCCCATCACCCCAATATTTTTCTTCTGGTTTGGTCTTACTGCCTGACTAATGACACTGTGTAGCATGTTTTGATGCCGATTAACAGTGTAACAAAGTCAAATTTTCAGGAATATGACACACAACTGGCAACCAATAATGACTTTTTTCTACAAAGTAAAGTTATAATGTTTTTGTCAGATTTTATTTACCATGATGTCTTTACTCTAATAAATCCAAATTCTCACAAAAGAAATGGACCTGTTTTCTTATTTTGTTGGCCAGCATTTCAGTTGGCTGGAAAGTGATGAAAGTCGGAAATGCCCAAATACTGGGTTAGGTTGAAATATTATTCTTTAATGAAATGAATAAAAATTATATTATCCCTATTGAAACTATAAGTAATTTTTCATTTCGTTCAAGAAACATATCCTCCATATGACCTACTTCAGCATTCCTAGACTACCATCACATTGCAACAAATTCAAATGTATGTAAATGGAGCATGAAAATACATCCATTTGCTAATATATTTTGATTCCACCAAGATAAAGCAGCACAGTAAGTATATTAATTACACATAAATTTGTGGAGGAGTGTCGATATAGGCGGCCAAGTGTGTGAGATATTATTGAAACTGGCTACTAGTACAAATGTCAACGACATTGGAACGCAATATGCAAGGCTGTTATTTGGGTTGTAAGACGTAGTATTAAAACAAAAAAACAAAAACACAAACAAAAAACATGTGCTACGTCTTACATGTAGGATTAGTCGAGCACCTGTTGAAACGCCAGCAAGTTAAAAGTGTTAGGGGCCCCTCTTGACAGGTTAGAAATTATAAACTGGGGAATAAATTAACATATTTTGTGCATTTATATTCCTTTGATAATGTTCGTCTTTAAAAATCGGCGTGTGTGTGGTGTTACAAACAATCGGGAAGATAAGCAAATACCAAGTATCGTCAGGGATACACATGTGAAAACTCCAACTCATTGTAGAAGTCCCAGTTAACCCAATACTCTGTCAAGAACTTACCTCTTTCGTTTTTTCTTGCGCTTCATTTTGGCTTTGAATATGGGTTGCCGTTGTGCTGCTGTAGAGTAATCGAAACTAATAAAAACTTTCCAACAGTTCCAATTCTGACCAGCGTCTTTCCGCCATTCTGTTGTCACGATGAAGCATATAGTTAGACTGGTTGCCTATACTAGTCTCCTATTCAGGTTATGACACACTTAAGGATAAAAGGAAACCAGGTGGGTCTCGCCTAAACACGGTCATGTACAGCAATGGAGACAAAAACTGAGTACTGTAAAAGCAATTCCAGTAATGGAACAAGAAAATTAATCATTTTGCAAAGAGAGTATTGATGATGGGTTTTGTTAAATTATAGGAAAATAAGTTTGTTTATTTTTTGTTGTTTTTCATCCAATGACATTAGTATCATATATGTGATAGGGCTGCCGAGTTCTTTATTCGAACGCCACTTGCATATACGGTAAGGGAGTCTTATGTATGTATGTATGTATGTATGTATGTATGTATGTATGTATGTATGTATGTATGTATGTATGTATGTATGTATGTATGTATGTATGTATGTATGTATGTATGTATGTATGAATGTATGTATGTATGTATGTATGTATGTATGTATGTATGTATGTATGTATGTATGTATGTATGTATGTATGTATGTAGGTAGGTATGTAGGTATGTATGTATGTAGGTAGGTAGGTAGGTAGGTAGGTAGGTAGGTAGGCAGGCAGGCAAGCAGGCAGGTAAGTATATCAACTATTTTAGAATGACATGGGTAGAAAAAAGAAATTTTTGAAGTTGGCTTTTAAAAGAATCGAGTATACTGAAAAAATATACATGATGTAAATATACATAAAATAATAAAGATGATGGGTATCATTTTGTTTCCAGAAGGTATAAGAGGAAAAATAAAATACGATTTATTTAACGTAGGCACGATTGAAAAAAATTCATCATAAGTTCAAGTGACCTTATTACTGACTTTATAAAAAAAGTTATTAAACATTATTTTTAAAACAATGATTTACAAGGCATATAGACATAGCGTAATACAGTACAATACCTAATATATCATTTAATTTTATGTTAATTATGAGTTATCTGACAATCAGTGTGCTAAGCTGTTTGAATACCATATATCGATCGATCGATCGATCGATCGATCGATCGATCGATCGATCGAGAGAGAGAGAGAGAGAGAGAGAGAGAGAGAGAGAGAGAGAGAGAGAGAGAGAGAGAGAGAGAGAGAGAGAGAGAGAGAGGTAATGGAATTCGTCACCCGAGATGTTATGATATTTGGTACATCAACTTCATTTATATTGATTTTATTACATTGCATTGACCATTTTGAACATGTATTTGATGTATTAGTGGCCAACAATTTAAAATAGATAAGTACATTTCAGCATTCAGTTTCTTTCATATGTGGATATCTTTTTTTTTTTTTTTTTTTTTACAAAATTTGACAAACGCTTTTTCCTTTGGATATTTGTTTCTGTTTTTGGTTTGCTTGGTTTTTTTTTAATTTATTTTTTTAATTTCGTTTAAACATAACCAATATAACCAAAATAACAGGATGATTTTAATATAAATCTTAGTTCATTCCTTTCTCATACAAATATGAGAAAACATTTTACAAATATATTGCAAGTACACCTTTACCAGTAAACACGAATTGTTTCATTAAAATAAAATAACTATAACAAATTTATTTTATATAATAATTATGTACTTTTAAATACGGATAGTGCAACAGGTGTGAATGCGGCATTTGATGAAAGCACTCTCTCCTAGTTTTAGTAATGCATTTTAAATGTTTTAGTCATTAGATCTAAAATAGAAATCAGTTCAACATTTTGATAAAAATTCAGAAAAAGCACCCGAACACTCAAGAAGTCTCTTAAATAGAGACAGAAATAAAATAAATAAATATATTAAGTGACATAGCTATGTAACTATTATTTGTTACCGTAAATTAGTATACACCTTCACAAGCGCCAACTGTCCCAGTTTGCTCTAATCCTTGTCACTCCATTTTGTGATATTTGGATATTTATAAACACACACATACAATATATATATATATATATATATATATATATATATATATATATATATATATATATATATATATATATATATATATATATATATATATCGTCGTGAGTGGCCGAAGAGTCCGACCCTTGCATGGCAATCTTTGTTACACTTGCTGCAGGTGAATATGGATTATTGTTGGGGCTGATGTTGGTTCGCCTTCCTCTTGGCTCGCTTTGTAGCGAGGTTTGCTATTATCCCTTCCTCGGCTTTCTGAATGCCTTGTCTCACAGCAAGTCGCCACTCGTAGCAGTTGTTCTCCCAGTTGTCGACGCTGATGTTGACCTTTTTCATGTCCTTTTTGCAGACGTCTTTGTATCGCAGACGTGGCCGTCCAGTCGGTCGTGTGCCTTCTGCTAGCTCGCCGTATAACAGGTCTTTGGGAATGCAGCCTGTATCCATTCTCCTGACGCCAGCGAAGGCGCCTCTCGTTGAGGATAGTGAACCTGCTCTGACATCACATACGGAAGAAGGACTTCTGCAGCTGGTATGTCGCCGCTCCCACGCATGTAAAGAGTTCGGACTGACCATCAGTTTGAAGAAGACGGATGTCATGGCGCAGGATGTAGACTCCCCTCCAACCATCACCATTGATGGGTACAACCTTGAAGTTGTTGAGAACTTTACATAACTTGGGTCCACCATCTCCAGCTCGCTCTCCATTTATGCTGAGGTGAACGGCAGGATTGTTAAGGCAGCAGCAGTTATGGCAAAACTGAACCAGAGGGTCTGGAACAATCTCAACCTCACCGAGAAGACCAAACTGCGTGTCTACCAGGCATGTGTGCTCAGCACACTCCTCTACAGTATCGAGGCATGGACCACCTACACGAGCCACGGAAGGAAACTCAATAGCTTCCATCTGAGATGCTTGCGGCGCATTCTGTGCATCCAGTGGCAGGACAAAGTACCCAACAAGGAGGTTCTGGAACGGGCCAGCATAAATATCATGTGCACTATATATATAAATATATATATATATATATATATATATATATATATATATATATATATATATATATATATATATATATATATATATATATATATCTTAACGTCAGTAGAAGACTAAAAATAAAAACAAGAAAACGAAGTGGAATAATATAGATTTTTATTTACATAATATACAATTCAACAAAATATATAACCAGTTTATTGGAAGTCCATTACACCACCACTTAAATTGATCTCTTACATTATTGTAATTCTGGGTCCATTACTGTAACTAAATATTTTAAATAAAACCTCAGAGATATAAAAACAAATAATAAACGGTCAATAAACTGGATACATAAATAATATAGTTATGCTTATTTCCATGCCTATACATTTACAGAAAGATCTATTTTATTTAATCGAAGATGAAGACAATACCTCACAATACCACCAATATCAGAATGAACTCAATACCTCACAATACCACCAATATCAAAATGAACTCAATACTTCACAATACCACCAATATCAGAATGAACTCAATACCTCACAATACCACCAATATCAGAATGAACTCAATACCTCACAATACCACCAATATCAGAATGAACTCAATACCTCACAATACCACCAATATCAGAATGAACTCAATACCTCACAATACCACGAATATCAGAATGAACTCAATACCTCACAATACCACCAATATCAGAATGAACTCAAGTATGGAATTACAGAAATTATTTTTGCATGTTACCAATGCTACACTCAAAACGTTTGAAGAATTCAACCCTGGTATTGCATTTAATATCTACGTTTAAGGCAAAACATAATATAACCATACACTATCCCCAAATTTACGAAGCAAAGGCGGACCGAAGTTGTTCAGGAGAATGATTGATTCAGATGCGTGGTATCATTACCTATATATAAAAATATTTCACGATTGCTTAATCAAGATGGCAAGAACCATGGTAAAATTTTTAGTGTCGAGGCTGCCTGCATTTATTTACCACGTAACAAGGGCTTGACAATCAACGACGTTTTTATAGTGGAAATAATGAAAAGCCGTAGCGTAAAATCAAGCTAGAACCCGCAGGACTATTCTGAAGGTCACTAAGTTGAATTATTTTTTAAACCGCTCGAACTTGATTCGACAACAGATCTCATTGCCAGCAGACATCGTTATGACCAAGTACACCACAAACTCATTGCTGGATCTGTTATGCTTAAGCTCCTCCGATGAAATAGTTCACAATCACTATTACATCACTGGCGCATACAGAGAAACTGCACAGAACATACAATCTACAGCTGAGAATTTACTCAAACAAGACAAATTCCCATAGAACTTCACGACCTTGATGGCAACTGGATTATGCAAGCAGTAACAACTACACCAAAGAAGAGTAATCCCTAATACGATGGAGAAATAAACGCCATTGAAGCTCTGCCAGCTGCAGTTTAACGATAAGTTACAGTTTCTGAATTCCCGTTCGAACATTCTGATAAGGAACCTCGCAGCAAATAATGATTACTGCTATCAGAAGGATAAAGAAAAGATGGTCTTCTAACCTACAGAGATTGACGATACGGATGTTTTCCTTATTTCGATCCAAAACAACAGCAACAGTCACAAAACAGGAAGACAAAAAGTATCATGCTGCCGGAACAAAAAAAAAGAACATATGCTCTCTTGTTTTTCTCATGCCCCGGACTGAAAGAATCACAGACCTAGCTATGGAACTTTGTTGTGGATGTCAAATCAATCATCGCAGTAAAAACAAAATGACACATGTTTGATGATAAGAATCGTTGGACAGGAATATAGAAGAGGCTTTGACCCTCGTCTCAAAGAAAAGATTTTAAGAAGTAGTACAAAAACTTGCGTGAACTTTCTTTTCTACCACTGACTTGTCTATAAACTGAAAGCATCGACCTCTCTTAAAACAGAGTATGGAGATTCTCCATTGCTCATATATTTCCTTGACAGAACTTGTCAAGAATAAAGTTAGGTATGAAGAAAACAATGAAACAACGGGTACTTTAATCGCCCTAAAACGTAAAAGCTCTATGGGGTATACCACAAAGAAAATGGTCAAATTAACATTTTTTATTGTAAATGTTTTTTTATGTCAAGATAGGTTGTTGTACCTATCACAAGAGGAGAAAGTCAACCTTTTAACTTTTATGTCAATGATCTTACGATTAAACTGGGAGATTTTCTTACAATGTGCAAGGCGCTGCCTTGAGATCAGACAATTACATACAAATAAAATATGTTTAGAGATAACGTGTAATTAAGTTGTTTGACAAAGTAAACGGCAAAAATATTTTTGTTTTAATGATAAAATGGTGGTTGTGCAGACCGCGTATTGGTCAGCATAATCCACCAAGGCAATTGTTGCACACTCCACTCTTTAGTGTTAACATTTTCCTTGCTCATTTCAATTGAATTAGATCGAAGTTATTGATCAATATCTGGCTTGAAACTAATTAATAACAGAGCTTATTGAAGAGTATTTTTCAAGCGCAGGAATTTTAAGCTGTTTCTGGGTTATAAGACAAAAGGACCCATATCACGTACAGATATCTAGCTTGACGATAAGCAGCACTTCAATCATTTTACTTTCATCTTAAGTATAAATCCAAACATTTTCTGCTGTTAAAGTCTCTGATGAAGCATACTTAAAATTCTGCCAGTAAAGAGGCAATAAGGCAAATGTTTCGACATAGTGACACGAGAGTGGTCTATTTTTGAGTTTGAATTGCATTGTTTATTGTCTGCTTGTGCCCGTCCATGGTGACGCAAAATATAAAGAATACTAAGTCACAGGTAAATTGTGTAAACATTGAGATCTTTTGCTACTTTTAAAGCATTTTGACCCCTGGTTTTCACATAAAACGGCATCAGTTGGTGGTGACATCAGTGTTGTACTTTTGAGCGAATCCAAAGGAAATTCTACTCCCAACTGTCCTAATTACGGACAAGTTTCACGATCTTGATCATTTTAGTAGAGGTTACAAGACGGCTCCATGACAACTCAGCCTTGGAATAACACTGAATTACATTACAAACATGTAAGATATGATGATATGTGCGTCTTTTAGAAAGAGGTGGAAAAAGAAAATGTTTTTATTAACTATGTAACTGTCGTCTTGCAATATCGACAATATCTGAGAACTTTCATTTTCCTTCTTATTTATTAAGAGCAATATGCTCAGCAGTGAAATAATCGCAATAATATAATGCAGCATTAACAAATGCATATACATAATTGGCAGAACGAGTATTATAAACGTCACAAGCGAGAAAGGATGCTTTGTGAATGTTTATACCAATTCATCTGCATCCATTCCTAACGGCAATGAAAGATCATGAAAGAAGAACAAAATGGATCTCAAACATCAGTAGGACACAACCAACAAGTAAAAGATGTGAACTCCAAAATCATTGTTTTTATGTGTAACAAGCAATTCAAGCACCCCAAATCCCAGTTATGGGGCGTGACAAAATAAAATAATTTGTACGATGAGTATTGTGTAGAATTGAACAAAGCTTTGAATAGCAACCGGTACGAAAAAGATAAAGCACAGTCTGGATTAAATTTTACTAATGCAGTGCACATTATTACGTGTCATGATCACGTGCTTTCATCTGACATTCATAGAGAAGTAGAAGTACATTTTGATAGGAAGCCGATCACAACCATTGGTGTTCCGAATGAATATAATGAAACTATACAGGAATGGGACCACGGTTTTGGTGTACAGAATTGTGAAACTGTATAATTAAAGTTAAAACAAAAGCTATAAAAAAGTAACCATAAATTGCGTTGTTCAGTGGAGTGTAGGTACTTACAGGGTAATAAGAAAATTAGGTTAAATACTAGACTTCATGACAAAACTAATGTTTATACTCTGTATATCATTATTTTATCTAATGCTGAGAATTGACGTTAGTGGGAGGTAAAGAAGACATCACATTATGTAAGCAAAGGAAGTGCAAAACAGACAAAACAAGCGAATTCTATTATCAAAGGATATCCTTGTTTTAATGAAACATATCATAGGACTCACAAGTGACGACCTAACGGACATAGACCTAACACATTACAAGTATTATACTCTCATAATTACCTGGGTGAATTCCTTGTCAGTTGAATTGAAAGGTTTTGTCCAGTTTCCCCCATAGGAAGCGGTTATATGTAATATTTCCAAGGCATTCAAAACTGTATATGAAAGCACAAGGATCATCATAGATTGAATGGATATATTTATTGAAGAGATTTGTATATAGGCAGACATGGTCCTATTACAAAAAATAACACTAAAATGTATTGCTGGAATAACTCCATTAGGTATGATAAGTTACATATCTGAAGCAAGGGGTGGGATGGCATCAGATAAACAAATTGTTGTCGAGGTAGGCTTTCTAAATTGGCCAGATCCATATTACCTAGTTATGGTAGATTAAGGATTCATAATGAAAGAAGATGTTTTGCTCATCTTACCATTCCTCAAGGTGCACAGGGTAAGAAGCAAATGACCTTCAGACGATGTTAAAAGAAAAAAGTTGCAAATCCTAGGTTTAATGTGAAAGACCCATCAACCGACTTAAAATGTGTAAACGTTTGAAGAAAACTCTTTCGATTACTGATGACATTATCAATGTATGTGCTGCATTATGTGATTTGCTTCCACCATTAGTTCTGAATGTATGTAAAAATATCACCACAATTACCTTATCACCACAATTACCTTATCTAAATTAACAAATATTGAAGCTCGCCATAAAGCAATTCTAAAATCAATAAGTACTCTGTCAGTATTAACAATACTAATTATAATAAAATAAAATTAGATTTGAACTTCTATTCCATAGTATACGAAAAGTAATAAATTTGATAAGTAAATTTGTGTGGTTTGTTTTCTATAGTTCAAGCTTAGGATATTACAATTTTCTTACACTATTTACAAAAGACAATAAAAGCTAAATGTGCCCTACTAAGTGAGGATACATAAATAAAAGTGAGGAATGGTAGTTTTAGAAAATTTGATTGTAAACATTCATGATAAATAAAAATATTTCTCAAAAGTATAGCAATATTTAAATATTGCCATAAACATTCAACCAATTCTTCCTATGAATATAAATATAACTGTACTACTATCTTAACCATACCATGTAATTACAGGTTCCCATTGGCATGGTTTGATATAATAATCTAACAAGTGTAAATGTGATTTCACGTAACAGGCTGTGTGGTTTTACATACCGCAGGTAGAGATCAACCATTGGTTACATATAAACATTTACTGGTTCCATTGGTTACATATAAACATTTATTGGTTACATTGGTTACATATAAACATTTATTGATTATATTGGTTACATATAAACATTTATTGATTATATTGGTTACATATAAACATTTATTGGTTACATTGGTTACATATAAACATTGATGACTATCCTTCTGCACGATAGTTAACTGATATAATGAAATGAGCTGTGTTGTTGTTGTTGGGCTTAACGCCATTTTTCAGCAGACGATAGGCTATTCATGGTGGCCAGTAATAATGGTGGAGGAAGAAACCGGAAAATCACCGGAAAGAACCACCGATCCACGAGAAGCTACTGTGTAAATTGTGAAATGAACTGTGTAAACTAATGCATTTTTTGTTTTATTTGGAGATCATGCTTAGATAATTATAAAGCAATGATTTCACCTGTAGTTGATATACTAAAGCTCATAGAGATTGCTTTCAATCATGACAAAATATACGACAAAATATTTGCAAAAGCACAATTTACAGTAAACACATATCCAATGGAGTTCAAATGCCACATAATTTATGT
>JAEAOA010000576.1:202500-345000 GCA_016746295.1 Potamilus streckersoni
AACACTTATTTAGTCATAAAATTAAAGAAACTAAGCTTTTGTTATCATTTAGTTCTCTTTCAACGCGAGCATTAGAGGACAAAAATATATCCACACCTTCTGCACATGTAGCACACATCCATATTGTAGCACTGGACAACACCAGACACGTTTTTCATTGACGTGAACAAATTGCATTTGTACTCCAAAGGTTTGAATATGTTATTCGATGAAAACTGAATCCAGCAAAATCGCAGACATGAGAGGGAAATATAGATCGATTGCTTGAAGGCATATGCCATTCACGCAAGACACGATGTTTGGTACATAACAAGATTTACTATGTCCAGCTGAACTATCTCGCAAATAAACGTTTTTTTTTTGAAAATACATTATCTCTGTGCACATAATTGTTTCGCTAGTATGGTTTAAAAAAGTAGTGTTAAAGTAAGTTATTGCTATGCATAATATTTGCCCGCAAATAATTGCAATGGCAGTAGCTGTAAAGGAAAGTAATATTTCCTTTGGTCAGAATGTTACCACGTGATTAAAATGAATTGCTTTTATTTCTATTAGAACTGAGAACTACTTTTCTAAAATGACAACTTATACATACAGTACATCAGAAAATGAATACTGCCAGTATAGGCAGGCACGAAGTAAGCATTCACAGCATCATTCCATGATGCTAGCCATTTCTGACGTAAACAGTCTTTGACACAACGTTTAAAATCCGTATACGGTGTAATATAATCAGATGGTTTTAGTGATAGGGCAATTGCTTTGTCATTACCTTTAATTCCAAATTTGGTTGGGGAACTAACAGTATACTGTATTGTGTGAGGCACTCATCACAGTATGTTTAAGGAGAACATTAGCTAATAAAGGATTCTCCAGTTTTTTATGATGTACTGATAAATTCAGAAGATGATGTTTAAAATACGCTTGCTTGCAATGTATTACAAAGCAAGGTCTATTGCTCTGATTTCGAATAAAAAAATGGCATACCATTTGACAAGCTAACTTTTGTTGTGTGTTTTCCACTAACGAAGGCGGCAGCAGCCTCTTCCTTATCTTTCATCGATCAGTGTATATTCTTGTATAATTTTTAAATTGAGTGAGGAGAGCATGGTAAGAGTTGTGGAAGATGGAAGGGTTTGTCTCCTATTTTCTTCCATCGTTTAACGTTTAAAGTACCCTTGGTTGCTAAGTAGCCAAGGAGGAGTTTTGGAAACGATCGTTTTCAGAACTTTTGAAAGATCAATTGAGTACTTTCGTGGAATGGTGATATTCTAATGTCAAAGGTAGGTGTGACGTTTGGTATATTGTCATATGCTTTATTTTTTGGTTCAAATACAGCCGACAAAACTGGGTTTAGATACATGGATCTTAATTTGCGAGCATACTGTGTGGAAAGCAATTCTCTACGTTGTGATAAAGATGGATTGTTCGCTTCAACGACTAGGCTTTTACTCAGTGATGTCTTAACTGCTCACAGAGCCAGTTAAATTCCCTGATTCCATAGACAACGCAGCCATAGTGTAATTTCGAGCGGATAAACGTTCTGTATAAACTGAGTATGACTCCTATCAGCACCCGTCAGTTTGCGCTATTAGTTAAAGTAAATCAAGAGACTTCACACATTTGGCTTTCAACTTTTTTAGGTGTGGATTAAACGTCAAGTTTTCTATCGAAAGATAATACCTAATAATTTTGCTTCCTCAACAACTGGAATAGGTGTTCCGTCCAACGTAAGTTTAGGTCTATTATGATGTCTTCGTAACTGACAGAAATGCATACATACAGTTTTTGATTTCGAGAATTTGAAACCATTAGTATTGGCCCAATTTTGAATCTTTCTGAAATTTTGCTGTAATTGTCTTTCAATTGTATGCATGTAATTGGATCGGTAACATATTAAAAAGTCATCAACAACTCGTACCTTGAATTCCCTGTCTGAGAGTAAGTTTGATATGAACGAGGGCAGTCAGCCTTTTAGACCCAGATCGTTCAAGTCATTTAGTATTCCGTACTTACATGTTGTGTCATAGGCCTTTTCCAAATCAAAGAAAACCGCTACCAAATGTTCCTTCTTGATGAAGCCATCGCGAATATATGTTTCGAGTCTACCCAGATGATCATTGTTACTACGACCATAACAAAAGCCACTTTGGAAAGGAGATATTAAATTATTAATTTCCAAATACCATACAAACCGAGAATTGATCATTCGCTCTATTTTTTTGTATCCATTGGAAAGCCTCCACTGAACTACCATGATCATTTCCTCCTCCGACACGGGTCGCAATTCACGGCAAACAGGATGCCTCTACTTAGTAGCCTCTTACGACAAGTATCGAGGCACGTCGGGCCAATTCTATTACCCCGGTCCCAGAGAAGACAATTTTACTTTTACATGCTATATGCACCTCATATGATCTGAAGAAGATAAAATAATGTAGCTTTTCATCAACATTTGTAACTAATAGAAACAATTATATATATAGCAAAGTTATTAGCTTCAGTATTAATCAAAATTGTACAAGTTTTGAAAGAGAATTCTTTCTATTCATTGCATGCTTTCTTTTTCTCCATCTCACACGCACACACTCATATGAACACGTCTTGAAATAAATGTGTAAAATAAAAGTTACGCAGCTATAGTTTGATTACATATCAATGTAATTTAGAAGAATAGCAAGCAAGATAAGCCGAACAAAACTCAGGTTGTTTCAGAGAAAAAATGACAAATTATGTAGTGATATGTAGCTCATACCACAAAGACTGGAACCTGTTTGGAAACAAAAACTGGAATGTAAACCTTAACCTTCCTTGCTTATGATGAGTGCCATCTGAATAAGTAATATCTATGTCGGACAAATGCTGAAATAGGAGAGATAGAAGAATTGTTTGTCATAAAAAGTACAAGTGTACTATGAAAATAGCTGATACTTATTCATCTGATGTCTCTGGTGATGAGTTTCCAGGTACTGACTTCTGAGACTCATTGTAAATATCAACACCTGGAATCTCAACTTCTTCCAAAATGTTTTTGTACACCTTCTGTGCATGTGATTTTCTTTGTTTTTCTTCAGTTGTCCAAGGAAAGATTGATGAAACAGCGTCAGGTTTTAAGCGTCGTCTGTTGGGTGTCCATCTGTAATCCTGTTGCTTAAAGTATCTACGACATACAACTGTATTTGTGACAATCTTAGAAAAGAAAAAATAGGCCACGAGGTAACTGCAATAATTAGTTTTAAAAAACTAAATTATTTCAGCACTGGCCATTGAAATTATATCACTGCAGTAATTAAAAATTCCAGATATGGAAGAAAAAGTTAATATATATATATATATATATATATATATATATATATATATATATATATATATATATATATATATATATATATATATATATATATATATATATTTCTTTTTTGATGTAACTTGCTACAACGATAGAATTTTAATGGCCTGTGATTTTTCCTTTTCTTTACACACATCAGTTATGTTTTACTAATAGGTTTATTAATTCTTAGCCTCTCTCAATGTCATTAAACTTGTCCTCATCATTTTCATTGTACTGGTGCTATTTCTCTTTTCTACTGTGGTAATTGTAAATCTACTGTTTCTATTTCATTTTTGAACGAGTTAATAATATTCACTTTTTCTTTAATTACTACTCGTAGATCAATCCAAAAATCTGTTATAAATAAGATGCGTAGAGGTACACAATTTTCGATTATCCAGTTTTGTGGAAGAGGACTCAGGTTAACATTTTTAGAAATGTTCCAATATGAAACATACATACACTCGTTTGCTTCATCTACAGAAATATGTTGCATTTGGATTTCTCTTTATCATTCAGTTGCAAAAAAATACGAAATCCAACATTCAGCTTTTACCTTAATTCGGCCTCGTATCTCGACTTATTGCAACAATCCATGTTCTACGAAGCTGCATTTTTTTCACTGATGGAATATGGTGGAACCTTAAATCTATACGTATTCTAGCATTGCCACTACACAGCGTAACAATATTCGTCACGACCTTTTCCATTGCCAGTAACAATTGAAGCAACTATGTTTGCATGGTAGGATGAAGCGGTTGCTTACATTAGCCTCGTTGTTTGGATTCGTTGACCAGGTCATATGAATACTTCCTAAGGCTGGTCTATAGTGTTAGTCCCCAATTTGTTGCATAGGTCTCTTTCAATTGAATGAAAACTGTTATGTTCACTGGTATTGCAGTCATAGCAGAAGCCACTTTGAAAGTAAAATATTAAATTGTTAGTCTCCAAGTTCTTGCATTAATGTTTCGTTACACACAGCATAAGTAAATCTATCGTTAGTTGATTAAATCAGTCATACTAATCTTGTTGGGGAACATGTATTAATAAAGTCTCTATGGTTATCTGGTCGTTTGACAAAAGATTAACTGCTGTCATAAAACACCACTTGCTATAAAATTAGTTATATAAGTTGAATGTTTAAAGTCAAACAAGTAAAAATGCAATTGACAGACCAATCTGGACGACAGTTACATTTAAATAATGAAGTTATTACCTGTACTTGCGCAGCAGTAGGGAGGGTGAACCCTACAAAATTTTGCTCAAATCCTTAACGAAAAATATAGAGGTTCCTGCAGAAGCTGAAAAAGGTCAACAATGCTAAACCAATGTCTCTAACTGAGTATATTTCCTTATGGTTAAGAAACGTTAGTATAAATCGTTTAGGTTAGCTCATTTTTTATATTATTGTTGACGTATTTTTCCTGACTTTGTCAGGTGATTTTGTTTACTTGTAAAGCGACTCAATTGTTGTTCTTCACCTCCCTCCCTGCTGCTCCTAATTGTCAAGGAGAGTTTAACCAAAGATTTTATCTAGAACAATCTATGAGCGTATGTATAAACTAATATTTAAAGTTTCGTTTCTCAAATCAATTATATTTCCATCCTGATTTGTGAGCTTGACATTCATTCTTGACAATAATGGATTATGAACACGGAGGTAGACTTGATTTATTAGATCAGATACAATAAGCCACCCTGGAGGTGTTTGAATACTGGACGAATATAATATATATCCCTGCTGAGTCTGATTAGACTTAGAAAGGTCAACATGACAGATACTGTCAACTATATCGCATACTAGATTCAGTGCGATGGTGGATGTTATATTAACAATATTAGGTGAAATATGACGTCCTGTTCCATATGGGTCATTGTTATATCTGAGAACAGTTGGATACGGGATTAATTTCTTCCATGAATCGCATATTCTTTTAAAGTGTTCATTAATATGATTACTAATTCTCTTTTAATTCCTCAAAGTTAAATCCAGGTATTATAAATGTTGGTAATTGTTCTTGCGTAATTCCAAAATATTTAAGAAAAACTTGTGAAAAAGCGATTGGCTGGAACAGGTTAAGCTGGATCATCTTCATTAATTATTATGTTTTTAATAGTTGTATTTCGAATTGTTGGTGGTAGTTCTAATCTTTCCTCTGTTAACAAAAACATTATTCATGATCTCTAGGTCTGAAGCAACTTGATTCAAATATATTGATTCAATTATTTGATTTTTTAAATCATTGTAAGAAATATTAATACTTAAAAGTAAATTTTGTAGATTTCTGAATACACGTTCATATTCAGATTTAATCGTATTAGCATAAGAATTTATTTGATCAATATTTAGTGTTGTTATTTTTGCAGCTCCCATCTTGCCATCAATATATTTTATAAAATATTCTGGTATCCGATCTATATAATGCACAACTCTATTACTACCAGAATACAATTTCCATGGATAAGCTTCTTTTACTTTTCGATATTCTGGAAGTTGTATAAATTTTTTAACATTTGTAACGAAGGCGGATCTCTTTGGTTCTGGTGGAACCTGATAAACAGGTGCAACTTCAGGCCATCCTAACACGGATCTATTTGAACTTAGATAAATATCCACAGCATAGTCAGGAGAATGTATTTCATTCACCGATGAAAATGTTGGTTCGAAAACAGTGATCACTATTTTCGATTCTTTTCCAGTTATAGATTTAATTCTTTGCTGGAATTCCTCATTAATTTGCTCTATTTGATAACTGCTAGTTGGAATACTAACTACTTGCCAATCGGGAGTTTCATCAGATTTATTTTTATTTGCGAATACTAATGAATTATTTGGCTGTAGTCCACCAAATGGTTTTGATCTAATATTAGGCCAGCTATAATAAACACGTAACTGTGCTAATGGTATCTCTTTTACTGGAATTGGAGCTGGAAAGTTAACGCTGAATTCAGGATTAGTCGAACTAATTGATATCATGGTAGTTTTTGAAGAAGTTGTATTAGTGACGATCTGCTGTAACAACTCCCTCGACTCAATATCCGAACGATGTTCGGACGCTGACAGTTATTATCATTGTTTATTTGTCCATTTATTTTTTTCTGGTGATTATCACCAGAATCACTAATGATTATGAATACTTTTTCGTAGGTTTTAATTATCATTGTGAACTCCTCATCAGATATTTTTCAATCACTGAGGTAATTGGAAATATACCCAGATAGTTTAGAGTAAGTTGCTGTTGCTGTATGCAACTTTATCATATACTCACGCAATTTATCATTTGCACATGTAGCTATCCGAATGCCTGCTATAGTCATTGAAGTTGAAACAATAATTGCTATAATTGCTGAAGCTGTCATTGTTAATGTCGATAATATTAATTCGGATCCAGCAACAATAGCAGAAACTGAGTAAGCAACTATATCAATAACAACCTTACGTCTACGATATTTTTACTTTTATTGTATAATGGTCGATATTTTTTAGTTTGGCCAGACATTCACATGATTGATTATATCTGTGACGTTGAATGGCGATAGATGACGTAGTCATTTGGTCCATTGTACTATGACGTTAAGAAATTAATTGAGTTGCAAATTCCAAACACATTCAGTAGTTAGCTTCAGGTAAACTTCTACTCGATGATTCCAGCATATACGTTTCTTCATAATCTTTATCTAACAACACAGATACAGTTTTAGAAAAATCACCAGTTGATGGAGATGTTGTGGATATTTTAAAATTTGCAACACTAAGTACGGACATCCTATATATATATATATATATATATATATATATATATATATATATATATATATATATATATATATATATATATATATATACCAGTGATCTCCGCTGTGTGTTTGATGGTTTTATTTGCTGGTGTCCACGATCCAAACCCAGATGCAACTGTGTATTTATTATTTGATTGTGAGGAATTTTAATCAGGTTTGTTTTTTGAATAATATTCGGAATTCCACCGATAATATCGTTGAGTTTTGTGATAATATCAGTAAGTTTTATATCAACATTGCGTGAACATCCCAAAAATTCGTTATAAATTCTGTTTATATTTCTGCGAAAACTCAAAAACGTATTCACGTGACTGGTAAAATCAGTTATGAGCGTGACTATTTCATTACTGATTGGAACCTCTTTATCATCGACGTATTTTTTGTAGGAGCATCAAACTCAGATTCTAGTGTTTTTAAATTACTAATACCATTATGATTCATTTGAGAAATGGACGCATTATACCACCGTTGGTTAATGTATACTTAGATTCCTGATCGTCAACATATTTTTTGTTGTAGCATCACTATCTGTGGTTGGATATCAAGATCTGTAATTGTTTTTGTTCATAATAGCGTCTCCACTAAATACACCGCCAGTCGTCTTAACATAATCGGTAACGGACTTACCTGAATCTTGCATTTTACCCTGATCAGTAAAAGTAACGATATTATCAACAACTGCAGTAGAAATTCGTATAAGTACGTCTGGTAGTTGTATATTGCTTGTTTTTAATCGTCCTTGTTTGTCCTGAAAAACCACTTCATTTTAATCCACACTTGTAATATTTACTAAATCATCAATCTCATTTCCGAGTTGATCGAGGGTTACAGATTTAGATAAATCACCTTGCTGCTGAGCTTTGCCACGAGCAGATCCGTAAAGATCTACCATTAAATTTGCTGATTCTGTTTAAATGTGACAATGTGGTGTATTCATGCACGACTTTATGAGGTGGCTTTCCTGGCGGTGCCATGGATATAGCATTAAGTACATTAAGTACTTCATGACCACATATTGGTGGATCAGTTAATGTTTGTGTTGGTAGCGTTGAATACCAGATTGGAGTAGTATTATTACTGACATAATGAAGAAATTCTTTTGGTGGCGCTAATCCATATGAATCAAAATATATAATTCCACATGGATCAATTGCATACGCTACCCAGTGGGTACCTAGTCCAGAGTTTTTTTATCGAGATTAATAATACCTGTTTCAGCATTGTTCGGTTGTTTTGGTAATTGATCGCGCATAAAAACTCTTCTGAAGTTTTTTATATTTAGTTCTTTTTAGCAGCATCGAGGAAAATCAAATTTAGACATTGGCGAGATCTGTAAACTGTCTCTGAAAGTCTTAGACCTTTTCCGTATCATGAAGGCGGGGCCCTGGTAATATGAAGCCTTTTTCCTTTTTATAGATGTTCGTTTTATTCCCTGTCCAGTTGCTTTTTATTCCAGTAGAAGTTCCAACAGCGCCTAATGCAGCTGCTTTTATAACAGCTGGGGCTGCAGCGGCTATTAATGCTGGTATAGCTGCGAGAAGGGAAAATTTACCACCAGTTTTAAAAGTAGCCTGCGTAAAGACAGTTTGATATCGTCTAAAACGAAGACCACTTCCTGCTATGAGACTCGCGGTTATATTTTTTTCTTTTTCTGATAAGGGTATATCAGCCAAATCTTCTAGTTTTTGATTAGCGACTTCATTTTCTTTTTACTAATATTTGCAGGCATTAATTCAGTGCTAGGTAATTTTACCGGCTGAGGTCGGACCGCTTGAGGTCTGCGTATTAATCGTGCTAGTCTATCCAGTTACTGCTGTGGTATATGGATTGTTTTTACTGAATGATAAACCAAATACTGCGGATCTCAAACCTATGAGACTGTCAGAGTCAAGAATAAACTGTGTTGCGGAGTGCATTACTGAACATTTTACAAATGGGATGCGTGGTAATGGCTTTAAAAAATTTATGACGTAAAAATATGTGAATGGGCAGGGACTTTAAAGATACTGGTGCATCTATTAAGGATGGTGCTAAGCAAGAAAAGTTATTAAGATTTCCAATAACAGTAAAAACTCTAACAAGAGTGATATTGTACAAACCAAAATATACAAAAAATGGAAGCCCTATAACAATCATTGATCATAATGCACATGCATGGACTGATGCTGTAACTGTATTTCCACGAGATAGAATGATTAAATTTTATAATGGTCATGTATTTGATTTTATTAAAAATGTTAGTAAAAGTGACCCTGTATGTGTTTGGTTATTTCAGTGTTCGGAACACGATTATCATGATCAATTTGTACGACCCAATGGTGATATTTTCGTACAGATTCTCTTTATGAAGAAATGAGAAATCTTGCACTAAAATATACTTCTGACGATGACAAAATCAGACAACTACTGAATTACTGTTTGACTGTACATACTATTGCAGCCCATTTTGACCAGGAAAAAAAATTCATGATCAGAATTTATTGAGGATATACAAAAAAGTTGCATAGAATATGGACACGGTGGATTATCGAATACTAAATACGATTATAATGATGTTGTATCAGTCGATATGGCTGCATGTCATCCTGGAAGTTTTCTTGGATATGGTGAGTGTTCTAAATACTTTAACAGATTTGGACATCCCTCACATGACATGACCAGAGTTTCAATAAATGGACCCTTAACAGATTTTGCCTTAACCAGATTTGCATATATATAATCATTTGAGTTCGCAAAAGATCTCCATCCGATTACTGAAGTTTGGTTTGGTAAACATTTTACAGAAAAATATTGGACTCCAATAGTGTTATCAAGATATATGCCTGATGTTGGAATATTAGTATCGTTAAAGGTAAATGAAGCAATTGTATCCTATAGTCAGCAAAAAAGTCTGGTTACCAGAACCGGACAGATTTAATATAGAAGATGTTAGAATAGACTATCCTGGTTTTGCGTTATTGACCTTTTCTTCAGCCTCTGTATGAACCTTTATTTTTCGTTAATGACTCGAGCAATATTTTGTAGGGTTCACCCTCCCTGCTGCTTGCGCGAACAGTAAGACACAAAATTATACCTCAGATATAAGAAAAGATAATATAAGAATTCTTTATTTCAGACTGCATAATCCATAGAGCTAAATTAAAATACGGATATATATATATATATATATATATATATATATATATATATATATATATATATATATATAAAGAATACAAATCATATGGCGAATAACAACCCTCTCAAGCGTACTGGATCCACCAAGGGATCACGTCTGTCAGGGATTAATTAAAATAGATGCAATAAACTGACGACGAACAGTACGAAACTAGTAACTAACTAGCCTAAGCGCTTTCGACTCTTAATGAGTCTTTTTCAAAGGCAAATACAAAACATAGTTACGACAAACAAATAAACACAAAAACGTTGCGTTTGTAAACCTCTACATTTCTATCTTCACATGTGTTAAAACTATAAATACAACCAGCTTGTGTAGACTAGTTGCGGAAACTGAAAACGTTGTATAATTCCCTAAAAGTCTACAAGCCAAAGCGACATCTATTTTTATTTTGTGTACATATGCACTAGTAGAATTTAACATTTTCTAAATCTTCTTATCCTTCAATTTTTACTATAAGAATAACCGGTATAGAACCAAATATCCGGGATATAATCTGCGTTACATATGTACACAAAATAAAAATAGATGTCGCTTTGGCTTGTAGACTTTTAGGGAATTATACAACGTTTTCAGTTTCCGCAACTAGTCTACACAAGCTGGTTGTATTTATAGTTTTAACACATGTGAAGATAGAAATGTAGAGGTTTACAAACGCAACGTTTTTGTGTTTATTTGTTTGTCGTAACTATGTTTTGTATTTGCCTTTGAAAAAGACTCATTAAGAGTCGAAAGCGCTTAGGCTAGTTAGTTACTAGTTTCGTACTGTTCGTCGTCAGTTTATTGCATCTATATATATATATATATATATATATATATATAGTATTCAGATACATTTACAACAATTATTTGCGCCCTGTATTGTTAAAATATGAAGTGACACATTTAACTAGTAATTAGTTCCACTAACAATGGAGAGAATTTAAATTAATGTCATAGTTCCAATGTGCTTTCAATATACAGTTCTCACTATTAGATAGTCTTGTTATTATTGAATATACATACTTTCTCATTACTTCCTCAAAACTGAATACATTATAATTTACAAACATGTTGGAGGCACTGTTCCATCTAGGAAGACCTAATAAAAAGCGAAGATTTATTATAACCAATTACTAGTTTTCACATTTTAACTAAAGTTTGTCCACAGTGGAAGACAATACATAGTGCAGCAATAAGATTTGAATAATCTAATTTTGATACTCAATGAACAAGGCTTAAGTTTGCGTAGAAGCATGTTTGTTCGAGTACTCAAATATCGATGTCTCTTCATATCTTCATTATCTGACTGATTGGATTTCAAAATATTGCCCAAATACATATAACTGTCGACATACGTAAGAGCATTGCCGTTAAGATGTACAGAGGGAGGTGATGATAATTTAAAATTTGGCTGAAAGACCATGCATACCGATTTTTGTGATAATATCATTTTCTAATGCATATTGTTCACATATCTTCAATAATTTTCTTAAACCTGCGACAGACTTATTAGTGACATATCATCAGCAGAGCTAAAATTGCCAAGGAACAGCCCATTTGATGGCAGACGTAACTCTACATTACAATGGGTCAATATACGATTTAACTCGTCAATGTAAATATTTAAAAACATAGGGAAAAGAATACCTCCCTGCCTCACCCCATTGGTTACATGGAGAGCACTGGATATTACACATCCTCATCGCACATAATACAACTGCTGACTAAAGTATGAAAAATGTATACAGGAATTTTAATTTTCAGCAACTTTTTAAAGAGTGTCCAATGACTAACCCTATCAAATGCCTAAATAGCGTCTAAAAAGCATGCAAATACTGGGCTGCTAGGTTCCACATAACAGCTAACGGTTTACTTAAAGGCGTAAAGACGAATCTGTAAAATGCTGCTTTTTAAATCCAAACAGATGATCGGAGATTATGACTTGGCATTTTTGTAGTATGATGCATTCGAATAGTTTTGAGATAATAGTTGTAAGAGCTATAGGTCTGTAGTTATTTTTGTCCGCTAGATTACCAATTTTGCTTTTTAGTAGCGGTATAACTGTAACTGTTGTGAAATCATCTGGTACAAAGTTATGCAAACATACAATTAAATAAAACCATTAATAGCCCATGAAGTCTAGTATCTGAATATTTAAAATGTTCCACATATAAAAAAATCTGATCCTGGACATTTACCACCTTTTGGTCTTGTTTTTGCGTTTTGGATCTCAGATAATTTGATTACCTCAATATGATCAGAAGGGGTATTCAATGCTAAAGTAACACGCTTCTTATTTGATTCGTTTCTGACACTATTGACTAAGTCTTCAAAATGATTTTTTCACATGTTGCATATATTATTTTGACCATGGTACCTATCAATGCAGATTGGCAGTTTATTTGAAGTTGTCGTAACACTTTGTTTAACTTGCTTCCATAATTCACGTTGGTCGACATTTTCAAATTTTTATGCTAGTTTGTCTGCTCTATGTTTTACTTCGTCATTCTTGCATGACCTAAAAACATACTTAAATTGTGCTCTTGTTTGGGGCATTCGGTTACTTAATTGTCCATGACGAGTTTTACTGTTATCACGCCACATTAGGTAAGCATTTCGTGCAAAGTCGTGTAGTTCTTTGACAGTCATTCCAGCCTGGTATAACCCGGTGGCCACGTTTGGATTTTCTGGTCAATTTATTACTGGATTTCGATAGAGCTTTTACTATATAAGCGAATAGATCATTCATCTGTTTCATATGTACCTGATTAGTGCATCCATGGTCATTACAGATGGCAACACCACGTGGGATCTCAATCTTGTTGAATAAAAGTGCAGATGTCAGAGTGTAATTCTGTTTTTCGTCAGAAGTAAGGCCTGACCAATTAATGTTGTATTTCAAGTTTGAGAGATCATTGTGGCAAGAGTCCAATCTAGGAAGTAGATCAGCCTTGATAGTCATTAAAATGGGGCTATGGTTAGACCCTACTAGGGTGTGTATTTTTATCATTTATAGCAGAATGAGCAGATTGTGTAGAGACGCAATGATCCAACCAAGACACTATTATGTGAATCACTGATGTAAGTAAAACCTTTTGTGTTGTCAAGTATTAGTTTTAAGCACAAAAAAAACAAAAAACATTTTATAACCCAAAGATTTCATGAATAACACAGTATGTGCTCTATGGTATCACCGCAAAGAAGAGGGCTCAAGAATATGTCTAAACAAAGAACATTTTCACATTGTCCACGCATGTGAAAATACAAAAACGACTCCATGAGAACAGCAAGTACAGAGTAGTTCGCAACACAGCAGCAGCAGCAGCAGGGAGGGTGAATCCTACAACTTTTGCTCGTATCCTTAAAATTTGGGTTCTTACAGGGGGCTGAAAAAGTCCAATAACGCTAAACCAAAATCTCTATTATATTTCCGTATGGTTAAAAACCGCATAATAAATTCATGAGGTTAGCTCAGTTTTGTTACTCTATTATTGACTATATTTTTCACGATTTTTATGCGGTTTTGTTTACTTGAAGAACGACTCAGTTGTTATCGTTTACCCCTCCCTGCTGCTCCTGATTTTATCAGGGATTAACCAAATATTTTATCCAGACCTATACGATATCTGTATCTTGGATCATGTAAATTTATCGTTATAAATCCAAACTGGACAGCTTGTGCTTTAGAATAGAAATTTTTAAATTTAATCATATCCATATCCCCTGAACACCAAGTATAGTAAATATTCTGTAGAGTATAATTATCTACTCCATTAAACACAAGCAAAATATTGCAGTTATCTCTGATCACTTTAGGTATTTGTTTGTATCTCTGAGTAACATAAATCACGTCAGTATTTTTATGTCTACCTCGAGAAAATATTCTAGCTGGATTAGATTGTTCGTCCAATATCACATCATTATATACTACGAGATTATTAATGAATCCACCCAAGTCATCTACAGATGGGGCGTCATCAATATCTGTGATAAAATCAATAATATCTTCACCGTCTTTATTAACTTATTTTTGCTTTCTCGTTAAAAGTACTTCGTAACAATGCTGATCATCTACAGACGGTGCTATTAAATATAGTTTGTTCCATCTCAACCACCTCATTATTAAATTTAATAATAATTGTGTTTTACCTGATCGAGATGGACCTATTATAATCATTCTTATCGAATTTGGTAATGCTGGATGGTGCTTTACTGGTTCCTGTTTTCGTGTCGCAAAAAAATCAATTATTGTATCCATATTATTAATAACATGAGTCTATATTGTGTTCGATATAGATCATCAACCCCCACCTTTGGTGGGACCAATGGATTGACAACAATAACGACAAAAAATAAACGACATGCATTAACAGGTAAATGTGAAAAATGTGGTACACAAAAATATAAATTATCTCAGGGACCTCAAAGATAGGTGGAGATATAGCCGCACCATTAGGAAAATTACCCGGATTACCATGGGTTAAATATATTGGTGAGAAACACATTCCTGGATATAATTACTGTGGTCCTGGAACTAGACTTGATATCCGACTTGATGGTCAAGATCAACCAAGATCAGGAGAGTATCCAGTAAATAAAATTGATCAAGCATTTCATATTCACGACGTTGCTTATAAAAGTAAAGATATGCAGCAGCGGCATCTTGCAGACGTGAAATTGATTCATGCATTAAATGCTATACCTAGTAAATCTGTCAGAGAAAACCTCGCCAGTTTTCTGATAAAATACGCTATGAAAAGTAAAATAATGCTAGGGGCTGGTTATTAATTACATAATTATTATAATGGAATCTACTTATTATAGCCCAAGAGGGTATTGGAGGGGCAAGGCAGCGATCACTAAACTTGCTGACGCAGCAAAGGTTTCACGTTCTGTTGTTGCAGCGTGGTTAGCACGACAGGCAATATGGCAAATTTATTTACCACCACCAAAAAAATTCAATATGCACATTTTGATGTCAGTGTTCCTAACAAAGTTCATCAAGCATATATTTTGTTTTTGCCTCACGATACTATTAAAACACGTGGACGAAAGTCACGCACGTACAAATACGCATTGACTGTTGTTGTCGTTGCAAGTAGATATAAGGAAGCTAAACCATTATCAACAGAAACAGCATCTGAAGTTGCTTCGGCGTTTGAGCGAATTTATCAACGTGGGAGTCTACGATGGCCACAGTTATTACAAGTTGATCCTGGCAAAGAATTTCTTGGTGCAGTATCATCTTTGATGAAAAAACATAACGTCAAAATCAGACAAGGACATACTGAAATTCATCGTGATCAAACAATCGTTGAACGATTTAATCGAATACTTGAGAGCGGTTATTTGGATATCAATACGCGAAGGAAATATCCACTAACTTTAAGTCCGGTGAACGATCTCGTGAATGGGTTGCAAGGTTACCAATTGTGATATCTGCATTAAATAATGAAATTACTCGTGCAACTTTCATGAAACCTTCTAATGCAATAACAAACAAATATATACCACGTAGCGATAAATACGGATAACGAGGTCAACAACCAGTATTAGGTAATGTAATTGTGAGATATTTATACGAACCAGGGGAGTTGGAGGGTGGGAAAGAAAAGAGCCACAGACCCTCTCTGGAGTGTGACCACACATACAATTTTTAGCGTGGTTAGGTCCACTGGAAGACCTGCCATATACAGACTAGATTCTACTGCACCTCAACGTGGATTTGTACGTGAGCAATTGCAAGTAATTCCTGCAAATGCACAATTACCACCGCGTTTACTTATGTAAACTAGAACCCCGACGTCGATTACATTCAAGAGAGGTCAGCATCACATTTTGACGTGTATGACCAAGATCACTATCAATTCTATCTACGGTAAATTGTCTTTGATTATTATTCGAATACTGCAATAACATTATTGTTACAACTTGCACAGTGATTATTCTGTAGTTGTTTTAGTGTTATAATAAATTCAGTATCAATATCAGTCACGCTTATTTTTTGTCAATTTGTTTATAAGACGCTATTCTTTCTTTATTACAGCATCGTCATTAGTAATTTCTTCAGTTATCACGTAATCTATAATAACCCTTTGTAGTTGAGTTATCCTTCTGACACGAGATACTGCAAGATAGACTACGTTTGACCATTTGATCCGATCATCTCCAATCCATATATTTGTATCAGAAATAGTTAATCCTTGCGACGAGTGAATCGTTATAGCGTATCATAACGTCCACGGTGATTTATCCATGCTCAATGCACTTTCTACAATATCAACAACGACCAAAACAATATCATTCAATACCAGATTTTGTACTTCACCACCTGGAATTTCTACTTCAATATTCTGTCGCCGAGTATCTGTTGGACGATAACATAATGGTACAAGTAGATCTGAAAACTTTGCTTCATGTAACGTAAATAATTTCTTCTGTAATTCATCACGAACAATCTTTCTACTTACGACTATCAAATCAGTGGGTTTCCATAAAGTCCAAAAGTCTTTCACAGTTGTCTCTGGAATTACTTTACGCATTATCTCACATTGTATTTTATCTGGTTGTAATCTGGTGGAACTCCCGATTGGCAAGTTGTTAGTATTCCAACTGCAGGTTATCAGTTAGAACAGATTAATGAGGAATTCCAGCGCATCATTAAGTCTTTAACCGGAAAAGAGTCTAAAATAGCAATTACTGTTTACGAACCAACAATATCGTCGGTGATTGAAATACAGTCTCTTGACTATGCTGTGGATATTTATCAGAGTTCGATTAGATCCGTGTTAGGATGGCCTGAAGTCGCACCAGATTATCAAGTTGCTAGGGAATGACCTCCGCGGTGTAATTTACCCAGTGTGGATAGATAGAAAGAATGCAGATAACTGAACAAGTATATTGAAGAAATAACAAAACGATTCCCCTTTCAATGAACAAATATAAAATTTAATCAGTTTATCAACAGAATTTAAAAATGAAAATAAATCAATGACTGGGTTACAAAAGAAGGAAAATCATACTATCATGTACTCAAATAAAAAGACAATACAAATTTCCTAAAATGTAAAATTACTTTCAACGTTAAATTACTATCTTCATTGCCAATGAGATGTGACCTTTGAGTGCAATGATGAGAGACTTCATCACCTATCTTATGCGGACATCAAGACTTACGTTCGTCACTCCGGCAAATATATTTTCAGGATCTGGTAACATTTCTACTTGAAATTCTATGATCCTATTCAACTTCCTGTAATCAATGCAAAAACGGTGATCGCCATCCTTCTGTTCCAAAACAACCGGTGAACTATACGCCGATTCCGCTGGTTCAATGACCCCTAATTGCAGCATAGTTCGAATTTCTTTCCTCATGGTTTCTAATTTCCCATGTGGAAGTGGATAGGGTCTCAGTTTTACTGGTGTTTCATCTAATAACTTCAGACTGAACTCCTTCAAATCCGTCATACCTGGTTTCTCCGTCAGAATGTCTTCGTAATCGTGAAGTATCTTCCCCACCTCGCAACGTTGGTCTGATGTTAACGTTACGTCAAGGACGACGTCTACGTAAGTTTCGTTCCCCGTCAACGGACAACTAGGAAGTACTTCCGCCACTCCTCCATTGTCGTCGGGGTCTTCCGTCACAACTGTAGCAACCACGAACTCAGTAGGTGACTCTCTTTCTCGGTTGCGTTTAAGTAGGTTAACGTGGTACAGCTTTTCTTTATCGCCCACCCTGATGCGATAATTCTGTCCACCCTTCTTCTCCGTTACAACGAACGGGCCTCTCCAAGACACTTGGAGTTTGTTATGTTCTAATGGCAACAACAACACCTTGTCGCCTACCTCAAACTTACGTTCTTTCGCCTTCTTGTTGTAGTACTTGGCCTGACGTCCCCTTGCATCACAGAGATTTTTCTGGGCCAAGTTACAAACTTCCTCCAGTTTATTACGGAGGTCAACAACGTACTGATATGTTGCTCTTACCTCTTCGGATGCTTTCTCATCCGTCCACAACTGCTTCAATACAGCCATGGGTCCTCTCACTGTCCTCCCATAAACTAGCTCAAACGGCGAAAATCCAAGATTTGCTTGGGGTACTTCGCGGTACGCAAAAAGTATCGCGGGAAGGTATCGATCCCAATCCCTAGGTCGATTCTCTCATTAACTTTTTTAGAGCTTTTTTCAATGTCCCATTGAAACGCTCCACAAGACCGTTACACTGTGGGTGATAAGGGGTAGTAGTCAGGTGACTGATAGAAAGTAACCGGTTTACTTCATCCATCACCTGGCTAACAAACTGCGTCACTTGGTCAGTTAGTATTTCGTCTGCTACACCAATTCTAGACCAGACAACTAACTACGCTTCAGCTACCGTAACTGAATCGATGTTCCTTAAAGTAACGGCCACCGGGTATCGGGTAGCATAATCAACAATCGTTAGCACATAACGATTGCCACTTTCCGCTGCGGGCTTTATCGGACCTATCAAATCCATAGCCACCCGTGAGAAAGGTTCATCAATCAGAGGGGTAGTTCCTAGGGCACTTGGAGATGTGAGGTCTTACGTGCCACTCGCTGACACTTGTCACACGACAGACAAAACCTCCTTACATCACCATACACACCTGGCCAATCGAACTCCCTAACTAACCTATCTCGCGTCTTAGCCACACCCATGTGACTACCTAGTAAACCTTCATGTGCAAGCCTAAGTACTTCATCCCGCTTAGACCGTGGTACAATTACCTGCTTATACCTCTGTGTCCCCTTTCGAGCGTATCGGTGCAAGATACCTCGCTTCAGTGCGAACTGTACCTCACCGTCGGGTAAGTTCCGCACTGACTTGTCCCTTGCATATCCGCGTATCTTATTAAGGGTAGAATCTTCCTCTTGAAGTCTCCTAAATTCGCCAGGTAGCAAATTATCTATGGGGTTTCAACGAGGGTTTCAACGGTTTCGGCCCTGACCTTCGTCTCATAGACCTAGTCTCTGCAGACCCCACGTGTACACGTCATAGGATTAGGTTGTGGCAATACATACCTACATCCTAAAATAACATCATACGACAACCCTGACAAGCACGCTGCTTGAATTCGTCCTTTCACATAGGGCGAATCAAGATTGATATAAACAATGGAAGGGAATCTCTACTCTTATTTGCAAATTGTACCTCTACTGTCTCACCTGTATAATCAATAGGTTTAACAAACTAGCTGTCCACCAAAGCTGGATAACTACAGCCGGTGTCGTACAACACAGTAACCTCTATGCCATTTACCGTAGCTGTTGCTGTATTGGACCACTCCAATACTCTGTTTACTAGTATCTGGGGTCACTACATTTACAGTGGGACGGTATCTTCTACAGTTTTTAAGAATATGGCCAGGTTTGTTGCAGCCATAACACACAACTTCCTCTTTCTTACCAGAGGTTATCTTGTCCATCCCTTGGGACTTACCTGAGCCCCGGGACTGATCACGGCTGAGATTGTCAGCCCCTGGCTTCCCACCATTTTGACCATTCCGCCTGATAGGTGTTAAACCATTACCTCTCCTGAACTCTGGGACGCTGGTTCGATTCCTGCCACTCCTATGTGGTTGGACGAGAGTGTGCAGCTTCATATCGCTCGGCCATTACACTAATATCTTTTAAGGTCGCGAAATCACGCTCCGCCAAAAATACTATTAGGTCTTTACGGTATGTGCTGAGGACATGTTCCTTTAGAAATTCTTCCCGTATGCCTTCGTATGAAAGTTCGGCTCCAGACATTTTAATCGACTTATCGAAAAGTACGCGTACACGATTATGAAATTACGCGTGAGACTCTGTGGCTTTCTTAGATGACTCTCTGAAACGTTTACGGAAACTTTCAGCTGTCAGCTCGTAGTGCCGTAGTAACGCTTTCTTGAGAGCTTCATAATCATCTATTGCAGCGGGTGCCAAATTATCATAAACCTCCTTGGCAGCGCCTTGCAAAAATGCCGAAATATTAATAGCCCAATGTTCTTTGGGTATTTGATGTATTAAAGCTAACTTTTCAAACTGGGTTAAAAAGTCAATAATTTCCTCCTTGTCGTTGAACATTGGCATAGTTATCTGGACGGTACGTCTATCCTCAGTTCTGCTAGAGGGTCCTAACTGTACGTTCAGTTCTTCGCCCCTCCTAGACTCTACTTCGATCCTTAGTCTTTCCATGGCTAACGTATGTTCTCTCTCTTTATTTCTTTCCTCGGCCTTCAATTTCTCACTCTCGGCTTGCAGTCTAGCTAACTCAAGTTCTTTTTCTCTTTCAGCCTGCAGTCTGGCTATCTCAAATTCTTTTTCTCTTTCCTTCTCGGCTGCCTCTCTTTTCTTTCTCTCTCGGCTGCTTCTCTTTCCTTCTCTCTTTTGGCTGCATGCTGTTCTTTGTACTCTTTGAAACTACGCTCTACAAATTCCGATAACTGTGTCCCTTAACCCAATTCTTCGGATCCAAGAACTTTGAATTCTCGCGCAAGTTGCCGTAAAGTTGCCATTCTTGTCTACCTGTCTTGTCGCTAACTCACCTAGATTAGTATCACTAACCTGTTTTCTGCCTTCCATACAACAACGTCCCTATGAATATCAACGAATATTCTAACTCAGTAAAGTCTTACCTACAGACTTACTTAAAAATCACACAATTAATTTAAACGGCTTTCGGGCAGTACCAAACTATAAATTCTCCCTAAATTCGTATCGTCTGCAACACATGTGCAAATTACCCTGGGGATACTTCCCTAATGATCTCTTCTCGCAAGAGTACTAAGGCAAAATATTTATGGGTTTCTTAGATACGGACAACCAACCACGCTTCAGCAATTTCAGGTTCGGAATCTTAATTTCTTACAATGTCATGCAACATTTAAGAAATTCACAAATCATACATAATTTTAAACATAAGAATAGGTGTTGACTCAATTCGTGGTTCCTTATTTTCAATAAATACAAATCTATCAATGATACCGTGTTGTATTTCTTTCAATATATGCTCAGATCTGCTTTTTTCGTTCAAATATCCCGGACAAGGCTCCCACTTATTTGACAAATTGGCGGCGTGCAAACCACACCAACCTCTTTCACTACGGTTCGTTGCTAGGGAATGACCTCCGCGGTGTAGTTTACCCAGTGTGGATAGATAGAAAGAATACAGATCACTGCACAAATATATTGAATAAAATAAACACGACGAGCCCCCTTTCAATGAACAAATATAAAATTTAATCAGTTTATCAACAGAATTACATAAAAAGGAAAATAGTACTAACATGTACTCAAATAAAAAGACAATACAAATTTCTTTAAATGTAAAATTACTTTCAACATTAAATTACTATCTTCATTGCCAATGAGATGTGACCTTTGAGTGCAACGATGAGACTTCATCACCTATTTTATGCGGACATCAAGATTTACGTTCGTCCCTGCTCTGCCGGTCTTTGTCTAGCTGTTTCGTCTTGGACTCTTGTCTGTCGAACTCTGACTTAACAATCGTCTCTGGACTTAGATTTCTGCGTAGAACTTTTTCTGGTCCTGTGATTGTTCAGGGATTTTCTCATGTGAATCCAAGAAAGCTGTTTCCTTTTGCCGTTTCTTTATTCGTTTCCACGAACCTCGCGTATAGTCCGTCTCCTAACTGAGACATCTGGCCCCTTACTCTATAATGAAAACGTACTTTTTACGAATTCAAAATGTAGTTTGCCTACTCGCTGAGACAAAACTCCCGCTTTACTGCCAATTCACGAGATAACGTCTTACAAGCTCTTCTCGGAGTCTCGACCACTCTTTTTCCAAGTAAGATTGAAGACTAAAGAATTTTCCTAAAGTAAAACCTTTAATTTCTTACAGAGTTACGCCCATAAATCCATATTAACCAATCGGAATAGACTGTTTCCTAAACCTGTTCCGTAAAATTTTTGGATTGACAAGACAACTAAACAACTAATGCCGTAATTAACATTACTTTAAACAATCATCTATAGCCATCTCCTGCCCTTTCCCCGGTCGATTTTAGGAAAGGGTCTTATGTCATTCTCTTGTACCATAGCATCCGACTTGGTCATGTTACGTCGGCTAGAACGAATTACCTTTTGCCGTTCAGAGATGAAATGGAAATAATCATCTATCTCTAGCTCTTTCTACTTTAATTAAGTTGACTTTGATACAATTTCTTTAAAAAAAAGTTTCTAAGAGTTTTCAGAATTCGACACATCACAAAAATATATTACAATACTTGAAATGGAACGTCATGCATATTTTACACGTACAGATGTTCCCGTTAATAAAGATTTCTTTAAAACACACTCAGATGATATAAAAACGGAATTTGCAAATGTTTATAATAATATGAAAAATTTATGTTCTTCTATATCTCAACATTATTCTGAGGGTGTGAAACGACAAATAATCGAAACAATGCATCATTTAAACGCCATTGCAGCAGACCTTGATCTTATCAATAAAACTTATGAATTTTTTCATTAATTATACAGCACCGAGATTATTTATGAAACATTATTAAAAAAAAACAGCACAACAGCTACCAACATTTATAATTCCGCGATTTAACTCTGAGGAGCTAAAGAAATCAGTTAATGATCTTATTGATGAACACTTTAAAGGAATGTGATTCATGAAAAACTTAATCCCGCCACCAGTAATTCTGAAATATAATAATAACCAATTTGGTGTAGGTCGTCATATTTCATCTAATATTGTTAATATAACATCCACCATCGCTCTGAATCTAGTATGCGATATAATTGATAGCAGTTACCACGTTGATCTTTCAAAGTCTAAACAAGCCCAGCAAGGATAGATATTATACTCGTCTAGAATTTAATACCCCCGGATGGCTGATTGTATCGGAGCCAACAAATAAAAGTCTACCTGCGTGTACATAATCCATTATTGTCAAGAATGAATTTCAAACTCACAAATCAAGATGGTAATATTGTGGACCTGCGCGGGGAGACGTTATGTATTAATTTGTACATACGCTCGTAAATATAATTAGAAGAAAAATGAAAGATTTTTGAAGTTTGAATGTCAATTAATTTTATTTTAAATGACATATATATATATATATATATATATATATATATATATATATATATATATATATATATATAATGAATAGTGAAAATATTAATGATATTGTTTCTGCTATCAACAAAAAATACTGCTGTGATCATGTGTTGTGATCATGGTCAACCACCACCACCCCTTTGTTGGACAGTCTCCACATGAATGGCTAAAGAATAATGTAGATTATTATGAGGAGATACATGATGATCATAGCACTATTGATGAACCGCTGAAAGAGTCGTTAGCGATGGACTTGTTATTGATCACCTTCATGGAAATTCTCTAAATAACCATATACATATACATAACCTAGAAGCAATCTGGAATTGCAGTTGGAAAGTTAACGCTAAATTCAGGATTGGTCGAACTTATTGATATCATGGTAGTTTTTGAAGGAGTTTTATTAGCGACGATCTGGTGTAATAACTCTCTTGACTCAATATCCAAGGGATGTTCAGTTGCTGACATTATTGTTATTATTGTTTAATTCTCCATTTATTTTGTCACCAGAATCACTAACAATTCTGAATGCTTCATCGTAGGTTTTAATTATTGTTACGAACTCCTCGTCAGATATTTTACCATCACTGAGATACATGGAAATATACCCAGATTGTTTAGAGTATGTTGCTGTTGCTGTGTGCAATTTTATCATATATTCACGCAATGTATCATTCACAGATGTAGCCATCTTTTTAGCAATAATACTAAGAATACCTGCTAAAGTTGTTGAAGTTGAAACAATAATTGTTATAATTGCTGGAGCTGCCATTGTTAATGTTGATAATATTAATCCGTATCCAGCAACAATAGCAGAAACTGAATACACAATTATATCAATGAGGACCATACGTGTACTATATTTTTTTACTTTTACTGTATAATGGTCGATGGTATTTTTTAGTTTGGTCATTCACACGCATGATTACATCTGTGACGTTGAACGTCGATAGATGACGTAGTTATTTTATTCATTATACTATGACGTTAAGTAGTTAATTGAGTTACAGATTCCAAACACCACGAGTAGTTATCCGAGGCCAGATATCTATCAGACGATTCAAGCGTAAATGTTTCCTCGGAATCTTTATCTAGTACTACAAATATAGTTCTAGAAATATTACTAGTTGATGGAAATGTGGAAAATATAAAATCTGCACCGCTAAGTACGGACATCCTATATAAACCAACGACTTTTCCTGTGTATTTGATGTTTTTTTTTTCTGGTGTCCACACACCAGACCCAGATGCAGTTGTATACACAATATTTTTAATCTGCTGGTGAGGAAATTTAACCAAACTAATTTTTTTTAAACAATATCCGGAATTCCACTAATAATATCGTTGAGTTTTGTGTTAATATCAGTAAGTTTTATATCAACATTTGGTGGACTTCCAAAAAATTAGTTATTAATTCTGTTTATGTTTCTGCGAAAACTCAAAAATGTGTTCACGTGAACGGTAAAATCAGTTTCGATTTTGAGTATTCCATTGATTGGAACTTCTTTATCATCGACGTATTTTTTTTTAACAGCATCAAACTAAGATTCTAGTGTTCTGAGATTATTAATGCCATTATTATTCATGATAAGAAATGCACGCATTATACCTCCGTTGGCTAATACATACTTAGGTTCCTGATCGTCAATATATTTTTTTTTGTTGTATCTTCAGTATCTGTGGTTGGATATCCAAGATCTGTAATTTTATTTTTGTTCATAATAACGTCACCACTAAATACACCTACAGTCGTCTTGACGTAATCGTTAACTGACTTACCGGAATCCTGTATTTTACTCTGATCAGTAAAAGTAACGATATTATCAGCAACTGCAGTAGGAATTCGTATATGTACGTCTGGTAGTCGTATATTACTTGTCTTTAATAGTCCTTGTTTGTCCTGAAAAACAAGTACTTCATTTTGATCGACATTTGTAATATTTAATAAATCGTCGATCTCATTTCTAAGTTGATCAAGGGTTACATATTTAGATAAATCACCTGGCTGCTGAGCTTTACCACGAGCAGATCTTTCATAAATATCAACCATTATAGTTACTGATGTCTGTTCAAATGTGACAATGTGGTATATCCATGCACGACTCTATGAGGCCGTTTTGTTGAATTTGATATTGCATCAAGTACATTAAGTACTTCACGGCCACATATTGGTGGATCAGTTAATATTTGTGTAGGTAACTTTGAATACCAAACTGGAGTATTTTGCATGTTGTTAACATAGTCTAAAAATTCCTTTGGTGGCGCTAATCCATATGAATCAAAATACATAATTTCACGTGGATCAATTGCATACGCTACCCAATGCGTGCCAGGTCCAGAGTTTTTATCGAGATTTATAATACCTGTTTCAGTAATGTTTGGTTGTTTTGGTAATTGATCGCGCATGAAAACACCTCCAAAGTTTTTTTATTTTTCATTTTTTAACAGCATCGAGTGAATCAAAATTAGACATAGGCGAGATCAGTAAACTGTCTCTGGAAGTCTTACACCTTTTCCGTACCATGAAGGCAGGGTTCCTGGTAATCTGAGACCTTTGCCCTTTTTCTTTTTTTATTCCACGTCCGGCTTTCTTTAATGCCTAATGCAGCTGCTTTTGCAACAGCTGGGGCTGCAACGGCTATTAAAGTTGGTATAGCTGCGAGAAGTGGAAATATACCACCCGTTTTTAAAGTATCTTTAATAGCACCTGCAGAAAGATTAAGTTTGACACCGTTATTTGATTTTTTGCTTCATTAAAGTTTTTGAATTGATGATCGGTCAATGATAATGTATTTGAACCACTCATCGGTTCCTTTTTCAGCGATATTGCTATTCCAAAGTTATTGTTTGATGCTGATTGCAGTCTTTTGACCTGACCAGGAGTCAGGGAAACAGCGTGATTATATGGCATTTATAATACTCATAATTGATCTAATTACGTGTTACATATTTTCTACTGGAGCATCAATGACTCTCATTCGTTTACCAACACCTTCTATGAGCACTGATTTATCGCTAAGTATAGCATCAGTTGCTCTGTAATTATCAATAGCACCTCTTCTCATACGAGCTCTGAAGTGAATATCAACCAATTATTGGTTAAATCTAGATGTTGTAGTGAAAAGTAATAAATCGGATACAGCGTTGTAAAATCTAGTTGTGATATTTGTAAACCAGTATCGACATTTTGATCAAGCCCCATAAAGGTCATAAGACGATGATATACACGTGCTACATGATTTTGATCGAAATTCAGCGATATATCCTCGGAAGGTTCTTGATGGCCATTTATCCTTAATGAAACATCAGAAACACCGAGTTTATCAAATATCATAATACTACGCTCTTGATTATTCACTCGGGCGGCATCTTGTAATGCAATAAATATGTCTTGGTGCAGAAACACCATGATGTGAGGCTATCTGCCATGTAAATAAACCGTTATTACTCTGGATAGCATCTGTGGTCATTGTCAGTGATGATAGCATTGATTTACCGCCTCGATTCATAAAAGATAATAGTCGTTGTTCTTCAGATATTGACCGAGTCATCATTGACATCCACAGTAAAAGTTTTGTAATAATTACCATACCAGCATCACCGGCGGGTCTCCATATTGCATCATCGTCTGTAGCCTTTCGTATTAGTATAACTGTATGTTTAGCTCCGAAAATGACTTTTCTGACATTTCTACAGAATCCAAAGATGTGTGAGAGTGGAATTACACACGAAAACACTCTTCTATTTCTTTTTATCATCGCACGTGTTGTAAATCCTAAGTTGAAATTTGCATTAACACTATATAATAACGAAAATGCAGCAGCAGGCCGGGCTATCATTCCTGCTGGTTGTAGATCGGATGCAGTATCTCGCGGTGTTTGTATTAAATTATATTTTCTATTTTTTGGAAAATCATTTATATCTTATGCGAACGTCATTGATGGACCAGCTGATCTTGAATAATCATCACTATATCTTGCAAGACCAAGTATGGTTGTAGCTACGTCAACATCTTTCTGTATTGATTCAATATTTTTTCCATCAATCATGTATGTAGCACTATCAAACAACGCCATAATACCATTATTAACAAAACCAATACTGACATTAGCGTTATATTCCGTATTATCTGCTTTTAATATTTCACCTTCGATTTCAATAAAAGCTTCTGAGGGCAGAAAATATCTACTTGTATCATGAATCTGAAGTTCAATTCTTCCTCGCTGATTTGGAGTTCGTGCGTCATAAGAATAATACTGATAATCATGTATAGACTCATCTTTGAAAGCTGGTGAATCCATGTCAAACGCGGGATCACTTATACGCTTGAACATATTTATTATAATTATTATCGTCTAAAACGAAGACCACTTCGGGATGTGAGAAGTGAGACCACTTCATGCCATCAGACTAGCAGTTATGTTTTTCTCTTTTTCTGATAAAGGTATATCAACCAACTCTGCTAGTTTTTGATTAGCGACTTGATTTATTTTTTTTACTAATATGTGCAGGCATTAATTCAATACTAGGTAATTTATCCTGCTGATGTCTGACCGCTTGAGGTTTGCGTATTAATTGCGCTAGTCTTATCTTTGATCGCCGAGAATACTTCGTTAGCAACATTACCAGCAACACCTATACTTTTTTCACGAACAACATCAATAGCTTTCATACCCAGCTGCTTTGCAATTGGTATTGTTTTGGGGGCTATCCTTCTAAATAAACCCTGAACAATATCACATAACCCATCTCCGTAGGTTGCCCTATAAATGGGTATTCGAGAGTTAGTTGCCCTGACCATAGTTGGTCCACGTTGAATACTATGTCCTATCATTTATTAAATAGTCATTATATTTAATTACAATGACTTAGTCCCTATAATAATCATCGGCGATTTCATTGAGACTGATACACATTAGTATCCATGATACCACCACTAAATAATCTTGTACAAATATCTGCTGCCTCATTAATGATTTATTATCAGCTCGTTTTCCTCCAATCAGAATTTCTATTCGTTCAATATCAGCAAGGACGTTGTTAGGACACTGAGTAATAAGACCACTTCAATGTCTGGTAAGGCCACTTCCAGTAGATGTGTCCGATGGCCAATATTCTTCTTCCTCATTTTTTATTTGGGCTGGTTGTTGTGTTTGTGATTTTGGAGATTTTGACTGTTGTTGTTGTTGTTTTATCAATTGCTGTTGTTTTGGCGATAACTCTGTAAAGAAAATATACTTTTTTATTTCATGAAAATAATTAATATATTTTGGATCTCTGTTTGAAGCTTGATAAGTATCATAGTATATGCGAAATATCCATTTGTACCAATTTTCGCGACTTATAATATTAACATATTCAGGTTTTAAAAACTGTCGATTTTTATAACCGTTTACAGCACTATCAGCTAATTGACTAACATTTTTAGCCATTTTAATTTCATTAATGGCAACATCGGTGAATTTGGCAACTACGTAAATTCTACCCCGTGTTGGTTCTGATTCTTTAGGTGCTGATTCTACTTCTCTATCTTCTTGTTCTGGTTCTTCAGGTGGTGGTAACGCAGCTGCTATTTCGGCTAGAAGTTTTCTAACAATCTTTTTTGTTTTCTTTGTTCTTTCTGCTATTTTTGAGTTGTTTTAGCTGTTTGATCTAACACAGGTTGAATATCTTTAGTAGTTTCTGTGATCGGTTTAAATAATTGTTCTGTATCTTCTGCAAATGAAATTTGAATTTCCTGACGCGGTTGTAATTGTTGTTTGACATCACGAACTGGTAAATATTTTGTAACTGCCTCTAGACGCTCGCGAGCTAATTTTGCTGAGTGAGATTCTCCAATATTCATTATTAAATTTTATATTTATAAGATATTTAGCCATTCATGCGTGTAAACTAAACTAAAATATATAACAAAATAATTTAAAATTACAAGCATAAAAATGGTTAATAACCCACTTGGCACAAATACCGGAAATCGATTAACGCATGAATAACCTAGATGTGTATGCATAATGGGAGAGTAATTCCTTCATTAGCAATGCTGAATGTAATATTTGCTTCTTATGACCATTAAATTCGGAGTATTGTGCAGTCGGCAGCTAAAATACATCAGCCGTTAGTATAAATCGTATCGAAAATAACCCAGGAATAGAATAATCTGCTTTGTCATGGATCGATAAACACAAGTAAGTCTATGGCGATATTTATACATGGTATAAATGACTCATTGTGAAGTCATCTTAATAATGGGCTATTTGTAAAGGTAACGGCGACTGTTATGTTGTAGGAAAACGTTATATTACGATATGTCTTAAGTTTACAGTGGAATTTAATAAACTTACAGAGATTCGGTTAATTATAGACAGACGAATACGTTATACATTTAGTTAATCAAAAATGCATTAGGGAGAAATCAATGTATTCTGTAAGTTACCTCCCTTTATATATATGCTCGTAGATTTGGTCTGGATAAAATATTTGGTTAATCCCTGATAAAATCAGGAGCAGCAGGGAGGGGTGAACGACAACAACTGAGTCGCTTTGCAAGTAAACAAAACCGCATAAAAATCTTGAAAAATATAGTCAATAATAGAGTAACAAAACTGAGCTAACCTCATGAATTTATTATGCGGTTTTAACCATACGGAAATATAATAGAGACTTTGGTTTACCGTTATTTGCCTATTTTTCAGCCTTCTTTAAGAACCCTTATTTTAGGTTAAGGATACGAGCAAAAAGTTGTAGGATTCACCCTCCCTGCTGCTACAGCGGCTGCGGAATTTCGAATAGACAGTCTACATATGAAACACTGGAAGGAATACCCGAGATATCTCTCATTCAAACCGAGGTATTACTTTTGCACCAACAACATTGAACTAGGAATAGCCATCAAATAGGCAATGAGACAAGATTTAAACTCATTCGCAGAATACAAGGAATGGAGAAACAAAAACGAAGAGGGGAAAAAACTAATCGAGGACACATTCCAGCACATCATAGACGAAGCAGACCCTGAAACCAACGAAGGAGCATGGGGTACCGGTGGCTGGGTAAGCACACATGGAGGTTTTGGGGAACCAGAAAATGTAGTAACAATTAATACTAGCTTTGACAGAAACAGAAAACGAAAACACGAGGACACAAACGACGAAAATAAAACAGATCAAACAGATGGATTCAACATGAAGGAAACAATGAGACAAATTTTACAGGACAGACATAACAACCATCAATACAACAGCTTCAAAGCAAGGGACATAAATGTTAAAATCAACATGACATTTGAATTTTTCAAAAAATAAAACACGACAGACATACAAACAGCAATGGAAAAAGCCAAAAAAGTGCAGAATGACAATGACTATGATTATGCAGACAGTATATATTATGCGCCGGAAACAGTCTTCATTTGCAAACAAGCAAAGCAAAAGTACATGAAGGCTGACGTTCAACGAACGTACTACGAAATAATGATGAAAATGACCAATCAACGTGACATACATGTAAATACGAAAGTCGATATCTCCGCACAGACAAGACACAGGACCTATTTATGAAATGGTGTAAGGAACAGTCAATACAACCGGGGGTTTACATACTAGTTATACTGTATTCTAAACAGATCAATCCCAAAAATGAACACTACTGTTCATCGGCCCCCAAACTCGGGCAAAAGCTTTTGGGTAGATACACTCCTTTTCATGGCCGAACTAGTAGATAAAGTCATACAGGGTGGGGACAGATTTTCATTCAGCCAATTGCACTGCTGCAAAGTAAGCTATATGAATGAATTAGTCATAAGTGACGCTCAAATGGAAAGTTTCAAAGAGATCACTGAAGGCAAAGAAACTACCGTAGATCTCAAAAACAGCGCAACTCCAGTCACAATAAAACGCATTCCAATGTTTATAACCTGTAATACACAACCTTGGACAAATCCGACATACACTGGCCAAATGCAAGAGAGGTGTTTCAGATATGACCCAAGTACAAAAAGCAAAGTACTCCAAGACCATGCACAAGAAAAAACAAATACCTATGGCAATCCTGAGTACTTCGTAAACTGTTTCAAAATATGCGAAAACTTCTGTAACGACTGTCCATCAGCAAACCCGACAGACATGATAACCCGACGGTACCGAAGACCACACAATAATGAGTGATTATTTCTTTGAAAATTAATTTCAGTTCCACTAAGACAAATGCAGATCTACCACGCAAACATATCACGAGCAACTTTCAATTATTACTCCGACACATACCATCCAGTGATAAATTTTTACATAAATTTAGAAAACATTTTACACAAGATTCATGCCTTTATAACAATTATATCCCATGGACCAGACGTAAGTAAAAAACAAACTTCTTTTAGAAATCAATGCATCAACTATCAGCAATCGGAATCTGCCATCTGGTAGAATCTGAGGAGCAACATCAAGCAGACTACGAACACTGTCCCCTATACCGGAACGTAGACATATGCGACCACCCGACCTGATAAGGGATGCAAAAGATCTTTCTCACTTCTACAAAAGGATTCAACTCATCTGGAAAACTAATCGAAATATTTACATACCTAGCAATCTGTACAAGAACTAAATGCCCATTTGTATTCGATATAGATCCAGAGGAACATCAACCAGATTATCAATGCTACCATTTAATTTTCATGGAAAATTGGTACGTTATATATAACCGAGAGAACTTATGGAATTCAGATTCTCAGACGGAACACGATACGGATGCGAATTTAGTCAACTCACTTCACCAAATTGAAACTCTATTAGTTTCCCATAAAGAAGTTCCCCAAGAAAATGGACAAACCAAAATGATCCAGGATATATCCTGCTTTTTATAAATACCGGACACTAATATGGCAATATATGTATTGGACCCTAATGAACTTGTATATCTATGTTTACCTAAACAATCAATTAATGAACCAATTGTAGTCATATTGTTTCCATTACTTTCATATAACTATATTCTATTTTTAATAAATTCTTGCTGATATTAGTCTTTGAGCGATTTCTAAGTAGTTTAAATGTTGGTCAAGAGGTTCAAGTAGTATAACCATATTCATCACATAATAGGCGAAGTTTATCTCCAAGGGGAGTGATTTGAGCGTATTAGCATTCCAATCTCCAACTACATAAGCATTTATTGTATTAGCATTTAATATAATTAATTTTGCCCAAATAATCTACAAATTCCTCAAAATTTTCCGCATTACATGGTAAATAGATATTGACAAAAAGCAGGTAATAATCCCTTGTATTGATAGTAATACATATTAATCTTGAGTCATCAGTGTTGTACTTATATAATACTTGCAAGAGTTCTACGGTATAGTACCCCTACACACCCGTAAGGTCTGCCTGTATGAATATCTTTAGAAGATTCTATCGGCGATACCCCTGATCCATAGAACTCGTCATGAACGGAGGAGAGGGAGTCTAACTCACTGTCGAGAAGCCACAATTCTTGTAAGAATCAAATATCGGAAATATCACAAATCTCTTACACTTTGTATATTTCTTGTTAAAGAACGACAGTTGTAAAAAGAAATGTGTAAAGTGTCCAATATGTATGTTTGAGACCAAATTGTGGATATCAACTCCGACTTTGATAGTAGTCTCTAATGCATTTCTTGGCCACGCATCTACGTTCATCATCGCATAGTGAGAAGGGTTATCAAATATGATTTTGAAGCTGGCATATTTATTAAATTTTGTTTGTAGTTTAACTTCAGAGTAAAACCCACTATGTGAGGAAATGTCAGATTCCTTTGTTTCAGGGGCAAGTGTTGTCACGAATATGCATCTGTCGCATTGGATACACTGTGGGCAATTTTGAGGACGCTGCCTTTCCTATGATAACACTTCCACGCCTTCTTGGAAACTCTGGATTGGACGTTTGTAAACTTTTTCGGCCGTCATTGATGCAGATTGATGCGTGATGTTTTGCGTGAAAAAGCTGCCATACAGAGGTCACTGTTCCGCATAGAACTTGCTACTCTAGCAAAAGTGTTATCATTTTTCCGCATAGAACTTGCTACTCTAGCAAAAGTGTTATCATTTTCCATATCCTCGTCATGGGCGCTGGTGTCTTCTGACAATGCTACCATTTTTAATGCCGTAGTGCTTTCGTTTAATTCACCGTCATCTGATTTATTGTTATCATGTATTTCTGTTGTTTTATCCCATGATACAGAGCAGGTCTTTGTTGCACTAACCAGAGTCTCGTTGCTGTTTGGGTCCGTGTATTGCATATCTTCGTGTGTGCTACTTACTAGCAACTGTTCCTTTTGTTGAACGACTGGATTCAGGGATATTCCTCGTTGACTTACATGGTTGACTAATCAGCTATGATTTGTTGTACTGTAGCCTCGTATTACAGAGGAAGTCTCGGTGAGTACAATGTCAGAATGAACTGTGTTCGAGTTAACCGTGGTGGCAATGTACATAAACGCTGCATTGCACATAACATCTCCGCCTGGGCCGACTTAAATATGTCCACTGATAGTCTCAAATTTTCTATGTCCTTCAATAAAACTGACTTGTCTACATAATTGTAAGATAGGTGGCAAGTTTGATATGCACAAAAACTTGGTATGCCATTTGGGTCTGTGGGCAGGAATAGATTCAAAATATGTTTCATTATTTGTCGACTTATCCGTACCCTTCGTCTTATCATTCTCTCATCTGTTTGTACCACTGAAAAATTTTTTGCATAACCTAATCAAATCATTTAGAAGAAACTTACGACAAGCGATACAGCAACGGAATTTGAATATGTCGAATATCTATATGAAATTTCTAACAAGTCTATAAAGGCTGCCGTTAGAACATTCAAAACTAGAGACGAGGACGTTATTTCTACTGCCTCAAAAAGCAAGATTGAAAGTTCGTGGCAAGATTATGATAGTAGCTAATCCACCTGCCGCATTTATTGCCGAAGCAGAAGTAGCTTTTTTTAAAAAAAAAAAAAAAAGATGCTCATTTAGAAGTGCTCGATATAAGCTGGCCAATCAGTCATATTTCAAAGCACTACAAGTTGCAAGTACAATCTTAAAATACTATTTCGTTTTCCGACGATTTCTCAACTGCAACTAATATGATGTGGTTTAAAGATACTGGAACTAGAGCAGCAGGAAGCTAATTTGTATGCATATGCAACAAGTGTAAGAAATTTTAAGAAATGCTCTTATTGCTTAATGAGGCAATATTTATCAAAAATATTAGAAACATTTCTACTCACCTTTCGTCCAAACATTAATAGACCATATATGTACTTATTCGACTCTGCAAAAATATCAATGGATTTTAAAAGAATAGCGATAAAGTCTTCTAAAAATCTCTTGTGATCCTTCTGTAATAGGATTTATAACTAGGCGGTTCGAATTATGTTTGGACGAAAGGTGAGTACAGATATTTTTCTACTATAACTATGTATAGCACACCATCTGTTGCCGCTACAAGTTTCATTTATTGCTGCTTGTAATTATCTTCGTATAACCGCGCCATCTACATATGGCGTTGCATTGTTAGATTTAAAACAATTAACCCTCGAAGTCTACGTTACAATGGTTTTGCTAGAGAAAGACGTACAGCAATATCACATCAAGTTATAATGCTGCTGCCATTAAGTATAATACATGGCTTTTGCAGAGATTATAGTAAAGTATTTCGTGCATTTAATCAAATGCTTATTTTAGATCGAGCAGAACAAAATGATTGCCTGATTAGCTTTGTTGGGGCTGATGTACGATTTGTGATAAATTTGCGTCGTGGAGGCAAAGAATAACTCCGTCAGCCACGTATCGGCTCGTTCAAAGTAACATAAAAGAAAATAACAAAGTTAGAGTAAGGTCAAGTTTTATAAATTATAATTTATTTTCCTAGTGAACATGAAAAATGCAAATATGTAAAATAAAACTTATGATTTACGGAAACGATCAAATTGTTTGTTCCTAAAATAAACATATGTCCTGTAAATAGTTCTAAACAAAGTCTAAATGTCTTTGTCCAAGCTAGTAATGTTCTCCAGGAAAATTTGGTTCACAAACAAAATACATGTTCTACGTAGACAACTTCTAGCACAAAAAAAGTGTAGCTCTAAGATGTTACAATAAACTCCGACTCTACGACTGTGTACGACTCTATAAATGTCTTACAAAATATCTCAGCATATAAACGAAGTTAATACGTTGTTTAAATTACAAGCGCACGGAGGACGCCTGCCATTTCGTAATACCTCTGGATATTATGAAAGCCTGACCAAGTATCAGCCAATCATTTTCATAGCTATTCCAGAATGTTTACTTGTAGTGCCTTTGCCATCATGTGCAGCACGTGCTCACACGAGTCATATTTACGACTCGAGTAAAAACTATTAATAAAATCATATTAAAATTACATTTAATGAATTAAAAAGATTTATACAGAATTGATTCATTAACACACATACTTAAACTACAGGGTCATAACAATCGCTGGGAAGTAAATAATATGCTGGAAAATGTACAAATATAATTTATTTTTAGCAACATAAAATATATCAACCATGTTCTGAACACTACCAACTACACATGACTAGTTCAATCGCCACCAACCGAGCAACTGCCGCGTCAGTTATTTGTTGCATTTCAGCAACAAGCTCGACGTGGAAGCCAACTACAAAATAATGAAATATTTGATAACGCGTATGTTCGACGAATATACGCTAGAATAAATTCAAAACTACCCTGAACGAGCGATATAATGTAATTTTGCAGATAACGCTAATACAAGCATTACTAGACCGTATATGTACTTATTCGACTCTGCCAAAAAAAATCATTAGATTTTTCCAGAATAACGATAGTCTTCTATAAATCTCTTGTGATCCTTCTGTAACAGGATGTATAACTAGACGGTTCGAATTATTCATGTTTGGACGAAAGGTGAGTACATATATTTTTCTAATATATATTTGGTAAAATGTGATCATAGCTTGATTTTTGTAAAATACAAAATCAGATTATTATAATATGACATTGTATTGTGCTTTATGATATCCTGCATTAACATAGATGAAAAGACGGGGTGGGGGTAACTCAATCAGAATTATCCTTGTATTTAAAAAACGATAAAGTCTTCTAAAATTCTCTTTTATGATAATTCAGTGACAGGATTTATAACTAGGCGGTTCGAATTATTCATTGTTGTTCGAAAGATGAGTATAGATATTTTTTAAATATATTTGGTAAAATGTTATTATAGCTTGATTTTTTAAATACATAATCCGACTCTATTATAATAGGATATTTGATTGTTTTTTTAGTAGGCTATGATATCCTGCATATAAAGACATGGTGGGGCTTTCTGAATTTAGTCTACTGAGCTAGAATCCTCCTGTATTTTAATATTTGTATTTAGTCGACTCCCCAAAAATATCAATAAATATTTCCAGAATAATGACCAATGTTTGTGAAAACTTTATCTTTACAAGACAATGTAACAAAGGCAAGCTTCGTGTTTGCCAACAAAATCGTAAAGCAAAATAAACCAATTTCGGAAACAGAACTTTTAAAAGATTGTATGATTGATGCTGTCAGTGTTGTGTCCTAAATTTTAGCCAATGTCAAAAACAAATGTCATATGACTATCACGAAGAACTACTGTTCGTCGCATAGACGCAATCGCAGTGAATTATCAAGAACTGTTAAAGGCCAGCGTGTTTTCTATTCATTTGGATAAGAGTACTGATCTACTAGATATTGCACAGTTGCTTATTTTTAATCAGGAATTGATGCAAACTTTGAGATTAGATTAGAGTTGTTATGTATGGAGTTTCGCAAAGACGCTTGTACTTGGTAATATTTGTACAACAGTTTTATTAACAGTTTAATCAGATCTGGATTAAGCTTAGATAAAATGGCAAGTGTTGCAACTGATGGGGCTCCTTCACTCACAGGTAAACATTTTGGCCTTGTGAAGTTAATTAATGATTAAAGATGCTTTCCCACTGCACTGTCCTTTAATGCATCAAACGTCAAGAAAGACTCTAAGTCTCCTTTAAATCTTAAGCATGTTTTGGATCCAGTCATGTGTGCAGTGAATGCAATAAGGGCAAGAGACAAACAACACAGGCAGTTTTGAATCCTGTTGGAAGATATGGAAGCGGATTTGAATGATGTGCTGTACCACACAATTATCCTCTGGATAAGCATGTGATTGTATGAATATTTACTGCGCACCAGCACATTTAGGCTATTTTGCGCCATACAAAAGATTATATTTTTCATTATGAACAAAAGTTAAAAGGTTTTGTATCGATCAGCGACACGAAACCAATAAGGTAAAGGCAAATCGTAGGTAAATTGGCCTTGAGAATATGTCCAAAAATTGGTTATAAACGAGAATACGTCTGGGATTAAGTTTTTCCATCAAGAATCAAAAGGCTCTTTCCTTACAGGCAAGCATCGTCTGTGACTTCGTTCAAAAGAATTTACACTCATTTGTGTTAATATTATTCATTATTGGAAAAGACGAAATCACTACCAACTTTTGTTTATTAAATTTAATTTCGAAATGAAATACTTTTTAATTTAGCAACCTATTCCAAATTAGTATTCCATTTTAAATTTAGTAAAATACATTTCAAAAAGATTATTGCATCAATCTCGACTATTGAATTTTATTCTTTCGAGTCTTCATAAAATTAGTCGAGATTAATTATAATTTTCTACAAAGGCAGAAACAAAACGTGCATGAAGTTGGTAAACTCGAATAGTTTACAGTTCAGATGTATTTTTAGCATTTTCAATATAAAATTTTTATCAAGTATGGGCTCGTTCAAAATAACACAAAGAAAGTTTAGACAACAAGCTTTGTAAAATTGAATTTTAATTTAATTTCATCGAAAACATGGAAAAATGTAAACAAAAAACGAGACCATTTACGGAAACGATCCAAATTATTTGTTCTAAAGATATAAAACAAGTCCTGTGAAAAGTTCTAGATTAAGTCTGAAGTTTAGTTCAGGTCCAAAATGGCGGATGACGTCAGACAAAGGCTAACAGAAAATTCCAGAATTTACACAGTAAGCAGTTTGTGTTGTTCCGTTCTAATTTATATTTTTAGAAAATGTCTTTGTCCAAACCAGGAAAACAATTCAGAAAAACGAAGTAAAATTAGCTCCACAAGAGACATGTTCTACGTAGACAAACGAAGAGATAGCTTTTAGCACAAAAATACCCTTTTTAAGGTAATACAAGTTGTGTAACTTTTAAGATGTTACAATAGGCTACGACCGTTCTGTATTCTGGCTGTTGCTCTCAGATTGACTGACCGTCTTACAAAGTACCCAAGAATATATATTTAGTTAATACGTTCTTTTGAATTACACGGATGACGCATGCAATTTCGCAATAGATAGGAAAGCCTGACCAAGTATCAGGCAAAAGTTTTCATTGCTATTCCCTAATGTTTACTAGTAATAAATTTGCCATCATACACAGCACGTGCTGACAAGAGTCACATTTACTACTCCAGTAAACACGATATTTTAACAGACTGATAATAATGTATTCTTAATAATTACATGTAATGAAAAAAAAGATTTACACGGAATTGATATATTAACACATACACACTTAAACTATAGGGTCGTAACTATATATGTAGTTCAGCGAGAATCATAACTCTTTCCTTACTGCGAACTCCGTTTCGTCTCGCTCAGCCATATTCCCCAAGATGTATACGTATATACACCTAGCCTGATATTTTTTCTTTCCCTCTCTAATCAAAGACAAAGACATTTCTTAAATTATGAGAAAACGTCTCATAACCAGTACCACTTTTCATAAGGTGGAATATCATGAACAAAGGTGTCACTTTGCATAGACTGGAATATCATGAATAAAGGTGTCACTTTGTATAGACTGGAATAACATGAACAAAGGTGTCACTTTGTATAGACTGTGCAATACTTTTATGACCTTCGAACTTTTCATACACAAGGTAACGTCAGCACCATGAACATCACTAAAGGAACATATATTTCCAGCATAAAATATACACGTTGCCAGTGAGAATTCTTCTGACAGTAACACCTGAAATCATCGACATATAGTTCCTTCTCCAGCCGCAAATTCGAGCAATATGCAACAGAGACTGAAATAATCTATTCCTGCCATAATCAGATTTGCATGGGTTCAATAGAGACGCGTCCTCCAGGCACAAAGTCAACACCAACACTATCTGAATTGAGCTTTCTTTTAAGTCATAATGAATTAAACTGATTTCATAGGAAGACTTTGGACTAAGATAATTCTTACATGTTTTTGCTATACCATAATTTAGTTAAAAAAATTACAAGTTTAGTGCGTAAATTTCAATATTTCCAAAAACTAGTATAGTCTATGCTGTAATTTCTAATTTAGCAGCAGTAAAACTTTTTGTATGCCTACTTCAGTAAGATTCATCGTAGTTGCTAAGGTGTCAGCTACTGTGTATGAACCTACAGACTTTAACTCTAATTCAAAAAACTTGGCATTACATCAAAATCATTCTTATTGAAATTTGAAAACCACTTTGTGTATGTTTCGCTACGAACACATATATCAATCTTGCCGTATTTGCATCTTAGGGTGAAATGTAACTTCCTCCTCGCCATCTCAAGCATGTTTAATGCACGTTTTGTATTTTCATCCCAATGGGTTTCGGTAATTTCTATGAGGCGTTTCTTTCACGTTTTTTTTTTACGAATAAATGAATGTGTACATTATGGTACCGTTTCTCCGCGATAACGCCCTGCATGCCAATCAGTTGTTTTATTTGGCTAACAAAGACTAGTTGCAGAAATAGATTAAACATAAGTTTACTGAATATTTTAAACCTTTTGATAATTGTATTTTTGAATTTTTACTGGTTTTCTTTCAGTGTTCTTTTGACTATTTTTTTAATTTTACTGAATGTTGCACAATGTTTTTTCCATTGAATTTTTTTTGCCATTATGCAATGTTCTTAAAGCCTGACCTTTCATACTAACAATATGTCAGTTTGATATTATTTGTTAATTTTCACTTTCTTTTAATACAATTTTAATAACGAGCCTCGCGGGTTCGATCAGAGTTACCCGGCTGGTATTATTGGCACAAAATCATGGAGTAAAAGTATTATGATTCAAATTTTCTCAGAGCTATTAAAAGAATTTTTAATTAAAGGTTATTGAAAGTAATCTTCCACTAAAATATTCAGATTAATTTTATTTATGTACTATAACTGTATACTATTGTAATAGAAATTGTGCTTTACGAGAAAATGAAAAAACCTTTCGAAATACACTTCCCTTGTATCCAAAAGTCTGCAAATTATGCTGAACAAATTTCATTTGGATGAACATGCTAGAAGATTCACGTGTTTCTGAAGACAAATATGCTGATGCAGCAGACTAATATCAGTAGTAAGAACGACGGGAGAATCTTTCTGACTTGAAATGAAAATAAAAGTACCTAGACGATTATACATTTTTGGGCCTTTAGGATACGTCCAAAACTGAGTATAAATTGAAAACAAGCTTGGGCAAAATCAGTTCATTCATCGAGAATCGCAAGACTGTCATTCCTTACAGGTAAGCATCATTTATGTTCGTAGATTTCTTTGAAAGTATAAATGTTTTAATGTAATATTTTTATTTCTTTTAAATTTCATATTATAATATAATGTAATGTTTAATTGTTTATAACAATTGATACTCGTTCGTATTTACAGTATTCATTATTTAAAAAGATGAATTTACTACCAACTTTATCTTTAGTAAAACTTAATTTCGAAATACAATTGTCGCATTAATCACAACTGGAATTTTATCCTTTTGGCCATCAAGAATTTAGTCGATATCTAATTATATGTATTATTCTAAAAGACAGAAATTACACAAACGTATAAATTTGGTGAGATAGGAGAAATTTAATTTTATATGTGCGTCTTTTATTTCAAATATAAAGTTTATAGCCGAATCTCTAAAATGTAGTATTATAAAAAAAAAAATGCATACATCGTGAATAGGAAGACTCTTTCCCTTACAGCAATCCGTTTCCTCTCGTTCAGCCATATTCCCCCAAAATGTAGTCTTGTCTGCACTATTATGAGTGACATATTGTTAAGAGATTCTCTCTCTCCATCCATAGGCAAAGACGTGTCTTAAATTAAGAGTATTTACTCATCATAGCAAGAAATGGAGGATATTTCTGGTTTAAAATGAGGTCAAATAATAAATAAATGACATGTTGCTCGTGAGAAGATACAGTGCTGGAAATGATTAATATTACAACTAAACTTTTATCACATTAAAGAATATTATTGTGTAATGTCCAAATATGGCAATATGCGTTCTATACAACTCACTTGACGTTATGGGATTTTGGAACTCTGCTGGGCAATATGTTTTCTATACAACCCACAATACATTATGGCAATGCGGGACTCCGCCGGACAATATGCGTTCTATACAACTCACCACGTTATGGGATTCTCCCGGACCATAGTTGTTCCTTACAACCCACCTCAATAGTTGCTCCTTACAACCCACCTCAATGTATGGCATTGTGGCACTATGCTGGACAATGCGGTCTATACAACCCACCAGATGTTATTGGATTGTGGGACATCGCTGGACAGTATGTGCTCTATATCACTCACCAGACATTATAGTATCGTAAGACTCAGCTGGACAAAACTTGTTCTATACAACCCACATTTTACGGCGACATTGCAGGCCAATATGTCTTTTATACAACCCACTAAACGTTATAGCATGCGACTTTGCAGGTTAATATGCCTTCTATACAACCCACCAGACATTTTGAATTTGTGTCACTGCTGTAGACTACATGTATAGACAACCCAACGGTCCAACATGTTACAGCATTGCTGGCCAATTTATGTTCTATACATCCAACCATACATGATGGTATTGTGCGACTTTGCTGGCCAGTACGTGTTCTATACAACCCACCATACATTGTGGCATCGTGGGACTTTGCTGGCCAACACGTGTTCTATACAACTCACAAGACCTTATTCTATAATGCAACCTTGTTGGTCAATTTCTATTTTATACAACCCACCATACGCTATGGTATTAAACGACTTTGCTGGCCATTATTCATTCTATTAAACTTACCATACGTAGTGGCATTGTTGGACCGCTGGGCAATACGCGCTATATACATCCCACCAGACATTATTATATTTTCGGAATTCGCTGGACACGTTTTTGTTTATTATATACAACTCACATGTTAAGGTATGGTGCGACGTTGCAGGCCAATATGCCTTCTATATATCTTGAAAAAAGGTGTCACTCCTTTAAATCCTGTCAACTGGTTATATCATTTTATCCAATGGGCCAAGTTAAACGACTTTCAGAAGAAAAGGTTTTGAATGCATTTCCTTGTCAACTAAAAGGGGCTAGCTAAGATTTGGTACGATACCTAATTAGAGAGTGTCTATATATTTTACAGGTGAAAATTCTGTTCAATTAACAATCATTTAAAGTTAAAGATTTTTGTGGTAACTTTGTAATTGCAGTATCCTTGGAAGTTCTCCTTTTATTCTACTTTTATAGTGTAAGGGAATATTTTATTGTTTTTAAGGTTGATGTTCATTTGTATGAATTTACTACCAGTTTCATGCAAAAATTTAATTGCGAATAAAATATTCTTTAGATAATAAAGTATAATGTTCAGTGATCCTGATCCTTTCCAGGTCGGTATTCTACAGTAAATGGAGTAACTATATTTCTTTAAAATAATTATGGCATCAGTCGCCACTATTTAATGCTTTAAAGTGTCTCTATATTTTACAGCGATTTCTGGAACCTCTTGCTTGCCAGTTCACCAAAGATTCCGCATTACGCGTGACACCTTATCCTTAAGGGAACCTAACTCTTTTCTCTCTCATCAAGAGTTCAAGCATCTCTTAAAGCAGCGAGAATTTCCTTCTCATAGGTAGAAATGAGAAGGTTATGATACAAAACAACAACCAAAGAAAGAACTCGCTTTTCTTTCATAAGAAAATTTTCATAAAATAGTGGTGGAGAATATCATGAATAAAGGTGTCACTCCTCATAATTATCACCTACGAACAGGCGAGCGCCGAAACTCTTAACACCATCAGACTTCACTCCGCCCGGCTGTGCAAAATCAAAGCCAGCAGCAACTGCGCCACCTCATCCACGTGATTGTTCATTGATTCTAACAACTTTGCTCCTGTTAGACGCTGCAGCAATTACCTACATATTGCCAGTGACAATTTCCAAACCATTGTCAACTTTACAAGCGATTCTTACTAGTTCAACAGGTACCTCGTCCACAACTAGTTTAGCACCTGTACACAAGCCAATAACTGATGACGTCTTAATAGACTTAACATCACCAACGCCCAGTCCAGCACCAGTGATCCAGCACTCCCTTGATTGGACCTCACTACGATCCAATCGTTCCACCCATCCGAGGCAAATTCGCCAGTGCTTGTGGCGCCAAAGCGTACTCTTCACGGAACGTCCACTGACTGCTATACAAACTTTTTCCTGCTGTGTCAGAGACTTGAACATTCACGGTTCTAGTTTAAAATTACCCTCACCTGAACATTATTCTTGGAGTGTTAACGTTTTTGGAAACAACCGATTCTCACAAACAGGTATGTCTTCTACTCTTAAATAAGATGTTTTTATTGGCGATCAGTCGCAAATTCCTGTCAAATGGTTAGATCATTTTATCCAATTGGCTAAGGTTTACGACTTATCAGAAGTAATTGTTACGACTTATCAGAAGTAATTGTTGTGAATGCATTTCCTTTTCAACTTCAGGGGCATGCCAAGATTTGGTATGATACCTTACCAGATGGTGTCTGTTTATATATTTTACAGGTGAGAATTTTCTGGTCAATTAACAATCATTTAATGTTAAAGATTTCTGTGGTAATTTTGTAGTTGCAATATTCTTGTAAGTTCTCTTATTTTACTATTATAATGTAATGGAATATTTTGTTGTTTTAAAGGTTTGATGTTCATTTGTACTTGTATGAATTTACTACCAGCTTCATGCTAAAATTAAGTTGCGAATAAAAATATACTTTAGATAAAAAAAGTATAACGTTCAGTGATCTTTTCCAGATCAGTGTTCTAAATTAAAAGGACTAAAATATTCAAAATGATCATGGCATCGATCGTTACTATTGAATTTTATGCTCCTTGAATTCAAGCAATATCTAATATGTATTGTATTCTACAATGCAGAAAACTGTACAAGCGTAAGAATTACTAGATCGTAGGAAAATTATTTAATATGTAATGTATTTTTCAATATAAAGGTTTTTGAAAGTTATATCTATACAATGTAGTTTTATATATCAATAAAGTTCGTCAGTTCCAGATCAGTGTCTGTTTATATTTTGCATCGATTTCCGCTACCTCGTGCTTGCCAGCTCGTGCTTGTGATATCTTATCCTTAAGAGGACCGAACTCTCCTCTCTTTTGCCAGATCGTGCTTGTGATATCTTATACTTAAGAGGACCGAACTCTCCTCTCTTCGGCTCTGAAAAAGTTTCCTAGCAGCGAAAATTTCCTTCCCATAGCAAGAAATGATAAGGTTATTGTATAAAAGAACTAAAAAAACGAACTCACTGTTCATTCTTTACAAGAAAATTTCATAAAAAATAGAACCTACCAGACGTTACAGCATGCGACTTTGCTGGGCAATATGCGTTCTAAACAACCCACCATAAGTTATGGCATTGTGCTACTGCTATCAAATACAAATTCTGTACAAACCACCATTTTTGACCAAACGTGCAATATATCTTTTGGATATTTATGTCAAAGTTGTAGATCTTGTAAATACGAATTTTTCTTCCATTCTATATCTGCATTAATTAAATACATTTAAGATGCATTTCTTATAAAATAATAATTCTCAACCATATTCTGTTAGTTTAGCACGTTTAAATTATATATTAAATGGAAATTACATACATGTTTCACGAGAGGATTTCCTCCAGTAATATTCGTTTATATTTGATATAAAACAATGACAATCTAAGCATTTTCTATAGACAATATATTTTCCAATTTATTAAGTATGAATGATTAAATATTGTTAATTTGTCCACAAATAAAAACATAAAATTGAAATTTTCATGTGTGCGGAAAAGTACCAAAACGGTGAATAAATATTTTCATTGAACGGACGTTCAATGTCAAATTTTTAATTATGCTCCTTTATGTAATTAGTGTGCATGTTTTGCAAACTACAATTTTTACCCGATTTACCTGTAGAAATTGCTTTTAACTGTCAGAAATTTAATTAATGGGATTGTAAACTCGTTTGAAAGTTCATGGTATGAATGGCCTCACTTGCAACAAATGTTCAAAGTTGTAAACAACATACGACATAAAAGGTCATTCTTAAAGACAACCCTTTATTTTAAAATAGACCTCTCTTGTTTTGGACAAGGACGCACGTGATACGCAAATGGTACACGAAATTTCGGGATATAAATAAGACCCAGTCCTACGTGAATCTTTAACTTGTCAGTATCAGATCAGGAAGAGTGTCTGTTTATATTTTACAGGTATTTTCTGTTTGATTCCTTACCTTTAAAGATTTTAGTAGTAACTAGTAGTTGCAATATTCTTGTGTGTTCTCTTTATTTTACTATTATAATATAGTGGCATATTTTATTGTTTTTAAGATTTTATGTTCATTTGTATTTCCATGAAATTACTATCAACTTCGTGCTAAAATTTAGTTGGGAATAAAAAATATTATTTAGATAATTAAGTATAATGTTCAATAATCTTTTCCAGGTTGTTATTCCAAACTAAATGAAATAAAATATATTTTTTTAAAATGATTATGGTATCAATCACAACTATTGAATTTTAAGCTCTTTGAATACAAGCAATATTTAATCACTTGTATTCTAAAATGCATAAAAACTATACAAGCATTTGAAGTGGTATATCATAGGAGAATTATTTAATATGTATTGTAATATGCATTGTATTTTTCAATATAGAGGTTTTTTATAAGCTGTATCTTTAGAATGTAGTTTATATATCAATACTTGTCAGTTCGGAGTATATTTTACTGCGATCTCCGTTACCTCTCGTTGCCAGAGCTTCCCCCCCAAAAAAAGATGTAGCCATATTAACACCATTATAAGTGACACCTCTTTAAGAGGGCCGAACTTCTCTCTCTTTCTCTCCGATCAAGAGTCAAGACATCTCTTAATAGTAGCGTGAATTCCCTTCTCATAGCAAGAAATGAGAAGAATGTTATGTTAGAAAATTACAACTACAGAACAAGCTAAATTTCTTACATAACAAGTTATGGAAAGTAGACAAAAGAATGACGGGCGAATATCATGAATAAAGGTGTCACTCCTCATAATTATCACCTACGGAACAGACTAGCGCCGAAACTCTTAACACCATTAGACTTCACTCCGACCGGCTATGCTACATCAACTCCAGACGCCACCATATTCCAAAGAGAAAACCCAGATTCGAACAACCTCACTCATGCTAGTTGCTACAACAACCAGAAACATCACAGCGGGAACGAATATGATTACAACTATGAGAGGATTACAACATAAAATGCATACATCGCCTATGATAATTCTTTTTGCAGTAACACCTGAAACTACGACATCCCGAATGCATACAGTATCTAGTCCAGCCACGAATTTCACCTTAACTACAACCCAGGCTGAATAACATCTATCCCTGCCATAAACAGATTTTCATGGGTCCAACAGCGACATCTGCGCTCTCATTAGATCAACGAAAACGGCATTGACAGTCTCCTTCCCAGTGAAAGTGACTTTAACATTTTGAACTCTTTTGGTATTAGAGACAACAGGTGTATTGTTTACTATTAGTTCATATGAAGAATATTTCTGAATTGTAATTCTCACAAAGGTATGTTTGGCTATATCTTATTTTGATTTTTTTAAATACAAATTGAGTTAGTGTGTGAATTTCAAACGATTAATAAACACTTATCTAAATCGTGCTATATTTCATTTTTCATTGAGTAAATAGCAATGTTATACCTACTACCGTAACATACGTCAGAGTTGCCAATATTTCTACTACAGAGTGTGAATGAACATTTAAGTTTCATTCTATCCACTAAGCATTTATATCAAACCTGCTCGTCTTGACACCTCAAACCACCGTATACTGTACAGGTTTTGCTACAATCACACATAACAGGTCGTACCATATTTACCTATCTTAGGAAAAACTAATTTCCGTCTAAGCGTTTCAAACATATTGATGCAAATGTTGTTTGTTTTGTCAGCTCAATGTTGTTCGATAATGTTATTGAGATTTTCTCTCACGAGTTTCATACGAAATCATATGAATATATACCTTATGGTAATGTCTTGGCGAAACGCCAATGGTACGGCTCTAATGCCTTCAAACCAGTCAGAAGAGATACTTCCTTCTATGGTTTTGCAGCATCAAAAGATGTAGTGTTGCTCATATATATGTGTTCTATAGTTAAAGTGTTTGAGCGATTGCTCAACAATTTTGCAAGAAGCTATTGCCCTGCATATTGCAATTTTAAGCGGCTATTGCCCTGCATACGATCGACTTCTGAGTAAAGTTTGTTTGAAATAATAACGGCGATACATTCTCTTTCGTATGTCATGGGTAACGACAGTAATACACGCTCAGTTTTAATATTTTAATGATGCACTAGACCATGTCGAATCAATTTTACGATTTTATTGATGTACTAAACCATGTCGAATCAGTTTTACGATTTTAGTGATATTTTCACTAAAAGTTCTTAGGTTAGATTAAATGCAATTTTATTTCATACACTTACAGGTCAAGGTCTGATTACCAATGAACAGACGTTATGGATATTAGAGTATAATTAACACAGCACTAAAATTTTCACTTTCATTACTCTTGATTAATACCAAATTCTTCCAATGTTCTCAAAGCAAACATTTTTACCTCAATGTCAATGGTATTTAATGATAATAGTATGTATGCAATAAGATAAACGCATTATCGGTTTACAAATTCTATCCATAATAATGAGTTCTTTTTACCAAACTTCGCTGAAGCAAAATAAAAAAAAAACAAAAAAAGTGAAATAAAGAAAAAAAAAGAAATCAGGAACTGCATGAAGATAACTTTTTATAGACTATTCTTAACAAAAGCAAGTAAAACCACGTTATATTTGGTGCATTTTTGTAAAATTAACATTATCGTATTTGAAACATACACAAATGGGATCGTGCATCTTTGTTTAAATTACAACTGTAACATTGGCTACATACCCGAGGGGGATCACGCGGAGGTCTACAGTTACTGATTCGATTGCTAAAACAAGATATTCTTGAAAGCATCGGGTAAAGGATGATACAGTCAATCACATTACTTTTCGGTACGAACAAAATTATTATTCTTCGATCCCCCGTACTCAAAAAGGTGGTTGCCCTTTCACCAGTGTTACAGGCGATGTTAGACTTCTGAAGTTCGACATTTTATATGGTTCAATCTGAAGCATCACCTAAGAATTTTTTTTTTAATGAATTTGACATTACCATAGTTTGGTATTGATCTCCACAATTCACAAGGGCAAAATACTATTTAATAATCCAAAATTCTTATTTCATTGTCCAAATAACATCTTAGGATTTTCTATAGAAACGTTAGCACAACTACTCCCCCGTACTATACCTTCTCTTCATCTGATTCTTAGTTTTCTAGGGTTTTGTTTTCACCAACCACACATACAAGGTTGCCCCGATCTAGCCAAATTCTTTATTCACATTGCTACGCTACCACTCTCATTGATAAAGGATCCAAAGATCCCTTATCACAGGTTTAAAAAGCTATCCCGTGATATCCACAATCTCGAGGAATATATGGCGAAAAGGGTCAGACCCGGATGCGTTTGTCCTCCGTGCACTAAACACCGTAACGAATTTTATCAGATTATGTATCATTATCAACTTCGTTCTCCAGGTAGAATACAAATGTTTCAATAACTATAACTCAATGGAATACCGAATACGAGTGCAGTTCTATGGCAGCAACCGCCTAGAACCCTCTCTTAATTCTCCTGTTATGACGGCCACCGTCTAACTGGACTAGTATAGATTATTTAATATGTATTGTATAACAATAAGACTTGCCAGTTCCAGATCGGTGTCTGTTTATATTTTACTGCGATTTCCGCTACCTCTCGTTGCCAGAGCTCTTCACCCCAAAAAGATGTAGCCGTACCTACACTATTATAAGATGACAAAATATCTTTAAGAGCGCCGAAAATCTTATTTCCTACATGTTACATTCTTCATTTAGACTATCTCATATTGTGTTGCTTATGAAATATGTACCCAATTTACATGTCAACTTATCATTTACCTATACCTTCTGTTGATGAAATTTTCTTTCTTCTTCAGAGTGTTATATTCATGTTTACACGATTATAACATTCTTTGTTACTGTGTATAAATGATTAGTTACAGGGCTGCAATGGCGTGGGGAAATTTACATACCCTATCCTTAACACTTCCCCATTCTTTCTCGCAAACGCTATGCTTGAGCGTAAAGACTGGGCTGTACCACAAATATTCGTGAAGCCATTATGCCCAGTTGCAGTGTTAAAATTAGCGAAGTACAGCGATCTTTCTTGCATAACTTTTGTTGTTGGTACAATACAAAAGAATTGAAAGGAAATTCATTTAATATCCGTTGCTTGGCCATTTACTGTGAAATATTTCATTTTGGAGCCAATTTTTGAGATATGCAGATGATTTTGTAACATGTTAAACATACAAAAACTACTTAGTTGCCACGTAATCAAATATGGCGAACTGTATTCTTTCACTATTCCGTATTCGGTTCGGTTGTGGTAAGTATTCTAATTTAATTGCTAAGCGCTTTCAATCCCCACTGACTCTTTGTCAAAATTAATATTACGTGAGCAAGAGACAAACAATAAACACCAAACATACTGCTGAATTTTCAAAACAACGGATCTAACAAAATCTCAATGTCTATACATATCATCACATTAGCATTATCTCTATCATTAATGTTGATGACTTGGTGACCTACATAACGAGCAAAATCGCCATCTAGTTGAAACTATCAAGTTAATCCTGTCGTAGATTATATCCCGGATAATTCATTTATAATAACTTTTGTGCTAATATCTGTGAGGACTATGCAGTAATTATAGATAGTACTCGAATAATTAAGTAAATGAACCAACATTGCTAAGTATTAAGTATGTTGTTGTTGTTCTTGTTGGGCTTAACGCCATTTTTCAGCACACGATAGGCTATAAATGGCGGCCAGTATTAATGGTGGAGGAAGAAACCGGGAAATCACCAGCAACCCACGAGAAGCTACTGGCAAGTTTTCTCACATATGCACATTCGCCGAATCCTAGACTAGAACCCACGCAGACGGAGGTGAGATGGCAGTGATCCGTAACGGACAGCGCTTTAGACCACTCGGAGTCCCTAGTATTAAATATGCATATAGATCATGGATGTTTGTTTTCCGGCATCTCAGCACAAAGTTAGGATCAGTGCCAACTGATGAGAACTTAAAAATAGAAAATAAATAGTACAAAAACTCGGTAAGTTAAACCTTCTAAAAAGTGCAAATTCGTTAAAAGATGGTTCTAAGGAAATATTGATTATATTTTATTTTATTGGCTTGTGCATTCCTTTGGTGATTTCTTGATTTTAGCCACTTGTTTTAAGTGTTTTAAGGAGACTTGTCCGGTAAAATTCATAGAATCACTTTCTTTGCTGGTTTCCGAAGTATCAATAGTGGGCAACTGCAATTAGACTATATATAACTGCAAGTATAGCCACGGGAATGCTAAGTTTTATTATGCTACAGATTTCTGTCCAACGTTTTAGTCAACTAATTTGGATCTTACTATTGTTTTGTGTAGTTTTTCTATTCTCCAAAATATTGAAGCTTGAAAGTCTTACACGTCATGATATAAATTACATTACAAGTTATTTTGGGGATACCCATTTATGTTCCTGTTTTCGCCGTCTAAGACCATTGAAACTTTATAGCTTGATCATATGCTGTAAAAGTTTCGTAATTTTGCCTCTTTCAGAAAGGAGGATATGCTGCTTTGCTTTTCATTCATCCAAAAAAACATCCATCATGATGAAAAGAAGGCCCCTGAAAAGAATAATGAATGATTATGTAAATGTATTTCTATTATGATCCGGCATTTGAACCTGGAGAGTTGAGCCGAGTCACTTTTCAGCCGCTTCAGTTTTAAATGAAGGATAGCTCACATAAAATATAACACAACTTATTCCGTCGACTGGCTCATTTTTGGCTTATAACTTTTCTCTTTTTGATAACAACGTACCAGTCCTTGATTAATTTCGGATTGGATCTCACATTTTTATTAATTTTAAGACCCGTCCATATACCGCATAAATGTATCTAGAATCACCATCTGATGATTCTAGATACATTTAGAATCAAACAAGGTATGACACAAATATATCCAGATGTATCCACAAACAACGTATGGAAGCTAATTAAATAGGACCAAAATGCATTTGATATCTATTAATATACATCGTATTATAGCTTCTAAAATATCATCCTAACGAAGCCATAATCTATTCATATACATCATACTGAAGCTTCCAAAATATAACCAAATTAAATCAATCTTTTGATATAGACCATTTGGAAACTTACAAAATAGGAACAACATGATGACAGAATTTTGATCGTTTCTGTAAACCGTAAGTCTTGTTTAACATATTTACACTATTTCATGTTTTCTAAGAAAATAAATTATTTTTTGTTTTACAAAGCTTGTTGTCTTCACTCTTTCTTTAATGTTTAAACGAGCCGATCTGTGACAGAAACGATCCAAATTGTTTGTTCAAAAAAGAAACAAAAAAAATACCTGTAAAAAGTCCTAAACACAGTCTGAAATTCAATTCCGGTCCAAAATGGCGGATGACCACGTCAGACGAAGGCTTACAGAAAATTCCAGAATTTACACAATAAAGCACAGTTGCTCCGTTCCAATTTAGAATATTTTCTTTGTCCAAATCAGTAATATTGTTCTCCTGGAAAACAATTATTCAGAAAAACGAAGTAAATTAGCTCTATATAAGCCAAATGAAGCCAGAATCTAAATCTGATTAAAATCAGCACTCCACTGTCCTAAATGATTATCCGACAGCAATAAGGGTTATGGCGACCTTTGAATTAGCAAATGGAAATGCAACATTAAAGTAAATCAATCCTTCGACGCAAACTGGTGCTCTTCGAACAAGCATAAAGATATGACTTTACCTGATTGGCATATAAATTTATCGATTATGGTAATATCAGTTTATCAGAAATGACCCCATATCGGTCGCTATCAGATCTTTACGTACGACAGTGGAGATTGTTTTTAATCAGACTGGACATAATCTATGGAAACTGTCAAAAGGAGACCTAAATATATCCAGAATCTATTCATACACACTGTAAAGAATTATGTATATCTGACCATTTTAAAATGGACTGAATTTCTACGAAGAAAACACATTTACGAGTGTTTCATTTAAAGGCTAAATAAACGCCACATTTATGGAGTTTTCACACGTATCAGAAACAGTACGAGTTTTGAAAAGGATATAATACATTTCAATTAGTAATTTATATAGATTGGCGCTTGTGATAATTATTGGAAAATTAAAATCTCGTAGGTTACATCAAAAGTTCAATGTGTGTGTGTGTGTGTGTGTGTGTGTGTGTGTATGGGCTTCAACATATGCTAAAATATAAAACTTGTATTTCGCTATTTTTGGTATATGCGAGTATATCTGACATAGCGAACCGTTATCTTCCATTTCAAATAGGAAAAACATTTAGAAGTCTGACTGATTAAATTATCCTTTCCTATATACTGTATATCAGCTATTTTTTGGATTGTAAAACAATTTTCAAATGCATCAAAATGTGAACATAGTCTTATGTATTTCAGTAGCAACTTGCCTAGGTTTTGTCTTCATGACTAATGATACGCACATGGAAACGTCTAGGTTATAGTCCAACTAAAGCATTTAATGATCATTATGATTGGCTTAGTTTTTAAAGCTGCATCCAATCAGATGGTGGACCAGAATATAGTGTTTTTACTAGTTACGAATGCCAAGTTCGAATGTGGAGCAAACTGGATAGGCGGGCTTCCATATCACTCAGTTTCTTGGTAGAATAATTTGCATCACAGGAATAAAAATATCTTTTACAGCGTGGTCAACTAACTGTGTCTGTCTATCTGATATATTTCATTTGGTTGGTTGGTTGGTTGAATTTTTTACGGCACATCAGCACAATGAGACTTTTAAGCGCCATACAAAATATTAAATCCTTCCTTATTTACAAGTGGTAAAAAAAGGTATTGTATCTACCAGCTTACGAATCTAAATAGTTAAGGGTAAAACGATAAAAAAATGGTAACTGTATAAAAGGAATTGCAGAAAATGTATGACAATATAGACAGATGAATGGTAATTCCTGCGACCGAGTGTGTGTGTGTGTATATATATATATATATATATAGATATATATATATATATATATATATATATATATATATATATATATATATATATATATATATATATATAATGTGTGTGTGTGTGTATGTATATGTATGTATATATATATATATATATATATATATATATATATATATATATATATATATATATATATATATATATGCAGATATATAAATGCATATATATATATATATATATATATATATATATATATATATATAGATATATATATATGCATATATATATATATATAGATATATATATATATATATATATATATATATATATATATATATATATATATATATATATATCACATAAAATGTTCAAGATAACATAAGCTATAACTTATGATAAATGTTTATTTCCTTAAGGAAGTTTATAACATAAGAAATGCTAACTGTATCAATGAGCTTCCTCATATTTTGCACATTGTAATATTGATTACACGTACGATGGAGGTCGAAACACTCAAGCATAAAGTTCTTAACATTGAATGGCTTATTGCAAGATATGAACTCTGGTGGGTCTTCTCCTTTTATTATATAGGAGTGGGTTAAATAAGTATGACTCTTACAATGACTACCTCCTCCCTACGGACGGCTCTGTAGGAAGGAGTCCATTTTCCAAGGGTTGGCTTGATGGCATGTGGTTTGTTATTCACGGCATCATTCCATGACGCCTGCCATTTCTGGCGTAGTCTTTGATACTACATTTAAAATCAGTATATGGTGTTTTAAAATCAGATGGTTATAATGATAGGGCCATTTTAGCAGCTCGGTCTGCTTTATCATTTGCCTTTAATTCCAACATGGCTGGGCAACCTACACTATACTATATTGTGCGACGTACTCAGCTCTGTATGCTTAATGAGAATATTAGATAATAATTGATTCTCCACTTTTATATTATGTTATGACTGAAGTACTGATAGTAAATCGGAGAAGATAATGCTTTTTAAAATATGCTTGCTTTCAATGTATTGCAAATCATGGTCTATTGCTCTGATTTCGGCTGAAAAATTGACGTACCATTTCGCAAGCGAACTTTTGTTGTGTGTTTTCCACTAACGAAGGCTGCAGCAGCCTTTTCCTCATCTATTGATCCATCAGTATATATTCTTGTATAATGTTCAAATTAAGTGAAGAGTTCATGGTAAGAGTTGTGGAAAATGGAAGGGTTTGTCTCCGATTTTTTCCATCACGTAGCGTGAAAAGTACGCTTGGTTGCTAAAGTAGCCAGGAGGTGTTTCGGAGACAGTCATTTTCAGAATTTTGTAAAAGATCAATTTTGGTACTTTTAAGGAATGGTGATATTCTAATGCCAAACGTAGGTGCGACGTTTGGTTTTGTTTCATACTAGGTTTTATATTTGGGTTCAAAAACAGCCGAAAAAGCTTGGTTCAGAGGACTGGATCTTTGAGAGCATACTGTGAGGAAAGCAATTCTCTACATTGTTATAAAGATGGTTAGTTCGCTTCCACGAGTATGCTTTCACACGGGGATGTCTTAAATGCTCCATGAGCCAGTATAATTTCCTCATGATGAATTGGGTCAAGCATCTTCAAATAGGACTTCATAGCTTAACCATAGACAACGCAACTATAGTATAATTTCGAGCGGATAAACGTTCTGTATAAACGGAGTACGAATCTCCTATCAGCACCCCAGTCACTGTGGGCTATTGCTTTAAGTAAATCAAGAGACTTCAAACATTAAGCTTTCAAAATTGTCAGATGTAGAATAAAAGTCAGTTTTCTACTGAAGATAGTACCTAAAAAGTTTGCTTCCTCAACAACTGGAATAGGTGTTAAGTCCACCTTGTGTTTAGGTCATCTTTGTAATTGACAGAAATGCATACAATTTTTGATTTCGAGAATTTTAAGACATTAGTATTGGCCTAATTCTGAATCTTGTTGATATTTTGCTGTAATTGTCTTTCGATTGTATGCATGTGCTTGGATCGGTAACATTAAAAAGTCATCAACATATAGGGAGCAAGCCAAACCTGGCATCAAACACTTGGTGATGATATTAATTGGACATCTCTTTAACAATGGTTTTAGTGTGGTTGTATATAACACTCTCGCAGATTCATGGCATCGTCGTCTTCTAACTGCTGCATAATTCTTTAGACACCATGAATTGCTGTATCTTTAACGGTGAATCTGAGCAGTCTATTGTGCATTCTTTTCAGATTCATGTGTTCTTCGTCTGCATTTTTCGTTGAAAATTTGCGAGACGAGTCTTACCAATTCAAACAACTTTTTTTTAAAGACTAACACAAAACTAGGCTTAATAGAAAGGCCAATTGTATCATTAAGCTCTTATGACAACGTAAATAAATAAATAATAAATTCTACAATGTTAATTTGCCGAAAATTGAGACACTAAAGAAAATGTTCTATTTAAAATGTCTAATGGCTACGCGATATATCAAGTAGCCATTGTTGACTCAACACTGGGAGTGGCTGGTTGAATTTTTACGGCGCACAAGCACAATGCAAAATGAGGCTATTTAGCGGCATACATAAAGTTCTATCTTTCATCATTTAAAAATGGTACAAGTTTTCGTATCGCAGTTTAAGTTGAAAAGACAAAATGGTAACGGTGATAAAGTTTCCCCGATCAACGGGGTGTGCTAATGATGTACGAAAACAAAAACAGATAAAAAAATAATTAAAAACAAGCAAAGATATATATATATATATATATATATATATATATATATATATATATATATATATATATATATATATATATATATATATCGTTTTAATACAAACATACAGGTTAGAGAAATTAAATTCGTACTCTACGGAGTTTCGAACCCAGGTACGCGAGTAAATGGCACCCATTGCCTTGCCTGCACGCACCAGCCTATATACCGTCACAACTATGCACGCATCACCAACAAATGATGGCACTGAATTGGTGTTATATAAGCTCGTGTTTAGCAGACACACTCGCATGACGACCTAGTAAATAATTTTCATTTATATATATAGGATTTTTGTATTACAAAGAATTATAAATATATACGAGACAGAACAGATAGTGTTATTCCTGGATCCCCCGTCGAGTCATACCAAAGACTTACAAAAATGGTAATAACAGCTGCCTTGTTTGGCGCTCAGCAATAAGAGGTTAGTGTTAGTACTGGTCGGCCTGGTGTCAGGATAATGTGACTGGGAGGGACATCATGCTACATGTCTGTAGCATGATGCCCCAGTGCTAGACATCACTATAAACTGCCACACTGCAGACATCATAGCGATATGACTGAAAAATTGTTACAGCTATGTTAAAAATCATAATCACAGCATATCACATAAAATCAGAGGACAACATAAGGAATAAAAAGGTGAAGTAGGCAGTCAAAATATGAGAGTGGAGGTCAACATTAAAAAGGGACAAGAGACCTAAATTACCATCCATTTCAAGTCTCCTCTCTCCTCATATTAACTGACCATTATAAGTCACATTATCAACATTACTTACTGATGAAGGCAGTGGGACATTGCCAAATATTTTGCATTCATAAGATATTTATGTTCTGAGTATGAGAAATTTCCAATGATCAAGTTATATGCCATATGATTTATTGTGCAATATGTTTACTACATGATGAAAGTTATATGCCATAAGATTTATTATGCAATATGTTTACTACATGAAAGTTATATGCCATATGATTTATTATGCAATATGTTTACTACATGATGAAAGTTATATGCCATATGATTTATTATGCAATATGTTTATTACATGATGAAAGTTATATGCCATATGATTTATTATGCAATATGTTTACTACATGATGAAAGTTATATGCCATATGATTTATTATGCAATATGTTTACTACATGAAAGTTATATGCCATATGATTTATTATGCAATATGTTTACTACATGATGAAAGTTATATGCCATATGATTTATTATGCAATATGTTTATTACATGATGAAAGTTATATGCCATATGATTTTTTTATGCAATATGTTTACTACATGATGAAAGTTATATGCCATATGATTTATTATGCAATATGTTTACTACATGATGAAAGTTATATGCCATATGATTTATTATGCAGTATGTTTTTTATATGATGAAATTTTTATGCCATATGATTTATTATGCAATATGTTTACTACATGATGAAAGTTATATTCCATATTATATCATACTTATTCGACTTCAGTTTGGTCAGATCATATATCTACGATTTTCTGCAATAAATCTCTGATATAAATGATGCTGCTGATGTTATCTGCATCTTAACATTCTTTGCTTTTGTTTCATAATTAATGTTATTCTTGGAATACTGCCATCAAATGCAATCACTGCACCCTTGGCTATGACTTCCACAGAGTTATCTACGTTTGGATAAAGCAAAGCATTTGTTGACAAATATATGGTACCATCTTCATAACTGTACTCCACAGTCTCATCATTCACTGATATATCGAATACATTGTGGATAATAATGATCTTGAATTTTGTCAGTGTCACTTTATTTGTTACTCGAATGATTAAAGTGCTAACTCCATTCCTAAGGAAATGTCCTCTGCCCGGATTAATTTGTTGGAAGTTTATCATATCACTGTCAAGAACAAATTTAAGTTCTGGTGGTACTCGAAGTCTGTGGGGAAAGCCATTTACTTCTATTACACAGTCATCATCTTCTTCAGGCTGTGTCAAGAACCTTTCGATGTAAAACATTTCACATTGATTTAAAATCCTGGTAGGAGCAACAAATTCAGTAATCTCTGTTTCAGTTAGTAATTGGAAACGGATTAAATGTAGTTTCTTTCCTAAAACAATTCAAAGGTTTTTGGTGTTGCTTCAACGTCATTCTCCTCACACTGGTTCTTTGCCCAATTCATTACAGATCGGAACAAATCCACTTCTCTTTGAAAAATGAGGTCATCACGTGGTAGTATGATATCGAGGTTATCACTGGTCAGATTTAGAAAGTCATCCGAGTTCATCACTGATTCCATATTGTCTGCAATGTACTCAAGACACTTACATCCTAAATCTTGCATGAAATATAGCTGGGCCTGGTTGTAAAGTGTGCATGCATTTTCAGGAGAAAGTGATTCTTCCAGATAATTAGAGCATTTTTCTATTAGATCATTCAGAGAGTACTTTTCTGATGCATACAGCACATGTAAAACATTTTCATCTCGAAGATCAGCAATATCTGTGTACATGTACCTGAAATTATGAAAAAAGAAACAACATCAAGTAAAAAGTCATTGAACCATTTTCAACATTCTCACTATATGAATTTATTATTATTATTACTACTACTATTATTATTTTTGATTAGCTTTGTAACAAAACATATTCCAACAAATTAAAGTTTCCACAGATTGGCATTATTGACATTAGTGCTTGATATTAGAAATGTACGAGCTGTATCTGTGTCAAAATAGCATTATCTAAGTTACCATCTGGCCAAGTGGTCTAAAACTCTCACTGCCATCTCACTTCTGTCTGCGTGGGTTCGATTCTCGGGTTGAACCAATGTGGGTATGCAAGAAAGCCTGATTGTAGCTTCTTGTGGGTAGGTGGTTCATTCGAGGGTTTTTTTGGGTTCTTCCTCCACCATTTATACTGGCCGCCATGTATAGCCTCTCTTGTGCTGAAAAATGGTGTTAAACCCTATAACAACAACAACCATCTGGTAGATGTGTGACCTTATGTCATAAATGTAATTTGCTGGCTATAGTGAACTATGGTCATTTTGAGAAGTGTTGCCCAAACCAGCCAAAGTGGACCCTGTGACTGAAAATTGAGACTGAAAAAATATGCAACATTTATGAACTGATTGAAACTGAAGTATTGCTCAAAGTATGTAGAGAAATGCACCATATTTCATGTATTTTTTGGAACCCATTAATTATTTGTACACAAATTAGTTATTAAAATAATAATTATTTAAATGTATCATAATTTTGTTGTACATATCACTTTGTATATTTTCAAAAACTCCATTCAATTATCTGAGATAAAATTTCTAAGAAGATTTATGTGTGCAAAAATGATCGAAAATACTATATTACCATTTAGTTTTTAGAAAAATAATTGTTGGTGAGAAAATATATGTTTGATGCAAAAACTCTCTTATTGTAATTACAAAATCTACGGTGTTTATTAACAAATGGACAAAGGCCTACACAGAACATAAGTTTTGGATATTATTACTAATTAGTTCTCCTTATTAAGTCAGTCACCATAACAAGCACTGCATGCATTTTAAAATGAGTTAGGAAGCCCTTTGATGTTTTCTTATCCAACAAAAATTATATCTCAGTACATGCTAAAGTGAATACCACAGACCATTGGTCAACTAGACTTATTGTTTAATTAAAGTCATACAAACATAAAATATAAAATCCTTGTCATGTTCTATCGTAAATTGTAAAACCACAGACTGCTAAATTTTATTGGTACATGTACATACACATGTACTATCTTTAAGTGCTTGCATTGTTTTTACTTGGATATAACATCTAATGCAAATCTATTCTATGTTATAACCCTTATTTTTATCTTTATTGGCAAATTCAGATAAGTATATGATCATGTATGTTATGGGCCAAGTTCAACAGCACATTGACAGATTTTCATTTCTCTAAATAGAGCCTCATTTCCCTATTGGTAAGCCGTGCTAATTTGACCTCTTAGGTCAATTCTTACCCTCAGTCTGGTTCCAACTAGAATAACTAGAGTGCTAAGAATGTTTAATTACCATTTAAATAACACAGCAAAACCTCCTGGTAGTTGTGACAATGTATATCTTAAAACAAGCATGGATTGTTTGTTTAGCAGTGTTAATTGATAATGGAATATGGTAGGGTTGTAAAACATTTGGATTATCACAATCACAGGTAACTGAAAATAGTCTTTTTCTCTTTGCACAAGCTAAAAAATAGAAGCTGCCCTGAATAAATATGTTTTGTACACTGACAAAATTTGGTTTCATCTCTCTCTTGCACATACACACATGTTCGTGCTCATTAACTAAAACGTGATATCAAGTTTTTTTGTTTTTCTATTGTAATTTGATGAGACTGTTGCTATAAAATTACAAGTTCCACTTATTTTCTTGACAATGTGGACTCATATTGTTGCATACCAATACAAAATACCCATAATACATGTTAAAGCCATTTTAATCGTTTTGCCAACTTTACACAAAATAATAGCTACATATGCTCTAAATGCAGACAAGCTTTATGAGTAGTTTTAGTTTTGATTATAATTAGATTCTTGAGTTGAGAGCAAAATATAAAATATACTTTGAGAGTTTGTACTGTTAGGTTGTTGAGTAGCTCATGTTCCTTAGAACTTGTTCAGGTACAATCCCTGTATTTTTTGTACATGGTCAGTACCACAAAATGATATATATTTTACAGATAATTTTTCATATGCTGAAATCAATGATTATTTTTTTCATGTACGAAAAATTACATGCAATACGGTATTAACACCCATAATTCTGGCCATCCATGTATTTTCCTCATCAAAAGTCATTCCTATGTATACTTCAAAGCAATGTAAAAACCCTCCCAGATACTTATTTCTCCAACGGTCTCCCACATGTCTTCCTAAAGCCAGCAGATGAAGAAAATGGCATGTGTCCAAACATGGAATAAACCGAGATCATGTGCATTTCTGTTGCAAGAGGGGGAACATAATCTAAATAACCAGGACACACCTCTATGCAGATGGTTTACACCATCAGTGCATGTTCAGTTGAGTATGCTATAGTTAACCAGATATTACTTGCATTATCAATTTCTATTCTGGTTAAGTGTTTTAGTTGAGATAGGTTTACTTACGCTTGCAAACAAAGTGATCACCCTGCACTGCATTGGGGTTCTCCATATAAAATTCTATCGAAAGTTGAAAATGAAGGGACCAAACTTGTTTGTTTTGTAATGAGTCCCTAGATGATGTGAAAGGTGTACATCACTCTAAAATTGTGTTATCTATATTGAGAATCTGAATTGATATTTCAAGGCTTTAACAGTTGTGCTTTAAATTTTCTTATGCCTTTGGAGGTATAACTAAACATACTCATTACCATGTAATCAGGATTATAATGCTCCGTCAATACAGCCTCTACATACTTTACATCAGTCAAATTGCAAATACATATATTACTCTTTACAGCCGCAATAGTAAACAAATATCATTCATACAGAGGATCACAACTGAATATTCAGATTTCTTAAGTATTTAATGCCAAATATGTTTTACCATTGTAAAGATAAATATTTCAATCCCCACCATCAAATAAAAAAAGTTTTTCATTTTTTGACATTAAATGAAGAAAAATGAGTATTATGTATAAACATATAAACAAATATATATTGACAACAAATTAGCATTCCAAAATAACAGTAACCACATTTTTTATAATAATGGAATTTTGTAAGTGAGATTTAGATTTTTAACGTAGCTTTAACAATTTTTTTGTCATATCGCTACAATGTCTGCAGCGTGACAGTTTATAGTGACATCTAGCACTGGGTCATCATGCCGAAGACATGTTGCATGATGTCCCAACCAGTCACATTATCTTCACACCAGGCTGACCAGTCCTAACACTAACCTCTTAATGCTGAGTGTCAAGTGAGGCAGCTGTTAGTACCATTTTTAAAGTCTTTGGTAGGACTCGGTCTGGGTTTTTTATTTAGCAGATTAAATGTATCCCTAAAATGATAATTTTTTTTTTATGACAAAAAAGATTTTGCCTCAAAAGAAGACTAAAGATGTCCATGGGAATATCTTCAATTCGGATTTCATGTGATGACTCAGACAGTCCTCCATAGAACATGGCCTCAAACACCGGAATCCTCATTGCTAATATTAGGCGATGGGCCGGGAGATGATCTTGACATTTAGGAAACACAAAGTGGACATCAGCAAAGGCATCCAACATACAGAGTTTTTCCAAACAGCCCAGGACTGTGTTACCTGCCTTCCAAACATTTGTCATTTCTGATTCTGGATCCTTCTCTCAAGAAACACCTAAAATATTAAAAATTGTTGAAAAGAAACACATGTTTTGTGTTCTTCAAAACTAAAAATTTATAAATGTACATTAATGGAAACAATGCAGTTTAATCAAACTGATTAAAAACTAAACCTTTCTTTCACATTAGGCTTGCATCTGATATCTATTTACTGTAAATCACAGAAATTTGATGATAGTTGGCATCTCGAGTCAATCAACTTGTGATTGTAGCAACAGTTGCTACTGTCTTTCCCATATTGTTGTGACAGGATTAATTCTGTTGAGTACATTTAATGATATGGATGAAACATGCTATTCATCACATTTATCAAGTAAGACCATGAACATTATGAAGTGAGACCATGACCATTATGAAGTATGTACATGACCATTATGAAGTACATGACCATTATGAAATAAGTATATGACCATTATCAAGTACATGAACATTATGAAGTACATGAACATTATGAAGTGAGACCATGACCATTATGAAGTACATGAACATTATGAAGTGAGACCATGACCATTATGAAGTACATGACCATTATGAAGTGAGACCATGACCATTATGAAGTACATGACCATTATGAAGTAAATGACCATTATGAAGTGAGCATCTGACCATTATGAAGTAAGTACATGACCATATGAAGTAAGTACATGACCATTATGAAGTAAGTACATGACCATTTATGAAGTAAGTACCTGACCATTATGAAGTAAGACCATGACCATTATGAAGTACATGACCATTATGAAGTGAGACCATGACCATTATGAAGTACATAACTATTATGAAGTAAGTACATGACCATTATGAAGTAAGTACATGACCATTATGAAGTAAGTACATGACCATTATGAAGTACATGACCATTATGAAGTAAGACCATGACCATTATGAAGTGAGACCATGACCATTATGAAGTACATGACCATTATGAAGTACATAACCATTATGAAGTAAGTACATGACCATCATGAAGTAATTACATGACCATTATGAAGTGAGTACATGACCATTATGAAGTACATGACCATTATGAAGTGAGTACATGACCATTATGAAGTAAGTACATGACCATTATGAAGTGAGACCATGACCATTATGAAGAAAGACCATGACCATTATGAAGTACATGACCAATATGAAGTGAGACCATGACCATTATGAAGTAACTGACCTTTATGAAGTGAAACCATGACCATTATGAAGTATATGACCATTATGAATTAAGACCATGACCATTATGAAGTAAGGACATGACGATTTTGAAGTGAGACCATGACCATTATGAAGTAAGACCATGACCATTATTAAGTGAGCACATGACCATTATGAAGTAAGAACATGACCATTATGAAGTGAGACCATGACCATTATGAAGTAAGTACATGACCATCATGAAGTGAGGCCATGACCATTATGAAGTACATGACCATTATGAAGTAAGACCATGACCATTATTAAGTGAGAACATGACCATTATGAAGTAAGTACATGACCATTATGAAGTGAGACCATGACCATTATGAAGTAAGTACATGACCATTATGAAGTGAGGCCATGACCATTATGAAGTACATGACCATTATGAAGTGAGACCATGACCATTATGAAGTGAGACCATGACCAATATGAAGTATATGACCATTATGAAGTAAGTACATGACCATCATGAAGTGAGACCATGACCATTATGAAGTGAGACCATGACCATTATGAAGTACATGACCATTATGAAGTACATGATCATTATGAAGTACATAACCATTATGAAGTAAGTACATGACCATTATGAAGTAAGATCATGACCATTATGAAGTGAGTACATGACCATTATGAAGTACATGACCATTATGAAGTGAGTACATGACCATTATGAAGTAAGACCATGACCATTATAAAGTAAGACCATTATGAAGTAAGTACATGACCATTATGAAGTGAGACCATGACCATTATGAAGAAAGACCATGACCATTATGAAGTACATGACCATTATGAAGTGAGACCATGACCATTATGAAGTACATTACCATTATGAAGTAAGTACATGACCATTATGATGTAAGTACATGACCATTATGAAGTGAGACCATGACCATTATGAAGTAAGTACATGACCATCATGAAGTGAGGCCATGACCATTATGAAGTACATGACCATTATGAAGTGAGACCATGACCATTATGAAGTGAGGCCATGACCATTATGAAGTATATGACCATTATGAAGTAAGTACATGACCATCATGAAGTGAGACCATGACCATTATGAAGTGAGACCATGACCATTAGGAAGCAAGTACATAACCATTATGAAGTAAGTACATGACCATTATGAAGTAAATGACCATTATGAAGTGAGACCATGACCATTATTATGCAAGTACATGACCATTATGAAGTAAGTACATGACCATTATGAAGTAAGTACATGACCATTATGAAGTATATGACTATTATGAAGCAAGTAAATGACCATTATGAAGTAAGTACATGACCATTATAAAGTAAGTACATGACCATTATGAAGTGAGACCATGACCATTATGAAAAGAGACCATGACCATTATGAAGTGAGACCATGACCATTATGAAGTAAGTAGATGACAATTATGATGCAAGTACATGACCATTATGAAGTGAGACCATGACAATTATGAATTAGGTACATGACCATTATGAAGTGAGACCATGACCATTATGAAGTGAGACCATGACCATTGTGAAGTGAGACCATGACCATGACCATTATGAAGTGAGACAATGACCAGTATGAAGTGAGACCATGACCATTATGAAGTACATGACCATCATGAAGTGAGACCATGACCATTATGAAGTGAGACCATGACCATTATGAAGTACATGACCATTATGAAGTAAGACCATGACCATTATGAAGTAAGTACATGACGATTTTGAAGTGAGACCATGACCATTATGAAGTAAGACCATGACCATTATGAAGTGAGCACATGACCATTATGAAGTAAGAACATGACCATTATGAAGTGAGACCATGACCATTATGAAGTAAGTACATGACCATCATGAAGTGAGACCATGACCATTATGAAGTAAGTACATGACCATCATGAAGTGAGGCCATGACCATTATGAAGTACATGACCATTATGAAGTGAGATCATGACCATTATGAAGTGAGACCATGACCATTATGAAGTATATGACCATTATGAAGTAAGTACATGACCATCATGAAGTGAGACCATGACCATTATGAAGTGAGACCATGACCATTATGAAGTACATGACCATTATGAAGTACATGACCATTATGAAGTACATAACCATTATGAAGTAAGTACATGACCATTATGAAGTAAGATCATGACCATTATGAAGTGAGTACATGACCATTATGAAGTACATGACCATTATGAAGTGAGTACATGACCATTATGAAGTAAGACCATGACCATTATGAAGTGAGTACATGACCATTATGAAGTAAGACCATGACCATTATAAAGTAAGACCATGACCATTATGAAGTAAGTACATGACCATTATGAAGTGAGACCATGACCATTATGAAGAAAGACCATGACCATTATGAAGTACATGACCATTATGAAGTAAGACCATGACCATTATGAAGTAAGTACATGATGATTTTGAAGTGAGACCATGACCATTATGAAGTAAGACCATGACCATCATGAAGTGAGGCCATGACCATTATGAAGTACATGACCATTATGAAGTGAGACCATGACCATTATGAAGTGAGACCATGACCATTATGAAGTATATGACCATTATGAAGTAAGTACATGACCATCATGAAGTGAGACCATGACCATTATGAAGTGAGAACATGACCATTATGAAGTATATGACCATTAGGAAGTAAGTACCTGACCATCATGAAGTGAGACCATGACCATTATGAAGTGAGACCATGACCATTATGAAGCAAGTACATAACCATTATGAAGTAAGTACATGACCATTATGAAGTACATGACCATTATGAAGTGAGACCACGACCATTATTATGCAAGTACATGACCATTATGAAGTAAGTACATGACCATTATGAAGTAAGTACATGACCATTATGAAGTACATGACTATTATGAAGCAAGTAAATGACCATTATGAAGTAACTACATGACCATTATGAAGTGAGACCATGACCATTATGAAAAGAGACCATGACCATTATGAAGTGAGACCATGACCATTATGAAGTAAGTAGATGACAATTATGATGCAAGTACATGACCATTTTGAAGTGAGACCATGACAATTATGAATTAAGTACATGACCATTATGAAGTGAGACCATGACCATTATGAAGTGAGACCATGACCATTGTGAAGTGAGACCATGACCATGACCATTATGAAGGTGAGACAATGACCAGTATGAAGTGAAACCATGACCATTATGAAGTACATGACCATCATGAAGTGAGACCATGACCATTATGAAGTGAGACCATGACCATTATGAAGCAAGTACATAACCATTATGAAGTACATGACCATTATGAAGGAAGTACATGACCATTATGAAGTAAGTACATGACCATTATGAAGTACATGACTATTATGAAGCAAGTAAATGACCATTATGAAGTAAGTACATGACCATTATAAAGTAAGTACATGACCATTATGAAGTGAGACCATGACCATTATGAAAAGAGACCATGACCATTATGAAGTGAGACCATGACCATTATGAAGTAAGCAGATGACAATTATGATGCAAGTACATGACCATTATGAAGTGAGACCATGACAATTATGAATTAAGTACATGACCATTATGAAGTGAGACCTAACCATTATGAAGTGAGACCATGACCATTGTGAAGTGAGACCATGACCATGACCATTATGAAGTGAGACAATGACCAGTATGAAGTGAGACCATGACCATTATGAAGTACATGACCATTATGAAGTGAGACCATGATCATTATGAAGTACATGATCAATATGAAGTAAGTACATGACCATTATGAAGTGAGACCAAGACCATTATTTAGTGAGACCATGACCATTATGAAGTACAAGACAATTATGAAGTAAGACCATGACCATTATGAAGTACATAACCATTATGATGTAAGTACATGACCATTATGATGTAAGCACATGACCATTATGATGTAAGCATGTGATTATTATGAAGTGAGACCATGACCATTATGAAGTGAGACCATGACCATTATGAGATGAGACCATGACCATTATGAAGTACATAACCATTATGATGTAAGCATGTGACCATTATGAAGTGAGACCATGAACATTATGAAGTGAAAATGACCATTATGAAGAGAGGCCATGATCATTATGAGGTAAGTACATGACCATTGTGATGTAAGCAGGTGACCATTATGACATAAACATGTGACCATTATGAAGTAAACACTTGACCATTATGAAGCGAGACCATGACCATTATGACCTAAAGTATTCTAAAAACACGACCATTATGAAGAGATCACATGACCATTATGATCTGAGCACATGACAATTATAAAGTGGACACATGACCAGTATAATCTGAGCACATAACCAATAAGGAGTGAGCACATGACCATTATGAAGTGACCACATGACCATAAATATGTTAGTAAATGATCAATACCAAGTGAGTACATTACTGTTATAGGCGAAATACAACACCATTATGAATCAGTACTTGGTGTGAATATATATCTATTATGGTGTGGGCATATAGCAATTATGCTCTGATTACATAATCATAGTACATGTACATGACCATTATGGTCTGAGTACATGACCACTGCAGATCAGATTAGCAAATGCTCTTATATATTTTGGACTTGTTATTTTCACTGTAGTCCAAGAAACTAACAAAGAATAAGTTAATGTGAGCTTGTGGCAGTGTGGCAGATGTATTTATTCATTAGAGATTTATATAATGTAATGTATGTACTCTTATCAGTAACAATTAATACCAATGTAGAGTTTTAATGATATGGTGAATAACATCCCTTTCAAGTGCACTGGATCCAGCAAGGGATCACATGTGTCGGGGATTGAGATAGTTGCAAAAAGCTCATGACAAAATAGTGCAAAACTATTAACTAAGTAGCCTGAGTGCTTCTGACTCTTAATGCATCATTTTCAAAGGCATATACAAAACATAGACGAAAAAAACAAACATAAAAAACCAAACATAAAAAACGTTGCATTTGTAAAACTCTACATGGCTGTCTCTACATGAATTAAACCTATATATTCATTATGTCTCAACCAGCCTGTATAGACTTGTTTTGAATACTGCAGGGTGTATATATATATATATATATATATATATATATATATATATATATATATATATATATATATATATGCACACACACACCTATCTACCCTTATGAAAATGATATGGTCATGTAATATGACAGCTAATTTCTTTCCCAAGAACCAGTATTAATGAGACATAGATCACATCATAAATGTTTCTAAAAATGGATGTTATCCTGGTAAATGATAAATATTGCCTATAAACTTTTATACAACTACAAGCCTTGATTCACCATTTTAAGCTATCAGCAATAAATAATTAGGAGTAAAATCTAGTATTTGTATATTACTTTTGTATTGTATAAATTATGTATTGTGTATATTATGTATTGTGTGTATTATGCATTTTGTGTGGATTATGTATTGTGTGTAGTTTGTGTGTGGATTATGCATTGTGTGTATTTTGTATTGTGAGTGTATTATGCATTCTGTGTATTATGTACTGTGTGTATTATGCATTTTGTGTGGATTATGTATTATCTGTATATTATGTATTGTGTGTATTTTGTATTGTGTGTGTATTATGTACTGTGTACTCTAAATATCATGACCATGCACTCTGTAATTACAGCGTTCTCCACATAATTTCAGGATGAAGAATTCTGGACTCTTCACTCATGGTATTCAAGAATCCACCAATGTATAAATGAGCATCTCTGGCATAATTTTGGGAGTCCCTCACTTTCAAAAGGATTAAAAGAAAAATAAAAAGCAAAATTTTAATAATATCAGTATTGAATTCATAGACATTTATATCACCACACTACAATTAAATTTTCTTGGAAACTACAATGTTAAGTTAAATATTGTAAACATAAATTGAAGCCCATTTACCCTGACAAAAAGAGTAATAAAACAAAAAGAAAAACCATACAAAAAAAAATTTCAAGTTACTTTTAATCCAAAGAATATTTACTTACAATGCTGTGTAATTTTCTCTTCAAGTAAAATAGCATTGCCATTCCCACCAAAAAACTTACACAAGTGAAAGTATTACACTGTAGTGTATATAAAAACATGAATCACAGAGTCAATAGAACCTTGATTTCATAGTTACTGAAGAAATCCATTTCTAATCATAACAGTTATATGAAATGAATATGCAAGAAACATTTGGTTACTGTTTAAATGGTGACCATAATTTAAATTTCAACTTTCTCTATCATGATTAAGCAAGGCCAATGACACAGTGCTGATTCAGCTGAATTAATTTGTGTTATAGTCTCTATAAAAATAACTTCAAGGCAAGTAGTAAACATCAAAACTGATATCAAAGGTTGTTTCAAAGCATGTTATCATTAGCATGTCACCACTCTGAATAAATTCTGTTGTATGTTCTCTAAATGCTAAATTGATATACTACCCAAGGTGTTAGGGGTCAGTTATGTAACTTGGCCTTGGGTAGATTTCTTAACTTATGCCTATATTGTCATTTTTTAAAGTTTTTGTTTAATAAAGATATGAATATATTTGTGAAGTAGGTGTTTCAGGCTTGTGTTGTTCTTGAAACTGAAGCAAGGCATGTAAGTTCATGGTCACTTCAAATCATGTAGCCAGTGAAACATCAATAGTTGGCTAAGAAGCAGAGGTAGCCACTCACAGCATTTGACTAGTGGGTTCAAGTGAAATATCTCAAAAACTGCATGAATGGAGACTTTTGAATTGCATTCTGGTATTAGCTACATGAAGGTTTTCAAAAGTATCATTCATGAAAGGGCTTGCACTGCTGTGTGAACATTGTTTGCTGATAAAAATGGCATATATAAATTTGGAGTTGGGGTGCATAAACTTTTTATTCTATGAACTTCCACTGAATTATAAGGGCAAGTAAACAATTCTTAAAAAAAAATTAACAACCGTCCCTTGCACCCTTAAATACTTCTGTAAAACTGTCATAATAACGTATTCATCAAAAACAGGTAACTGCTTGTGCTGCTGATTTGAAAGTAAATGTCCACACTGAAAAGTTTGTTTAAAAATGATAAGCAATTTAAAATTCCTATTTAATGTCTTCTTATGCTGTGATTGATGTAATGAACAATAAAATCTTTATTTCGATTAAAAAAAAAAAAAGACTTCTCCCAGAGATGAAGTATAGTAAAATAATTCAAGTACAGCTATCGGTATGCAATCCAATTAAATCACAAGGGAGACTACTACGTTATGACCAATAAAAATGCTTATCATTCCTCGATAAACAAGCAGTGGAAGCCAAGTTGATAAAAAAGACTTTTCAACATGTCTTGGCCGCATCAAAAAATTTTACGAGGAAGACCAGATATATTGCATTGAACGTCGATTCGAATGAATGGTACTCAAACCATTCTTGCGCGAAACGAATTATAATTTGTTTTGAGAAGCAAATGTTCTTGCTTGTTTCACTCATGAAGTACCATAACGCCCATCAAGTACCATATCAACGCCCTACGTACCCACACTATGAATTCTATGGTCATTATCAACAGCCATTTACGAATATATTGTTTAAACAGCATGATTTAAAAACACTTACGTGTACTTATGCCGGTTGATGAATAACTATCTTGTTCGTATCAAATTAACTAAAATATAATATCTTTCCTCAAAAATTGTAGCATTCAATTCAATGTCGATTACGTCACGGAACCAGTCTGAACAGTGAGATCACGTGTTCTCAAGCGGGTTTCGTCCCGGATGATGTAATTTAAGTCGCGTGCGATGACAAAATGCTATATAGTTCTTCCATAGTTTTCTGCATGTTATATAAAACATAAAGGGGTCAATATAGCATCGTCAGATCATCTTACTGCACAGTGCTAACGTGCGTATTTATGTTGTTTAGAAAGAAGGCATTACTAAATAGGAAGGTGTTTGTGTGATTTGGATTTTCGATGCAGTTTTAACTTTTTTTTTCTTCAGTCATATCGCTACGATTTATGCAGTTGCAGTGTGGTAGCAATACCGGATTTAATATTGTACTTAGGTGTGCTTAAGCCCAGGGCTATTGTTGGCCAGGGGGACCCATCTTAACTGGCTATTTTAACTACTCCCTTAAATTTCCTGAGTAAACCTGACCACCTCATTTGACCTAAATCCGGCAGGGAGAAACAGTTTATAGTGACGTCTAGCATGGGGCATCACCCAATCACATTATCCGGACATCAGGCCTACCAGTTCTAACACTAACCTTTTAATGCTGAATGCATGCAATACGATGTACCATTTTAATATAAGCTATGGTTCACCCAAACTTCGGTTAGTTTTAATTATATTCAACAAAAATGATGTACGATAAAGTAATGCACAAACACTATATAGTTGAAAAGGGAACATAGTAAGCTTGATAATGTGCATTCGGTAGCGTGGGTGGCATGGGTATAGCTGTTAGTAATCGTGATTTGACCAGGTTGTTTGTAGAATTTTACATAAACTGATTTAATGAATCTAAGGTGATTAAGATCAAATGGTCTTCTCAGAGATTGTACATATGGCAGCTGCATGGCGTTTATGGCAATGTTTTTGTTGTTTTTGCATTGAAATAACTGTATTGGTCTAGTTCAAATGCGGCATTACCTTACTTCAGTCGATATGAAACAGACAATGCAAGAAAAGGCATTTTACAGGCAAATAATCATAAATAACTGAAATTTAAAAACACACATCGCATAGCAATTGGAATAAAGAATTTCTTACAACACCATGTTATTGTACACTTTGTCCCACCTGTATGCATTCAATAATTTGATATGCGAGGCAGTTATATTATTGTACAAGTCAAAATACTATGCAAAGAATGAGGCGCGTTGTAACTTTGATGCACATAGAGTAGTATTGAAAGGTAGAGATTCTCTCTCAAAATCCTCCCTACGGAGGCCCCCATGCCCTAAAAAACATTTTATGTTAACATTTTTGCCAGCTGCCCTTTTTAGCTCAAAATAATGGCTTTCACACATTTTCTGAGAAAAATAATGTTTTGTGTGACAGGGGAATGTCTCTGAGATATGATGATCCTCTCTCTATATTACTACTTTCGTCTTCTAGTGCAGACAAACCATTATTATAATAGAGTCGGATTTAATTAACAAGCCGATTTTATGAGAAACATAATAAAATTTTATCAAAAATCTTACTGCACGATCAACAATGAATGATTCGAATCGCATAGTTATAAATCTCATCACAAAATGAGTACAATATAATTTTAGCCGACTTTATATATCGTTATGTTCTGGAGAATAAAAAAGTCCATTACATCATTGAAAAACTCATTACTAATGAAATTTTGTATGTGTAAGCAGATGAGTCATTTCCGGGGAAAACCAGCCTTGACGCATCTCTTTGTAGAATTGTATCTGACTTCGTTGTTAATTTTGGAAAAACCAATCGGAAATTCAATATTTGTGTAGGCGGATGACGGTATTATGTAATCTTTTGGAAAACCCATTTGCTGTGACGCACTTATTGATCATTTACGGTGGTGAAACGCGTACAGAGCTGATGCATCTGCGAGCGTTCAAGTATCAAATGAAAAGACTTATTTTATTTTTCAAAAACATTTTATTATTTACACGATTTTACTAAATATCAAGTAGTACTCGAGTGGGAGTTTCAGACACATATCCGATTTGAACATTTTTTTGAGATTATTTTACATTACAATTAAGTTTATTAGCCAAAGTAATATTGTTTTTTTTAGGCAAAATATTATATTAAATAAATTATATATTATTATATATATATATATATATATATATATATATATATATATATATATATATATATATATATATATATATATATATATCATACTCAATCAGACATGTTGGATTTGATCTAACAAACAGATTTTGTAAAAGATTTTACTCCTGCAAAGCAGCGTCAGAATATACTGGCATAAAACCTTTAATAATAAGCGATTATATTTAAAAAGTTGGTTTTTATATATCACCAAAATATGGATCCATATGATTATTCTAGACTGAAAATGATAATCGATTAGCGGGTTGGCAAGATGATGTGATGACATTTATTGATATCATGGTCGATATATTATTTGATGATATTTCTAAAGCTACATAAAATTAAACATCTACTGCTTATTATAATCTCTTTCATATTTGCTAAATCTGATTGGCAGAATATCTGTTAACATGTTATTATTAATGGGGAAATAGTGTATCAAATCGTCCATATCATAGTTTATACCACGTAAATAGGATTGATTTTGATCAAGTAATATTTTATAGGTGGTATTTGCTGTTTTGCAAGCATTACTTTTATTTGTAAGTCGAGGCTCAACCTTTTTTACATACTGCTGCAATAGAAACACCAACACCGATAATATTAACAAAAACGGATTTTATGATGCGCCATTTGAAATTATACCTGAGCTTTTCCTTAGTAGCGGTAAATATGATATTACCCGAAGTATTTTGGTGTAGTTTTTATAACATTTTGTTACGCACCAAAGATTTTTAGGATAGTATCTGTAATATTGTATTAGAGCGTCAACATCTTGTTTTAGCGGCAACAACTTCTTCGGAATGTTTTCTGAAATATGATTGAAATCTACTATATACTTCTTTCATTATATAGTAATTGTTTAAATATTTTATACCATAATTTATGTAACTAATTCTGGAGTTTCAGCTGCAAATTCAATAAAACACTAATAAATCGCTGCGGTTAACTTTTTATTACCGCTATCAGCATAAATGTTTCTTCGGTATCCTTGTTTAACACTAAAGATACATTTCCAGAAAATTCATTGGCAGAATGACGCCATGGAAATGTTGTAAATATACTAAACTTTGCACTGCTAAATACGGACAGCCTATATTCACCAGTGACCTCTGCCTGTGTTTAAGAGTATTATTTTGCTGCGACCATGTTGCTTTTCCTGATGCGACTGTGTATACGATATTGTTTGCTTGTCCGTGAGGAATTTTAATTAGATCAGTTTTTGAACGAAATTGGGAATGCCACTAATAATATCGTTGAGTCTTGATGTAATGTCAGCAAGATTAATAATAACAGTTGGAAGACTTCCAAAAAATTCATTAATAGTTCTGTTTAACTTTCTGAGAAAATTTAAAAACGTTTGTACGTCATTACTATAATCAGTTCTAAATGCAGCAATTACATCATTAATTGTTGCTAACGAAGTTGTTATTAGAATTTCCTTATCGTCGACGTATATTTTAGTTGAAGCGTCGAAACCTGTTTCTGGTGCTGTAAGATTACTAATACCATTATTATCATGTTGAGAAATGCAAACAATACCACCGCGTACTGACACGTATTTGTATTCTTGGTCATCAACGTATTTTTAGTTGCTGCGTCTAATTCTGCTATTGGGTTTCCAAGATATGTAAAAAAAAATTCCTGACATTATTATGTCTCCAGTAAATACATCGCCAGTTTTCTTAACATGGTTAACGGACTTACCGGAATCTTGCATTTTACCTTCATCAACAAAAGTAATTATAATATTGATAACTGCGGTGGGAATTCGTATACGTACATAGTTGTATATTACTTGTTTGGAATAGTCAATTTTATCTTGAAAAATAACAACTTCGTTTTTGTCAACACTTGTGATATTTAATAAATTAGTAATTTCATTTTTGAGCTGATCAAGCGTTCTGTATTTAGATAAGTCACCTTGCTGAGAAGGCGACGAATCTCATACTGTTGTTCCAATTTGTGAATAAAATGTCATTATTTATTTACCACTTAGCATAATAATAGCAATGGGGAAAATTGTCTATATTAAAGTTTGATACAGAGCGTTTGGAAAAACAAACAAAAACAATGAGCTTCCAGATTGCCATTATCTTATCTTTGGTAGAACTGGATCTGGCAAAACAAATTTGCTTATGAATTTACTTTTAGGAGATAATTTTAACTACGATCGCGTTTATATTTACACCATTAATCCGCTGCAGGATAAGTACCAATTACTTAGAAATTATAACGACAAACTTCGCGATGATCTTGATTCTGGTGAAGATTTTTTTTTTAATTATCAAATAACCAGAAGAACTTATTCGAGATAATCAACTTGATTTGTCCGAACACAACATAGTTGTTTTTGATGATATTCCGCTTAACATCGATGAATTGAATAAAATCAGATCGTATTTTTCACTGTCGCGAAATAAGAAATGTAATTATATTTATCTCGCTCAGGGATATTATAATGTGACAAATTCATTAGGCGAAATACTGGTTGTTTTATATTATTTCCAGGCCTTGACAATATTGACGTTAGAAATATCGCGAACAAACAATGCAGCGGTGTAACAAAAGATAAATTTATTGAACTATATCGTCAAGCAACAGCAAATAAATGAATTTTTCTTGTTCGATAAGTTAACAAATGATACGAGCAAAATGTTTCGATATTGCATTGAAAACTATCTACAATCATGTTTGTAAAATATAGTATATAATTAATGGAATAACATGCAAAGTATAGAAAACATATAGAAAATCTGTTTAAAAAATAGCACAATCTCAAGTAGGATTTAACAATTATTACAGCAAGCACGACGTGGTCAAGCTGACAGACCAATCTGGACGACAGTTGGATTTAAATAATGAAGTTATTACCTACACATACGCGTTGCGAAGGCGAACAACAGTGAGACGACAAAATTATACAACCTCAGTTATATAATGAAGCAGAAAAAATATTTATGGAACAAAAGTAGTAGGATGACTTTTGGGAAATATCTTTACTAAAATTGTTGAAAATGTTCCAGGACTAGCCCGTAAAGTTGCACCAATTGTACTTGACGCATCAAAAGATTTTGCAACTGGAGCTGCATCTGCTGATGGAACTACCATGGGTCAAAAAATATCTGATAAAATAAAAGGCGCACCCACAATCAAACAAGCTATATCAGAAATCGCACCAACAAAGGAAACCCAACGCGCAGTGATAGCAACAAATAATTTTTTTATCACGAAATGGCGAGCAGATTATACAAAATTTAGTATCTAAAGTAACAGTGCCGCAATAATTTTATATAACCTAATAAAATAATAAAATGTCTGTCAAAATTATCTGGCTTAAGCAGAAATTTATGACACAGACGATGCAGTAACGGAATTTTAATAGGTCGAATATCTCGATGAAAATTCTAACGAACCTAATAAGACTGGCGTCAGTACATTTAATACCAGAGAAGAGGACGTATTTATACTGCCTCAGAAAACAAAGTTGGAAGTTCGTGGTCAGATTATGACAATAGCTTTATCCACCTGCTGCAATTGCAGCTGAAATAGAAGTAGCTCTTATAAATAATGGTTGGTGTTTATATATAAGTGCTAAATATCAGCTAGCCAATAAAACTGTCGAAGATATTTCAAATAACTTACAAGTTGCAAGTGCAATATTAAATATTGTTTCGTTTTCCGATGACTCCTCCAAATCAACTGCAACTAAGAAGATGTGGTTTAAATATATTGGAATTGGAGCAGCAGGATCTGGAGAATTTTTTTTTCAAAAGGAATATTAGTTGATGGAGCTAATGAAGATGGAAGCGCTAGCAATGTGAAAGATTTTCTTATTGCTAATGCTGACGAGCTAGGCATAGCAGCACCAGCTGCAGGAGCTAACGCAGACACTACAAGAGTCTCACTGCTGCTTGTAATAATCTTGGTATAACACCGCCAGGAACAGATGCTGGTGGTACTGCAATGTTAGCTATAGTTAATGGAGCAATTAGCGTTAGAAATAGAGGTTACAATGAAGGTTGTGCTAAGCGAAAAGAACTTGCATCAGTATTACGCCACATTACAATAATGCTACCATTAAGTACAATATTTGTCTTTTTCAGAGACTATAATAAGGTATTTCGTGGAGTTAAACATAAGCTTATTTTAGATCGAGCAGAACAAAATGACTGCCTGTTCCGATCTGGTGGGCAAGATGTACAATTTGTCATAAACAAATTTCTCTGTGGATGCCACGAATATCTCCGTCAGTATCCAAAATGTTGGAATTAGATGATATGCTGCCAAAACGCACGAATAAAATTGATTCTCAACAACATAAAATTTATCAAACATCGGTTCTGAATACCACAGATTACACATGGAGAAGCACACCAACAGCAATTGAACAACTACCGCGTCAATTATTTGTTCTATTTCAGGGACAACGCAAATGTTAGACGAATATGCGCTAGAATAAATTCAAAACAATAGCCGGAGCGAGCGATAGCATGTAATTTTGCAGATAACGCTAATAAAAACATTATTAGACCTTACATGAACCAGCTCGACTCAATGCAGAAATATCAAGATTTTGGAGATGGAACTCAGATAGCAGTAGAGGAATTTTGTACACTTAATCCAATATTTTATTTTGATGTTAAAAACATAGAGGGCGAGCTGCAGACAGTACAGCCGATATTGAGATTACTTAGACGCTCGGAGCCGCTTCAGATCCAGCAACGCAGTTAAAACGTATATGCGTTAGTATTAAGCGACAGATCTGTAACAATCGACTCTGAGGTAAAATGACAAAATATATTGTAAAGGAAATACATTTAACTGATGGCCAGGTTAAAAAAATAGTAGCTGCTGTTTAGAAGCAGAGTCAGGTTTCATAGAAGATCAACCATAGTGCATTGGGGACTTTAAAAAAAAATGTTAACCAAATATCAATCAAATAATTATGATCGTAAATAACCTTTTGTTTTAAATTTTAAGCGCTGCAGATATAACTGCGATGGCAAAACAAGGTGGTTTCCTCTTTCCGGCACTATCAGTTATAGCCAAAACATTGCTGCCTAAAATTTTGCCAGTGTTATGTACATTAGGGCTAGCAGTAGTGTCCGGAGCAGTACATGGTCCATCAGAAAAGGCAGTTAAAAATAGTGGTGTTTCCGCCGGTGGAATAAGGAAAATTTGCGTATGATTTTTTTTCCCTAAAGATTAGATATAATGCCAAAACGAAAGACAACAGCAAAAAGAAACACAGCGATGAAAAATAGACACGTCAGCGATAAGGTGGATTTCTTCCAATAGCTCCATTACTAGCAGGATTAGCATGAAGTATATTTCCGGGTCTGTTAGGACGAGGACTAACGCTACCTGGAACAAGGAGATAAAGTCGCGGCCGACAAAGTCGCCTACGTTAAGTAATTTTGATATACTTGATAAATTAAAAAGGTTAAACGTTTTCACGGAGTTTATTCCAAAGATTAGCGACATCGTGTGTTATAAATATACAAGATGCTCATGATGGATCTGTTTCACTTTGAGCAGCTGTTTTTGATAACACATATTTTGACTCGTTCGGATTCCAGCAAGTGACGTGGTAAAAAGATATATGAGTAAATGCAAAATAAAAAATTATTCATCTAATCAAATTCAGCCAATTGGAACTTCCGCTTATGGATATTATTGCATAATGTTCATTAAACAGATGACCAAAAATCCAGATTTTTTAAAGTTTATTTTGCAATTTGACAAGCATCCCTCTCACGCTAATGATGTGGTTGTTGTTGTTGCATGGTTGAACGCCATTTTTGTAGCACAAGATAGGATATACATGGTTTTCAGTATTAATGGTGGAGGAAGAACCCTGAAAAACCCAGGGAAGAACCACCTACCCACGAGAAGCTACTGGCAGGCTTTCTGACTTACCCACGTTAGCCGAGTTCGGACTCGAACTCACGCAGACAGAGGTGAGATGGCAGTGATCCATAACGGTCAGCTCTTTAGACCACGCTAATGATAAAATTAATTGCGATTAATTTTTGTAAAGCTTGCAATTAATTTTGTCTAAACTTACAAATAAAACTATGACAACATATTGTCTTAAGTGTAAAACTAAAACAGAAAATAACGACAAAAAAACCCCCCAGAAAAACCAAAGAATAATAGAATAATGCTGAAAAGTATTTGCGCAATCAGCTGAAAAGAAAAAGTATATTTTTGCCAGCAGCAAATTCCGTAGCGGTTTGTCCTGGCGCTATTTTAGTAGACGACTGCAACAATACTTATGGTTTTTTCCGAAAATATTTTTAAAAAGTTCCTTAATAAAGTTCCCAGAGTTTTTCAAAATGAATTTGATCATTTATTATTTTGTAAGAGGTTTATATATCTAATTTAAAAAATTAAATAAACAATATTACTATAATGCTGAAATTGCGAGACAATGCCAAAAAGAGCATTATCAAATCTGAAAATATTGCTTTAGCATTTTAAGGTTATGCGGTCAGTTATAAACTCGATGATCAGAACATTTTAGCTAATTTTAACTCTACAAATTTATATCATTTATTACAACCAGTTATAGCTCAGGAACCTGCTGCTCATAAAAGTATCAAACTTATAGTCCAATATCATACGATTTTATCAAAGTTACACGCAGTTGAGAAAACAACTTTTGACAGCGAAATTTCTAAACCTTATTTAACAGCTAAATCAAGAAAGCTATTAACTGGAACAAACATTGCCATGGTCGCCGATGACATACATCAAGAAATGGACAAAACTTAGGACAATTTACTTCATCTGGATCTGGTTGCAAATTCGAAAGCAGTTTTATTTCCAATATAACATACTACGCGAAAGTTCGTACGTCGATCTTCCTCAAAAGATTAAGAACAAAAAATGCTGCATAAATGTAAAAGATAACGACGAACAAATGTATTTAGTGGGCTATTCTTTCTGCGATGTTTCCCAAAGGACAAAATGCTGATCGCATTTGCAAGTATTTTCCACATAAGAACGAATGCAATTTTGATGGTATCAACTTTCTAGTGGCAGAAAATCATATACCAAGGTTCGAAAAACAAAATGGTGTCTCAGTAAATATTTTCGGACTAGACGAACGAGAAAATGTTTACCCGATGTATATCTCAGATAATGCTTCACAAAAGACAATCAATTTATTATTTTATCAGGGACATTACTGCTGGATAAAAACTTTAATAGATTAGTGGGCGGGCAATATAGTAAAAGTTAAAACAAGAAATATTTCTGTTGTAGATGTTTCCATGGCTTTTCTAGCAATGAAAGACAACAGGAGCATCTCAAATACTGCGTCACCTTTCAAAAAATAACAATGCCTAGCGAAAACGAAAAAATATTAAAATTTAAAAATTTTAATCATAAACTAATTATTCCTTTTGTTTTTTACCCCGATTTCGAGTGTCTACTTGTTCCCGTAGCTGGAGCAGAAAATGATCCAAATAAATCCAAAACCAGAAAAATACAACAGCATATTCCCTGCGGAGTAGCTTATAAAGTAGCTTGTTGCGTCAGCGATAAATTTGCATCTCCGATAAGGTTAACTAGAAGTAAAAATCCTGCCGTGTTGTTACTAAAAAATTTAGTAAACGAAGTTAATATAATCTCTAAAAGATTACATAAAACAGCTCCAATAAAAATAAAATCTAGGCAACAACTTGACTTTGATGATGCAGTTGTCATATTTATGAACAGTTGCTGGGGGACACCAAGGTGCGATATCACTGTCATTTGACCGGCCAATATCGCAGAGCAGCTCATAGCAGTTGTATTTTGAAATTTCATGCTCCAGATTTTATTCCCGTAACTTTACATAACCTTCGTGGCTACAACAGTCACATCATTGTAGAAGCTTTTGGTGATTGTTGTTGTTGTTGTTGTTGGGCTTAACGCCATTTTTCAGCACACGATAGGCTATTCATGGCGGCCAGTATTAATGGTGGAGGAAGAAACCGGGAAATCACCGGAAAGAACCACCGACCCACGAGAAGCTACTAGCAAACTTTCTCACATATCCACATTCGCCGAATCCTAGACTCGAACTCACGCAGACAGAGGTGAGATGGCAGTGATCCGTAACGGACAGCGCTTTAGACCACTCGGCCACTCGGGGCCCCCAGCTTTTGGTGATAAAGACATTAAATCCAAACTAAAATTGAATAACGTGATAAAATTATTCCAAATAATTTTGAAGAGTATGTCGGTGACGTTCGGTAAATTATGCTTTATCGACAATATGCACTTTATGGCAGCATTTTGGGCGAGCCGGTTAAAGGTTGTAGCAATTTCGCTAACCCAAAAAGTTGCTTCAGTGAAAACTATGTCGATCTGACAAAAAAGGTACGAGTTTCTTGATGATTGGAGCAGATTTATTGACACTTTTCTACCTAGTAAAAATAAATTTTACTCGCAACTCAAAAATGAAAACATTAGCGATGACGAGTATAAATATGCACAAGATATGTGGAATAAATTTGCCTGTAAAACATTTGGCGATTATCACGATTTAAATCTGAATACACATGTATTATTGCTAGCAGATGTTTTCGAGAATTTTCGTAAGGTTAGTCATGCACATTATGGATTAGACTCGTGTTGGTATTATTCTGCTCCAGGGCTGTCTTGAAACGCTCTACTAAAAACGAGCAAAATAGAACTAATCTCTTAACATATATTGATATGTTTGACTTTATTGGAAGGCATCAGAGGCGGAGTCAGTGTTATAACAAAAAATATGTAGTAGCTAATAACAAATATCTAAAAAATCATGATAAAAATCTTCCGTCGAGTTACATTATTTATTTAGATTGTGTGAATTTGTACGGATGTGTGCGTCAAGGAACTGCATTGCGGTGGGTTTCGTTGGATAACTTAAAGTCAATTTCTTAAAGAAACTGAAATAAATTTACCACAAAATGTCAGCTATTATATTGAAGTTGATCCAGGTTATCCCAGTTCGTTACATAATCTACATAACGACAAGCAGTAGTTGCTGGACTAGTTCTGAGAAAAGTAAATCGAGTATTAAAGTTTAATCAGTCGCGGTGGATGGCAGATTACATTGACTTAAATACGAAACGTTGTGCAGTAGATACAACTGAATTTGGAAAAACTTTTTCAAGTTAATGTGTTTGGCAAGACTATGGAAAATATGCAGAAACGGGTCAATATTGAGATTGTTAATGACATAACTCACAGAAATAAATTAGTTAACGACGACAGTTTTGTTCGTATGAAAATATTTAATGAAAATCTTGCTACAATACAACGACGAAAGACAGGAAAATAAAAGTTAAATGTTTATAATATAAAATTTGAAGATGTCTATCAAGACATTTACATCAACAAGGATATATTTGATTTATCAGATTATCCAACATATAGTAAATTTAATGATAATTCGAACAAAAGTTATTGGAAAAATGAAAGATGAGTTTATGTTTGTAGCTTATATATATATATATATATATATATATATATATATATATATATATATATATATATATATATATATATATATATATATATATATATATAAATGATGTTTTCACACTTATCTATTTACTTGTAAATACTCTTGCAAAATGATCACCAAGAGAGGTTGTAAACTCTCTTATATATATATATATATATATATATATATATATATATATATATATATATATATATATATATATATATATATATATATATATAACTCTCTCTACGTGGAATTTCCGTAATGACTAAAGGTTGAAAATAGGTAATTGGCAACAGATTTTTAGAATATAAAGCCTTCACAAAATACTCATAATGGAAAAGAACAGTAAGGCAAAATAATCTCAAACAAATATGTTTTGGATAAAATGTTTGAAACGGATAAAAGTGTCTAAATCACCCACTTATATACTACTTAATGTCCTGTGAAAATCATGTAAATAATAAAATGTTTTTTGAAAAAATAAATCGAATTATTTTTATTTCACACGTGCATAACTCGCTATTGCTGTAGAAGATTTGCACACATTTCACTAATGTAAATGATCAATTAGTTCATCACAGCAGATGGATTTCCCAAAAGATTACATAATACCGTCATCTGCCTACAGAAATATTGAATTTCCAATTTGTTTTTCCAAAATTAACAATGAAGTCAGATACAATTCCACAAAGAAATGATTCATCTGCTTATACATAAAATTTCATTAGTAATGGGTATTTTAATGATGTAATAGATTTTTTTTTCTTCTCCAGATCATAACGATATATAAATTCGGGTAAAATTATATTGTACTCACTTTTGTGATGCGATTCGAATCATTCATTGTTGATCGTGAGGTAAGTAAAATTTTTCATAATTTTTTTTATGTTTCTCACAAAATCTGCCTGTTAGATTAAATCCGACCCTATTATAATATTGCTTTGTCTGCACTAAAAGACGAAAGTAGTATAGTGAGAGGATCATCATATCTCAGAGACATCCCCCTGCCACACAAAACATTTTTTTTTGTCAGAAAATGTGTGAAAGCTATTATTTTGATCAAAAAGGGCTGCTGGCAAAAATGTTAACATAGAACTTTTTTTGTGGGGGAGGGGGCCTCTGTATGGAGGTATCTGAGAGAGAAACCCTACCCTTCAATACTAATCATACATTGTACATAATGATGATGGACAAGAATCGCTGGAACCAGTCCCAGATCCGTGTGATGAGGTCAATTTATATTATTTACTACTACTACTACTACTACTACTACTACTACTACTACTACTACTACTACTACTACTACTACTACTATCACTACTACTTTTACTACTACTACTACTAAAAATAATAACAATAATAATAATTATAATAATAATAGCAACAACAACAACCATAACAACAAAATATGTTCTGGGACGATGAATATGATGGACTCACGTTGATATGAAACAAAACAAAACAAACAAAAACAAACACCCCTAGAACAAACAAACAAAAATATACATAAAATCCCCTCCAAACTGTCTCTATAAATCCAACTACCTACAAGAAACCTCTCCTCCCTCCCTTATTTTGATAATAGTCTGGTGATACTGAGATAGAATATTATATCAACTTGACGCATTATTTACAGACGCAAATACCAGGTTGACAACATTATTAAAATGCAGACGATTAAAACGAAGTTAAGATTTCGCTTGTTAGATTATATTTGTAGACATGAACGTAAACTTTCAGAAAAAAAGGAAAAAAAAATAATAAGAAAAGGAAAGAAAATCCTGGAGTGGCTGTTTTCTTTGTAGTTTTAACGCCATTTCCTTTAGTACAAGATAGGCTATACATAAAGACCAGTCTATATATGCTTGAGGAAGATACGGAAAATACCGGCAAGAACCGCAGACACACGGAAATCTACTGGCAAGCTCCCTCGCATCTGAGTCAAGTTGTGACGTCAATGATATATACAAGTCAGTGTCATGGACCATTTGGCCACCAAGTTCTCCACTTGTGTTTTTGTACTAGATGGCTAAGACAACAACAATGTACTTCTTGAATAAAGTGAGAGCAAACGTTTTGAACAAACTATTGAAATAGATTTCTTCGCGGCATTTTTAAAATATAATTTGGGGTAATAGTTGAATAAAATACAAAATTTAAAAGAGTATACAATTTCATTTTTAAACAGGATTTTGGTTTGCCAGAAAATAAAATATGTTGGTGAGGTTGTTCGGCTGGAGAAATATGACAAGGGAACCGAATGATAAAGACTGTGTTTGTATAAGTATAATATAATTCTAGCAAACACATAATGGGGCTTAGTGCCATCTCTGACTTAATCAGGTGAATTTATATTTAAACCAATAATCTATCTTGGCTAAAGACATGGTATACCTAATGTTTCATATTCATAGCTTATCGCTTGATTTACATTGAAGTAAATGACCGTTGCTTTATACACAAATGTTCTAATGTTAGGGCAATCGAAAAAAGCCATTTAGATTCACAAGTAGATCTGAATAGCTATGTTACAAAATTTTACATGAATTCAAAGCATTTACTTTTTTTCTGATGGATTTGTTGGATTTATTGATATGTACAATACCTCTGTCGCATTTATACATATAAGGCAGGGTAAACATATTTGCATTGTTTGTTTTCCTTTACTGAATAATGTAGATAATACATAAAATAGTTTTCTAGCAAATTCATATGTTTTGGACATTTTGGGACAATATTTAGGATCATCCTTGCCAAAGAATGTTCTGTATAATTGACCAACGATTCGTCGAACTTAATTTTTTTGTGAGTGATTAGATAAAAAATACACATCGATCAATACCCAATCATGTATGCATGTATGAATGTTTGTATGTATGTATGTATGTATGTATGTATGTATGTATGTATGTATGTATGTATGTATGTATGTATGTATGTATGTATGTATGTAGGGATGGATGGATGGATGGATGGATGTATGCATCTATCTATCTAATATATATATATATATATATATATATATATATATATATATATATATATATATATATATATATATATATATATATATATAAAACGAATAATGTGAGAGGTATAAATTGTACATAGGAATTCGTAGGTATCGTTCGCGGAAAGAGGTTTTGTAATGAAAATATGTATTGCACTTTTTTCCTATTTTAATTTTTGTCTTGGTCATGGCAGCCTACAGAGGATGTGATGTAATAAACAACACGAGGCCGATTCACTGTAAACTTTATTTGAATGTCCATGACTCAGTTTACGATAGAATAACTCCGTGGGTCCATTAAGAAATGCCCTCCAGTTGTTATATGTATTACTGTTATATTTCTGTCGCACTCTTGAACAATCATCTGAAGAAAAATAAATATGATAGGTGTCAAAAGCCATTAAGATAGAATGAGAACCAATAACAATTATTGCAAAAACGTTATTTATTTATAGATTGTGGAAGACTTGTTTGAATGATTTTCCATTACTTTTCCAATGCTGCTATTGGTAAAATGATGCTTCCAAAGCACTTCGTATATCACCAATAAGCAGCTAAATCTGGAAGTCTGTTTTGTGCACACACATAACGCAGGATATGTTTTGATGTCGTCAGCAGAAACTTGATTCGCCTCTAAATTTTCTTTATTGTTGCTCGGGTTAATTAGTTACTTTCAATATTACCAAAGGAATGATTGTAGAATTAAGCTAGTCCAAACTACATAAACGTGTGACCAGTGGAACTATAATACACGTTACGAAGATATTTTGTCAATACTGGCTTTATTTTCTCCATAAAACCTCGAATTAAACTCATAAACCTTTAAAATTTCCAAAATGAAATGAAGTTTCTGTTTTCAAGTTTGCACCATCATGCACCAGTACCTAGCAACGTTGGAATTACACTTCCTGTATGCTAGGTGATCGAGAACTGGATTGAACAAATAATTAAAACACAGCTATATGTTTTGACTATTGTTACTCGCATACCTGTAGAGAACATGCAAATCTCGTCAGATGATTGGGAATATTTTGGATCACAAATTAATTTTTCACTTATCTTTGAAGAATACGTGTCGCGATAATGCCCCAAAGGAATAGCTTTTAAAACTACGATATAATATTATCATATACATTAGTTGAATCAATCAAATTTAATTTGGGCATATGCACGATTTCATGAGCTAAAGAAAAGTTGAGCTTACCTATAATAATAATAATAATAATAATAATAATAATAATAATAATAATAATAATAATAATAATAATACCTTAAAGCCATTTTCTAGACATCCGACGAAAATCCCCGCAAGTCCTCCCTGACTAGAATATTTTCCATCAAAGAATGTGGCGACTGGTGTGTAAAGAGGTACTGAATCGCACACCGACATCACCTAGGGTATATAAAAGGAAATGATGGATATAAACCGGTGACAATGAACTGGAATTTGGAACATTTTTACGTTTTGTAATAAAATCACCAGAACATGACGTACTTATATATATATATATATATATATATATATATATATATATATATATATATATATATATATATATATATATATATATATATATATATATATATATATATTTATAATCACGCTCAAGATGCAAGCAATTGTATTGAACACATCTATGGTCTGGACAAAATGCAGCAACTCTGTGAGGTATGTTACTAATAAGGGGTCATGCTCAGTTCCTATGCTTTATGGTCTGCAAGTTTTATTCCTTGCTATGTCTCAGTAGTAAATATATCAACACATTTATTTATCGTACATATGTAGCGCATTCTTCTTGTTCATACCTGGCACAGTTGCTATAATCTACTGAAATTGTCGTTTTCATTTTTTTAGTCAATGGCAAGGGCAGTCACTTGGGAGATAGCAAGCGGAAACGTTATATATAGAAAGGTAAAGACCAGAAGGCCAAGGAATTGCGTATCCCCAAATATTCACCTACTTAAATTACACAAACAAGGGAATACAGTTTGGCCTGGTGTTTCTGGTTATGGTCACCGAATCAAAACAAGTTCGGAAATATTGGATAAACTTTATGAGGTCCACATCCACATACAATATTCCTACTGTCAAGAAACAATGGACTACCTCTTGAATGGTGTTAGATCACTTAACCATTGCCACCCAAACACAATGCTCAATTTTGTTGTGTTCATATCCAATTTTAGGAAAAAAACTTTTATCAATTTATTCATTGAAATTACAAAGTGCTCATTTACACTTAGGAATAAATCACCATTTTCGTGTTATTATGAATCAATTCAAGGATATTATGGATTATATAATTGTGATACATCAAGATTATTGGCAAATTAACTCATCAAAGACCATGGAGGCATCAGAACATTAAATCCTGTAATTCATTTCGAAAACCATTTGGAAATGTGATAGAACGTTTGCGATTATTTTGGTTTTTTTCATAATACTGAAAGTTCATTGTAAATGGTCATTTTATATTCTAAGGAAAAAATATTTGTTGAATTGTACCTAATGTACATGTATTTCTTTTCCAGCTACTTATTTCTGACCATATAATCGTAACAATTTGCAGTTAGTTCTTAAACACAAAGACTTTGACAGAAGTGTATTTAAAATTGGCATCTTTCTTTAGCACGTTGTAGCACAATACCAGGTATGCGGAGCGAATATGCAAAAGCCTTGTAGCCCAAGGGTTAGCTTTAACATTTGATATCAACTGGGAATGTTGTAAACAGAGGGCTGTTTGCGGCAGCTAGTTGCTCTACGATATTAACACTGGCTTGACGAGGTACACGTAGTGAACAACATGGTATCATGTTCGAACAATGACTGTAAACTGGCTGGTATATAACTTTTACCATGAGGCCAACTTAAACAATGGCCTTTGACTGACCGGTATAGGACACCTGACAAAAAGGCCAACTTAAACAATGGCTGTTGACTGGCGGGTATAGGACCTTTACTATGAGGCCAACTTAAATAATGGCTGTTGACTGACCGGTATAAACCCCTACCATGAGGCCAACTTAAATTATGGCTTTTGATTGGCCAGTATAGGACATCTACCATGAAGCCAACTTAAATAATGGCTGTTGACTGACCGGTATAGGATACCTACCATGAGGCCAACTTAAATAATGGCTGTTGACTGGCCGGTATAGGATACCTACCATGAAGCCAACTTAAACAGGAACTTTTGATATAAATAAAATGAGCACAATTACTGTCTTTGGAAACGGTACTACCAGCGTTTGACCGCTCTGAATTTATAAATTTTTGGTGTATTGTTGTGTTATTGATTTTTTTCTATAGATACAGGAACAGGACAAATTCATTATATTCATTTATCCACCATGCGAACTGACTTGCTGTTGATATACTATCAAACAATTTTTATGACATTAACGTAGCGCATAATATATCACGCCAATGTCGCTTGTTCTCATCATTCCCGTCTGCACTCTTTTGTGCATTGTGTCGAAATGTAAATGATATTTACAGATTTTGATTTAGTATTGGTTTGTCATGTTCATACTAATATTTACTTTTTTAAATGAATTATATTTGGCTTATTCAACTCTATACCCTGAAAGACCGACTCTGCATGTACTGTAACGGTCGATCCACATTTGCAGATCCATGGTTTTTGTTGTTTTCTTTTAGAAACTGCATATTTACATCGAACGCTAGGAATAAAATGATTAAATGTATCAATAGGGAAAGTAGAACTAAATTTATATTTCTTATTCGGATTCAGTGATATTTAAAGTTTGTATTATTATTATTATTGAAAATGAAAACATATAATGATAAAAATTATTACATAACAGTTTAGAAACAATATTGTTATGAACATGTGCACGGATGCTTTCTTATTGACGTTTTTTGTCCTTTTTGAAGTTGACTTAAGCATCTTTGCTTGTAGCTGACTTCGGAATCAAACCAGGTATATCGGAACGACTCTGTTAAACATTTCCTTGGTAGATCACGGATTTCTACCGCTAGGAAAACAGTGAATTTAAAATAATTTTCAAGGGAGATTATCAGAGAAAGGAAGTTACCGTCCATTGATAAAGGTAGCTTTTACTATAGCCGATTTTACGTTGAATTTGATATAAAGTCAACGAAGACCATACGATCCTAAGGCAAGCAGACTCACCGAAAACGCCAGAGAAGGCGTACTATTTTAAATTAAAAACTGTGCATATATACCAGGTGTGTTAAGCATATACTTGTACATCATCAAGGACGCGCCTCTCAACATACAGGATGGAAACATTCTTGCCACACACTGGCTATGCTGTAATAACGAATAAAAGCGGAGAGTGTAACGTGATATTTGATAACGCCCGGTTACTTTATTATTGGTTACAGCGGCAGTGTTAAGAGGGGTAGGACAAACCAAAAGAGAACTATATTGTGCAGGGGGAGAATTGAGAAAGGATCCATTTGTCCAGACCTCATTGCAAATATCAATATCCGCTGATCCTTTAGCAATGGTGTAACACTAGCATCAATTGTAATGAGCAGGTTTACCAATATACACCTGGAGTTAGAAAAGAATCATCAAGCAGTTAAAACCCAACTCGATGCGCCAGCATATCCGACTATATCGTCCGAATGACAGGCTCAAAAAGTAAAACAGGTTCCCAACGGTAAACACCAAGGTAAAGCTGCTCTTGGTAAAAGACTTTTGATGATGATGATAATTAATCAAAGTCAACTGAAAAAACTAGGAGACAGCTGCTGAGAATGCAGCTCCATTTAAAATGAAAGCTCAAAAGAAGTAACTGTAGTTGATGCTGTCTTATTCTCTTGGGGACGGCCTTGCCTTGGTAGTACGTCTTCTTAACAAGTAATTCCCTAAGCTAGTAAAATTCGTTAAATACATCTGCAAAATCACCTTAAAATACAAAAACAAAACAAAAACAACATTTAGGGACCAGTCGAAAACAAAATCCACCGCAGCTCTTATCAGCACATATAAGAAAAATGCACGACCAGTCTCGTCTGGAATCGTAGTGTGTGTTTTATGACAACCCAAGCGGCAAAAGAATATAAACTCTTTAACTGCAAGTCGAAGATGCCATGATGCCTATTCTATCATACGAGAAAGACCCCGTAACCTTGTTTACTACGTAGATTTATTTGGTGGCTTCACTGTGGTTTATGTAGTCACTGGTAAGAAAGCAATCAAGAAGAAATCAGCCGACCAGGACCGACTTCAATTCGAATATGGTAGAAGTGTTACAGTCATACAGATATTAAGCCATCAAAACATGATAATCCGATAAGGCACAATTTCTACTAATATCAAAATGGGTGCCCTGTCTCTATCATTTCTGTGACTTTGTGGGACAAATCACAAAACCATTGTATTTTCTGGCAGAAATCACCCTTTATCCCTTTGGAAGGGTGTGACAGCTGTCAAAACGTGGCAGAAGCCTTCAAAAGTGCATAGGATGTTACTAGAGCATGGCTTAAAGAGCAGGCCTTGTGGCAAATTCATTTGCCAGGACCTCACAAAATTCCCCGGTCGTAGTTTAATGTCTCAATATCTAAACAGGCACACATGATAAGACCTTTTGTTTCTGATGCATGAAAATGCTGGCAGAGAAACTTACAAACATGCTCCGATCGTTATTGATGTCTTCAACCGTTACAAGGAGGCCGAGCACATAGAGAAAAAGCATGCTTCCAAAGGTCACCTACACTCCGAAATTCTCTTCAAACTGGAGAGTAATGTGGCCGACTACCTACGCAGAGGCGTTTCTAGCAATTAACTACACATTGCACTACATTATATTCAACTGGCACTTAAGGGAACTCTTATCCTGTCCCTAACCATTTTGGGTTTGTGTTTTGCAGTAATGGGAATATACTCGCGCCATAATTCTGCGTGGAATAATCCACCGTATGATGTTCACCGAAGTAAGATGTGTCTTTTTATGCGGTAAACCCCTTCTAATGTGGTCACTGGGTATGACTTTCATAGAGTGTCCAAAGTTTTTTTTCTTTTGAAGGTACTCAAGGTACATTTTGTGTCTATGGTCCGCTTTTACAACTTCCGTCGACATTTGATTTGGCTTGCCCTTTTCGGCCTCTGCCTATCGTTATTATGGGGAACATATCTGGGTGAAGACAAACAAACACCGCTACATTCCTGAGCACTATCCTAAAGATTTCCTAGTCATTTTATTTATTGTGCTATTGATTAGATGTCATTGGTGATAGTTGCTTGTGCTATAAAGTTTAGCATCTTTGACCATATCTCGGTTGACATCGTCTATCTTGACGCTCAGAAGCAGACTATTCTTGTACATAAAGTGCATCTTGTCACCATAGCGAACTTTGGCCTGGTTTAAGTAGACGTCGTACAGCAGGTGTTTGCATGGGTTATGAATTGCCTTGACACATAAATGGGACGGTCAAACTTTTAGCTAGCTTTTATTAAATGCATGGAAGACCTTTAACGTCTAAAGTCTAGGGTAGGCAACAGTTCTTCCATATTGGGTGTTACGAGACCCACCCTATACACTTTCTCGGCTTTTCCATTGTCTTCCCCAAAAAATTGTTCATTAGCTTAAAGACGCATGTGTCGAACTCAGACATTGCGCTTGTTCCCAGATCCTTGTTGAATTGTCATATGTTGTAAATCAATTCCATGTGTAGATACAGCCATGGATTTAGCAACAATTGTTTCAAACAAGATACGTCGTAAAATATCGAAAATTCAGTACATTAAATACCGAAATTCATTTTTTAAATCACGACTTCCATTACCATAACAATACAATACTGAAATAAAATCGAAAAAATACTTACTTTTCACGTAAAATATAACGCACACTGGAAACGTGTTAGTCACAAAAATTTGTCAGGACAATATAAATAAATAACATTTATTTATATGATCAATGAATAAAAATGTAAAACAAAGCAATAATTATTTTTGATGTAAAATAATCATACTAATATATATATATATATATATATATATATATATATATATATATATATATATATATATATATATATATATATATATATATATATATATACGATGAACAGTACGAAACTAGTAACCAACTAGCCTGAGCGCTTTCGACTCTTGATAAGTCTTTTTCAAAGGCAAATACAAAGCAAAAAACACAGAACTTTGTGTTTGTAAAACTTTTTATGAGGTTTTTTGTTGTTATTCGCCATATGATTTGTATTTGTATGTGAGTATGTATAAATATTTTATAATTGACCAATATAAAAAATTAAAAAAAAATCAATGGTGCGCGTTGCTAGTGACATTTACTTTATAAGCAACACAATGCGTCGTTAATAATACTGATTGGTTATATATTAAATATTCAGATCATTATTAACGGAGGTAGATATATTTACTTTCATCTGAGTGTAGGACATTAAGTTTTTTACTTGGAAATGCCCAAACATTTTGACATTTTTGAATGATTGAGGAGAAGGACCTACATCCCGACTGTATTATTGTTTCAGCTTTTAAAATCGTTGTTGTTTACGTGAATATTTACTTATTCCTGCCTTAGCATCCGAAGCAGAATCAGTCTTATTTTTATGTTTATGTTTTTAAAGTTTGAGTGATTTATTTATTTAAAATATTATTCCATGAAATTACAAAGTGTTCAGTAATATTCGTTGACAAACGCATTAATTTATAGTTATAGTGAATTCAGTAAAGGGCAATTTGGATTATAATTATGTGATACATAAAAGACTCTTAACAACTATAATATTCGAGATTACAAGAAAATCAGTACATTCAATATTGGAATTCAATTGGAGCTTCATCCATTTGGACTTGAGAGGAACGTTTTAGGACTATCTGAGAATTAGTTCATTTACTGTAAGTTCTTTTTAATTGTCACTTTGTATTGTAGAGAAATAATTTATTTATTGAATTTAACAAAACTGGTTGGATTTGCGCTTTTCTGTTACTTAGTTTGGAGTATAAAGAGTACATAAAGATAGGAACAAAAAAATAGTAGTTAGCACTGAGGTACTTGCAAGCCTGGGAGAGTTTGGCTCGATTGCTTCACAAATTCTCAGAACCTATTTTCTATTGTACTTTTAAAATATGTGCTATTCCTGTAGGAAGATGCGTGATAATATGAATAATATAACAGGGACAAAGAATGTTGTCAAACAAGTTAGATAGCTAAAATTTTTTCCATTAACTGAAAATCGAAACCGGGTCTGGGAGTCACGGGAACCAGGATATAAATATGAATGAATATACAAACACACACTCACCCACGCAAACACACATATAGATTCAAACACGTGCACACACACGCACACACACATACAGATAAATCGATATATACACTCACATGTTGTCCTTCCTTCCAATTGTGTGGTTCTAATGTATTGCACATATTAATAACTAATGCCTCTGACGCCACGTGATCTTTGCTCCCCGGCTGGCAGTCTCCTGCTTCAGTATTTGCCTGCTTTAAACCATATGCTAAAATGCCAATTGTTAGCGCCTTCGTGCACTCGTACGTTACTGAAATGCATACAGAACACTTGAACTGAATTTATATCACTAATGGGTACACATAATTGTATGGGTACACATAATTGTATGCATGGATGTTGTTGTTGTTGTTGTTGTTGTTGTTGTTGGGCTTGACGCCATTTTTCAGCACACGATAAGCTATTCATGGCGGCCAGTATTAATGGTGGAGGAAGAAACCGGGAAATCACCGGAAAGAACCACCGACCCACGAGAAGCTATTGGCAAGCTTTCTCACATATCTACATTAGCCCGAATCCTAGACTCGAACACACGTAGACAGAGGTGAGATGGCAGTGATCCGTAACGGACAGCGCTTTAGACCACTCGGCCACTCGGGGCCCCTGCATAGATGTTAATCAGGTGCATATATACAAGCATGTATGTATGTATGTATGTATGTATGTATGTATGTATGTATGTATGTATGTATGTATGTATGTATGTATGTATGTATGTATGTATGTATGTATGTATGTAGCAATGTCTTGGATTGCTAAAATGTTATGTTCCATTGGAAACACCAATTATTTTTCCAATTATTTTTGGCTTTCTAAATATTCCTGTTCCCATGCTTGAAAGCTCGAGTCATTAAGCTATATATATATTCCACAAATATACTTGAACTGTGTATCTACTCCCACCAATTTATTAGTAACAGACTAATTAACATTCAATAATGGTTCATAATATTAACGCTGAAAGCCGTGAATTCGCACTGTGCAAGACAACGTTCATGTTCCATTGCTTTTTTTGTATAGTACAAGATACACAAGGATTAATATAATTATCTGCTGAAAGACTAGCACATAAAGACTTTCTGTTACGAATATTAAATTTTATTTTCTCGATAATACAAATTCCACTGAGATCAAATGAACATTCGTTATTGCATATGATATGTAAATGTAGATGTAAGTATATAAATATTTTTTAATGTAAAATAATATTTTGCATAGTGCATACCCATTACTTGCGATGGTGTTTCCATCATGATTGAATTAACTAACGTGGTTAAAGTTGCTTTTGTTGGAGCCGGTGTTGCCGTATTGGTAGTGTGTTTTGTTGACACGGGGTTGAGAGGATGAGCGCCGATAGATGTCATAGAACCTGTTGACAAAGCGTTGACATGCATTGAGATGTGAGAAGACATATGGTCTTGACTAAGGTAAAAGAACCAACTTTATTGTGTTTTGTTTAGTCCGTTATCAAGTACAAAGTCTTACTAAACAAAATCAAAATTACTTCTATTCTATTAATGTGCATGCTATATGGTATTTGTCTAAACCTTGTTGAGCATCAAGAGCCGGTTGAAGAGGCAGATAGCTGCTGATATAGGCCATTGTTTCTTGTATCAACACCGGTGTGTCTAGGTGGGAACCAGTGCATGGAACCTGTGTTTAGCCTAGCTGGAACGCGAGGAGAAAACACGAGTTTATCAGGTAGGACGAGTTCCCCTCCCCATTCACCTTTATGCCTAGATGCCGGCATTGAAGTGGTTGTCACTTTGCTAAAAGTTAAGGTTTTCAATTTTGAAAAAATCAATATGCTTAGTATATATAATGGGTTTCATGGTAAATACCAGTTCTCTTGCTAAAATTGTGGATACAAATAACTTACACTATAGTATTCATGCGGAGAGGATCTGATTTTGTGTAAAACCATTAAAATGCCAAAAATGCGGTGGTGGTCTTATAGCGGATAATCAAATCTGCCAGTGTTGCTATGGTAAATATATGAAACGGAAGCTAAAACGGATAAAGATGTCTTATTTTTCTACCTACGGGATAATCAAAATGATTGATCTGCAGGCCATACAGATAACTGCCTTGGCTAATTAGGGTTCCTTTTCTTTCGAATACTAGTAACTCCTAGTGGTGGGAGGAGGGAGCGTTTGCTTCCTAGATTCGTGTTTATGGGCTCACTGTAAAATTCATCTACACGGGAGATGAAAGTGAAACTTTTCGCGTTTCGCTTTCAAAATGTCAATTGTGTGGAATAGACGCACACTCCGAATCTAGGCTTTAATGCAAATATGATAGAAATACGTTGTAGAACAATCCGGTAAATAAAAAGAGCGATATTATACAGTTTGCGAACGTATTACAACAATTCAGAAAGGTCATAAACAAAGGCAACCATAACAATATTGAGAGAGTGGGCTCACAAATAAAAATCCATGCTTGGTTAGTAGGACTAATAAACCAATTCTATGTCTTCACCAAAATCCACTATTGAGCAACAAGTTTCAATCAAGCAACCAAACCATATTGTCGAGAGGACTATCTCACAAGACGATTTGATAGATGAATTGCTTAGTGATAAGCAGCCAGCAGAAGCAGATTAAACTGGGCAGCGTGACGGAAAAGTGAGGCCAAGAAATGTATGAATTGCCCAGCATTGGTAATATAGGTACTAGCACAGCGGATGTGAAAAAAAAACTATCGAGTCTTCGTGGCAGAAAAGCTCTCAGTCGACGCTTCGGTATTTCGTAATGATCATGGCCCACAAATGTCTTGCATCAGTGTATTTGTCGTGCAAGAATATTTGCACACTGATGGCGCATGCCAATGACTCGCTTGACTGCCATCTCTCTTGCATCAAGCCAGCGACCAGCAGACGTGTGGTACCTGGATCTTGTTTAAGTCATCGATTATGTTCATATCTATCTTGTGCCAGTCGCAGATGTCACGGCTGTTTAAGTACGCCAAGTTGTATTGGTAAACGGTGGCATTTGTACAGTTTGTTGTTGTCTCGCAGGTTTATCTACAACGTTAAGGTCTAGTCGAATGTCAGGATTGATAACGTAAAGATATAAAGCGGAAATTGAAACGAATATACATGCAGATGTATGAAATCAAAACGAAAGTACATGATCTGCAAGAAGTAGTAGTTTCAATGCAGATGCTTCTATTCAGGATATATATTCCGTGGCAGCGATTTAGCCACACTGGTTGTGCTCGCGCGCCATTCCAACCGCATCTAGCCTGATGATAGTGGATGTTCAGCGCGCGTGTTTTCCATTGGAGAATCATTTTTCGCAATGTAAACGTAAGCCATGCTGTAGATATCTAGGTACACTCTTCTATTTAAAGCACCTGAACCAACCAGTGTAGTGCTCCAAGAGTCTTGAAGATTAGCAATATAAACTGGGATCGCATGTGATGAACGGAAACATTGTAAATAATGTACATTTTTACCCATCAACCCCAATGATGTCGCCACATTGAACCTTGTCACTATCGATATGCCAGACGTGCCAGCCAATGTTACCTACAAGTTGCATGCCCTATCACCCTCTTTTGGTTGAACGCCAACTTTCCTGTAGCATACACCTTTGGATTTAACTGTAAACACCGTTAAGTCTACAGGAGCGGCTATCGTTCTTCGGGTACTAGATAACTCTGCCGGACAGTGGGAATAGGGTAGAGTGCTACGTCTAGGCTCGTAAACGTGTAACAAAAGAAAAAATTGAAGCCAACAAGCTTTGTAAATTTTAACAAAATTATTTATTTCCCTAGAAAACAATACAAACATATTAATTAGAACTAATGGCTTGTGAATACAATACAAAAAGTAATCCTAGAGTTGAAAAAATATAAATCCTATCACTTAACAGTTCTAATTGAATCCAGGTTTGAATCTCTATGAAGTTCCATATGGAAGGTGATGACGTCATATGAGGTCGTTGTACAGATGAAAACAATATTTATAATGTTCCGTTAAGAATTCCAGAAAAAATTTCCAATGAATATTTTTGTCCCAGAGTTTGATAAAAGAGAGCACTTGTTTTGTTTTCTAGAAAATATAAATTACTAAATCCCCAAATATAGATGATTTCAGAACAAGCGCGCATCAATAATTAAAAACACATTGAACTCTAAGTTATAGAAACACGACTCAAAAACATCATCTAGAAAATGGCTGTTTTAACCTCCGTTTTTAGATCACATGGTGGCTCACGTGGTCACTAAATTGGAAAGTCACAAAAAGCCCATAATACAATTGACGCGTACGCCATGGATAGATCTGGTCGTACCAAACGAATCTTACTATAAGATTAAAAATAAAGAAAATAATAAAGATTTGTTGATAACAGAGTTAACACGTTGATATGACCTTGGTAATAGCCAAATATATTCATTCAGTGTTACATTCTAATCAGGTCAAGGAAATTTTCTGAAAAGAGATTCAGATCGAATAAATTTTATCACCACAATAAAACATAATGAAACAAATATAAAATTGAAAAAAGAATTGAAAATCATCACAAAAGCAATTCACTGACCTATTCGGAACAAGAGAAATAAATGCGTCTGGTTACTTTCCCTGAAATTCAATTCAAAACTTACAAAACTTTCATGGATTTAATCTCAGTCACAACAAAGGCGCTGACCCGGAAGCCGGATTCAACTTTATTGACTTCAATGGTAATAGTAATAATGCATCACTGTCCACGGTTTTAATAATCGTGAACGGTGTCATACGGGGTACGAAATAACAACAATAATCCGTCGCAGAACGAGAGATATTAAGTAAAATTACATATTATTATTTGATGTCACTGTCGTCGCATACGGCATGTAGTTCGGTTGAAATTAACAAAGTAGCATCCAACGAGTTAAAATAGTCCACGGAAGAGCAGAAACCTGAGCGATGCTCTTGTACAATTTCAATGTAAATTGATCATACACTGTCTGCTGTCGTTCCAAATGTTCAGAGGCCTGTTAAAGAGCTCCACTTCAATACCCAGCCGTAGGAACTGCTGCGAGGTTGTTAAACTTATTTATTAAATTGGATACATATGTGCCATAGGTTTGTCAGATGAGTTTTGTAGATAAATGTGTCAAATTTCCGAAAATTATTGATAGAATGAAGTTCCCATTTTCATAAATGTAGCCAGTGGAAAATTTCTTGTCTGGAAAAGTACTCCCTATAAATTCCAAAGGATGCTTTCAAATGAAAAACAACTTTCTTAGTGCATTTATAGCAGACAACAAGCACGCGGGTCCCAAAGATACCTTATAAGTGCATCTGACTTGTTTTTCGATTCGTTCCTTGGGAACATCACTGACAAAACCTATGACACTAAATAAAGCAGAATGCCATACAGACTGCTTTTTTCTGATGTATTTACTAACCCTGTATCCGTGCTTCAATGCCTAACATATTCTGTTTCCTCTACTTTTCTTGCATATAGCCTATTATAGCGCGTCCTATTTTCCTATTTTATGTACCCATAAAATAGTGTCAGCCACATTCCGTACTATATCGCTCATCCGATATTCAAATCCAAATTGAAAATCCAGATCCTGATATCCAGATCCTGATATCCAGATCCAAACTGAAAATTGTTAACTATTAATGCCACTGTCAAAATTGCGGACCAGACGTGCTGCGTAAAAAACAAACACAATCACTAGAGAAACTACCACAATGAAAGTCACCAAAGGCATCAACAACAAAGCATTCGGTGTACATTTTAACTATATTACTACAGTATTTACAAATTCATACAGCAACAACTTTGCGCCAGTATAGAGGGGGAATAACGTTTAATCCATCTTATTCAAACGGACTAATTAATGGCTACAAGGGCTGACACCAAATACTGGCCTTCAATCGGCTGACCTCTGGCCCTCCAGCCCGTTCTCAGACTCCAACTTCAGTTTCTACTCATGTTCATCGTTATACGAAAATAAACTCTTTTATATAACTATTTATGACTTATTTTAATATAATACACTGAATGACAGTACATTATTTTAATATGGAAAACATAAATAGCTGTAGGTACTTGTAATCGTTGAGGTCAAAACGATCTTGCAAACTAAGAGTTTTATTCCATTGAAAGTTACTCGGTATTCGAATTCAAAAATGTAGTTGACCTAATATTTAGCGTACTTCGATATCATATTGGAGAGTATTCCACAGATTTAAAAATATTTTTTCAACGAATGAGGTAAGCTTAAGGTTTCATAATACATACCATTTTTGCATGTACATTGGGATCCCCGTATATCAAGAATGCCTACAAAATATCAGTTAAATGTTATGAGGACAAATAAACGTTTGTGAAAATATGTGTGTGCGTATGAGAGAAAGAGAAAGAGATGCCAATGCAAGGTCTCATTTTGTAAGAGATATCAAGATGCTTTTTTTTTGTATGGCTAGTTAATCATGTTAACCAGACTATAGCTCGAAGTCCCCAAACACTAAATACTCAAATTATAAATAAACATTGTTTCATTTAGTTTGACATGCATCACTTTCCTATTTCTCCTATTTCTCAAATCTATCTTATTGAATCCCATTCACTAAAGTGTTTGGACGTTTGAACATGAACTTGAGATTTCTGATGAGACATTATCAAAAATAGCATCTATTATTATTATTATTATTATTATTATTATTATTATTATTATTATTATTATTATTATTATTATTATTATTATTATTATTCAAGGTCAAACTCGAAGTACAGACTGGAGAACAATACAATACTCAACTGCATATTGAATGGTGCTTATAAGACTTTGATATACTACACTTAAGTAAACGCTTTAACTCACATTATGACTGACTTTTATAGGATTTGTTACATACCGTTATAATGCTTTAAAATTTCCCATTGGCAGTCCAATGACCCGGATAGGTTGGTCGGCACCGATCCAATCAAATGCCACACTTTAATAAAAGTTATCGGTATAGTTATACATCAATAAATGTGCACTATGTCTTTTTTTTTCTTGTTGCTTTATTATATTTTAGGTATTTGTACGTGTTCATGTGCGTTTGTGCAAGAAAACTATTGGCATGCTACATGACGTAAATACCATGGCAATGACAAAATGATTTAAACATTCTTGCAACAAGCGGAGTGATACATATTACATTTCAAGCATTAGATAACATACATGCTTTGAAAAGGGTGGCAATAGAATAAGATATAACCCATATGTGAAAATACGGGGTAGGATAGCTTGGGTGATATTCAGCTAAACTGAGATCATCAACACCACATAAGGCTCACCATGTGTGAAATACTTTGGCTTTTGGCTTGATGGGTGCTTAATGTTGGCTTCTGGCTATAAAAACGCGATTGGCTATAAATGGCGGACAATATATGGTAGTGGTAAAACCTGAAGTAATCATATAAAAGAGTTTGTCAAGAATATATTTGCATGGCAGGAACTTCGACAAATCCTTAGTATTAGTGCTCAGCCTATTGTCCAGCTCACAATGCTAAACGTATTCTATGCCACAACTGTAGTACGATGGACACTTGCTACGGCATCATAGTTCCAATCAATGATTTAGACCTCCACTCAGAGGATTCGTGGTCAGATGGATTTAGAGACAAGAAAAGGTAGGAGTATTTTCATGTAAATCAGAAACAGAAAGATGTATACATGGAGTGGTAAATGCATTTGGAGTTTAGAAGTTCACTGTTAGAGATTCGTGTCACTTGAACTAACAAAAATAAAATAAATTTATGACGAATTTTTTTTTTCATTTTAAGAACACTGCCTTTTGTCAAGTTCGGGATTATGAAATTAATCATGAGTCTTTGATTTCGGTATATAAAGGCGTTGAGAAAATTAAGGAAATTGGAGAAAGAAGGGCAAAGTTAGTGTCTTCAGTTTGGGATATTTGCCAAGAATGAATTGGTCTTTGACTGTCTATACGTTTGTTCTCTACCCTGTCCTAATTATCTATGCCATTTTACCAACTTCAAAATCTTATTTTAAAACATTTTATATCTATCTATTTAAAACAGCACATATTATCATTTTAAAGTAATTATATGAATATATTGCATAATGAGATGTCAGCTTACCTAAATGGTGATACGCACATGGACCCACACTATTTCCGTTTTGGAACAAAATGTTATTTGCTTCTGGAAATAAATGAAAAAACACCGAGTAAGAAAAATCATGAAGCACTGCATATCAATTGGAATGATACACATTCAATGATGCCACATCTAAAACATGTATGAATCACCTTACCTTGCTCATAATCTATATGTATCTAATGATCCACACAGTTTTCCACATCTAAAACATGTATGAATCACCTTACCTTACCATTAATCTATGTGTAGTTTAGGAAGAATCTAACGCAAGAAACTCTCATACTTATTATGAATAATTATCGTAAGAATGGAATAACACAGGATGCAGCATTGTGGAACTTTCCTATCATCTCATTTCCATGCCAAATGTGCAACTCATCAGCCTACGCTTCTTATTGCGTGCAGAAAGAGATACATGTATAAGGGAATAACTAGCTACTCGCTGTTTATACAGTTGTGTGGCGCATTAAAAAGAATTACTGCGCAATTACTCCATGAATATTATGGTTTATTCTATATATTCATTCAGATGCCACACAATTAAATTATATACCTTGCTTGTTTTTCCTCAGGAATTCTAAGGATTAATTCCTTGCTGCGTCATGTTGCAGCCTTAACATATTTACTGAGGAGAATATTAATCTCAGATGCTTTCAAAGAATCGAGTGTAATATTCTTAGACACCTCAAAATTATTAAAATTATTAATATTCTTAGACATCTCAAAAGAGATGCAAACAACTAGTAAAAAAATAAGCATAACACGAGAGAGAGAGAGAGAGAGAGAGAGAGAGAGAGAGAGAGAGAGAGAGAGAGAGAGAGAGAGAGAGAGAGAGAGAGAGAGAGAGAGAGAGAGAGAGAGAGAGAGATTATAACAGCAGACATACGATCATGATGAGAGAGAGAGAGAAAGAGAGAGAGAGAGAGAGAGAGAGAGAGAGAGAGAGAGAGAGAGAGAGAGAGAGAGAGAGAGATTATACCAGCAGACATACGATCCTGATGAGTGCATGTTTTTAGACTATCTGAAATTCAGATTTTCCTATTTTAAGTATTATATCAAACATGAAATAAGTCATTTTTACATAGGCATACATTCTGACAAAATATTAATATCTTTCACTGTACAAATACTAGTTGTTTCAGATGTATATGCTGAAATTTAAAAGCTTCGTTTAATTAGCTGGGAAATATATAGTTAATAAATATTTTAGTAATTTGATGCATTTCTCTATATGCCTCTCTTTTTGGTATGTATGTATGTATGTATGTATGTATGTATGTATGTATGTATGTATGTATGTATGTATGTATGTATGTATGTATGTATGTATGTATGTATGTATGTATGTAGTTGTGTGTGCGTGCGTATGTATGTATGTATGTATGTATGTATGTATGTATGTATGTATGTATGTATGTATGTATGTATGTATGTATGTATGTATGTATGTATGTATGCATGCATGCATGCATGCATGCATGCATGCATGCATGCATGCATGCATGTATGTATGTATGTATGTATGTATGTATGTATGTATGTATGTATGTATGTATGTCTTCACAACATATAATTAAATATTTTTCACTTTTGTGTGACTGACCGTGTTTCATCGTTATATAATAATAGTTGACTCCCATATTTGTATTTTGTAACTTACTTTGTTCGGTCCGATTGATGTTATAGGCCACATATCCTGTACATAGACAGTCCTTACTGCTGATGTTGTGAGCGAAAAATACTGCAAGGTTATAAGAATATACGTGTATCAAGGAGTAAACCATCAGGCCAATTTTAATTGATCAGTTTTAATCAGCGATCCTTTTTATTACACTATCTTGTCCTAATTTTTTATTTCAGTGCATAAGAAACGCTTTGATTATGGGCCAGATGGGTTATGGGCCAGATGGGTTATTGGCCAGGTGGGTTATGGACCAGGTGGGTTATGAGCGAGATGGGTTATGGGTCAGATATATCTTAATGGCTGTCTCTTTCACATGTACGAATATCATCTGCTATGGACGAGAATTGTTATTAGTTATATTTCATACACTATTGACGTCATATATCCTGATTTTTAATACTCTACATTTTTTACATTCCATATTTGTCATACAACATCAAAAGAAAACATTCAAATTCACACAATGAAATGAGAGAGAGAGAGAGAGAGAGAGAGAGAGAGAGAGAGAGAGAGAGAGAGAGAGAGAGAGAGAGAGAGAGAGAGCAACAAACCTTTCAAGTTTTCAATAACGTTGCGCATGCATTGAGCTCCGTGTGGATGTTCGTGTAAGGCATGAAGAGTTGCCAAAACTTCCAATCAAAATTAAAATATTTGTTATTCATACATAATAAAGCGTTGGCAATAATTAGGTCACATTTGGAGCAACTTATATTAAATGGATATGGTACATTATTTATTTTATTTCAGAAAGGATATATTGTATCTCTTATCAATTACCCTTTTACAAAAGGATTTTTATAAGTTGTTAAGTGCAAAAATTCATTTTGTTGCGGACACACAATACAGCAATATATTGACTCTACTACCTCCGTTATCTCAACTACGTTGGAAATGCAATGATGTGTATCAGTATGTGATATAATTAAAATATAGGTATAGTATGTACGCTGTATATCTGTTATACCACTCGGTGTATAATCATGCTAAATGTATGTGATTGTTTTTAACTTCATAATGTCCCTGCGTAATAATATGAGAATGATCTGAGCCTTATTGATACTATTAGTTGCTATTTAATTAGAAAGAGTGATCAATAGATATTACGATTATGGAACTTCGCTGGATGAAATGTAATGAGTGTCGTCGTTATCATCGTCGTCATCATCATCATCATCATCATCATCATCGTCGTCGTCGTCGTCGTCATCATCATCATCATCATCATCATCATCATCATCATCATCATCATCATCTCTTAATCCAAGAGATCGTTGGGACACCACGGTTGACTATATCCTATTCTCCACATCTTTCCCTGTTCTATATTGCCGTTCGGGAGTCTCCAAATCCCGTACCTGTCTACTCCGTAATGTTGTCTTCCCACCTCTTTATCGGTCTACCTCTTATTCTGCATTTAAGCACTGTGCCGTGCAAGATTGTTTTTGCCAGTCCAAATGATCTTGAGACATGACCATACCACTTCAGTTTGCGCTTTCTGCAATGGATAACAGGTCTTCATAGGATCTGATGGCTCTTTGGGTCCTGTTGTGGACCTCTTCGTTGATTACATGGTCAATGTACATGTCCAAGATCTTGTGGACCTCTTCGTTGATTACATGGTCAATGTACGATATGTCCAAGATCTTGTGGTAGCATCTCATTTCGAAGATTTGAATCCTTCTTTGTAGATCTGATGTGAGTGTCCATGTTTCACAACCATACTAAAAGATGGATATGATAATTGATCACATCAGCCTTACTATGGAACCTAAAGAAATGTTGGTATCTTTCCATATTGGCATCAACGTTGTTATTGCTGCTGTTGTCTGTGCAATATTGCAAAATAGTTCTGATTGGAGCCCTCATCTGTGATAATTGAATAGAAGTATTTGCATCTTGTGACTCTTTCCAGCTTCTGTCCACTGAACTTTATTTCTGTACTGATAACATTGGTATTGTTTGTCATTAGTTTTCTTTCGGCGCTAATCTCCATACCGTATGTTGTGGAGGTTGTGTCGAGCAGCTCAACCAAGTCAGTCAGTTATTTTTCATCTCCTGCTAAACCAGCAATATCATCCGCAAAGTGAAGGTTGGTGATTGTTCTTCCTCCGATGCTGTTAGTGCCCTTGTGGTCATGCAAGGCATCCCCCATGATCCGTTCAAGGAAAATGCTGAAGAGAGTAGGTGACAGTACATATCCCTGTCTGACTCCAACTATTGTTCGAAACCAATCTCCTTTACTGCCATTGATGACGATAGCACTGGTTGCTTTTTCATAGAGGTGCTCAACATCTTGCACCAGGTTTGAGCTGATGCTGTTCTTCCTCATAGTTGCCCATAAGGCTGCATGCCATACCTTATTAAAGACAATTTTGAAATCTATAAAAACGTGTCATAGCTTCTGCTGATGCTGATGGTATTTCTTGCAAAGGAGTCAGAGATTTTATATTTGTCCTGGTGTACTTCTTTCTGTTCGTAAGCCTGCCTGCTTTTCAACAAAATGTTTCGCTGCTTGAGGCTTTAGTCTGTTGAGAATTTCTTTCAGCATGACTTTGCTTGGGTGACTGATCAAACAGATGGTTCTGTAGTTTTGGTATATCTGTAGGTTTCCTTTTTTGTGGAGCGCGATGATGACCAAGGATTGAGTTCATTATCCTGTCTGTCATATCATGTTGCAGACTATTGTTAGGACTGTGACTATCTCTTCTGTTTTTGCTTGAATGAACGCTGCTGGTATATTGTCAATTTCGGCTGACGTTCCTTTCTTTATTGACTTACCTTCAATTTCTACTTCTTCACAAAGAACGGGGTTACCATCTATTTCTTCTACGTGATGACAATTTAGTACTGCTGCATCTAATTGGGTCTTATGATTATACAATTCTAAGCAGTATTCTGTCCATTGCCTGAGGATTTCGTGATCTTCTGTGAGGCATTTTCCTGATTTGTGTTGGATGGTGGTAGGTTTCTCTTGTTTATGGGTTATGAAATCTTTCGCAATTTTTTGCTGTTATTTCTACTCAGACTGTCTTCGATTGTGCATCATTCTTTCTTTCCAGAATTCCGTTGCCTTTCTGATGTTTTTCCTGATCATGCTGTTTGTCAATCTGTATTTTATAGCTCCTTCATGATCTTGTTTTCGTTCTTTCAGTTCTCTTCTTTTGTCGCATAGTTCAATGGCATCTGTTGTGTCCCAAGGTTTCTTTGTTCAACGATATTTGTCAACGATCTCGAAAGCAGTGCCAGTCACAGCTGTGTTGAATGTGTTGTTAGTCACTCTAGGTCGGTGTCTTGGCTGTCCACGGTTATCAAAGGTGCAAATTTATCACCTAGACATCATCACTGATATGTGGGAGATTGTCTGTTAAAGTGACTTCTACGATTATCTAATTGCTGTTGCTTGAAAGAAAAGACTGTATCCATTGTTGTACCTGCTCAAATGGAGTAGAAAAACGATCCAAAATATTGTACTTAAAGCAGAGGGACAAGTTCTGTCTGACAGCTTTTTGTCTATTGAAGAAGAAGGTCATTAATCATAGTATCGAACTGGGTTTCACAACTCCTCTTTAAAGCATTGCTTACACGGTGATGTCTGGTATCTCGAACTATGATATTATTTGCAGGTAGATTAAGAGACAATATTTATTGACATCGTATCAATCCATTGTATGAAAACTCTTGTGATGCAAACATTTCGTCAGTATTCTTGAGCTTTCTGGGTGTCCAGGATCCAATTGAAATAAATTGACACTCTACAAAGATACTGAACAATTACGGAGTATGTTTGAACTTGTTAGGACTTTATGCATTTTTGGGCGTTACATTTCCTTGAACCGTTTGTCGATTCCATTACTAGTAAGTGTGATATGTAACATAGCCTACAATCGGCAGTCTCTTGGTCAAGTAGAGAAAACAGGTTAACTTGTGTAAAAGTTGACTGGCATTATCTATTCGAATGTGTGTATATAGTTTCGGAGAGTCTACTACATTCGCGTTATCATTGAGTTGGTAAATACTTGAGTTGTCTTTCCTCAGAGTCTAAATGCAGTTCCAAACAAGCGTCTGTATGTCATCTACTATGATAATTTAGCTGATTTAGTTCCAATAGGAATATTGCTATGTCTTTTGGATATATCGTTTAGATTTAATATATTATCCTATATTGGAATCTCTTTATGTTCTTTCCGTTCTGTTATAAAGTCTTTATCTCCTTTTGTTGATGGTTGTGACATTTGTCTTGGACCACGGTTTAGAATTGAGCAACGTCATGGAAATAGACTGTTCGTTAGTTCATTGATCCTGTTTCTAATCTTTTAGCACAGCTAGGTTGTTGATGTACTTGTCAGGACGTTAATGTATAAGATGCTTAAAACATAATTTAACACTGATGTAGTTTGCGTTCGTGGTATATCATTTATGGGGTTTAATGCCATTTTTCAGCACATGATAAGCTATGCAGCCAGTATATCTGGTAGAGGAAGATCCCAGGAAGATTCCGGGAAGATTCCGGGAAGATTCCGGGAAGATTCTGGGAAGATTCCGGGAAGAATCAAAGACCAAGTGGAAGTTACTTCCAGGCTTTCTCATATACCCACCTTGGTCGAAAAAAGACTTGAAGACATGCGGACAGACCTACGATATGTGATAATCTGTAAAGGTCAGTGAGTTAGACTAGGTGGCCAGCCGTTCCAATTGCGTTATTATTAAACACAAACTTTTCTGGTTTGTTTAATTCTTTAAGTGGGTGAAGTTGGATTATGGTCTGAAAAGCTAGGGACAACACTATTTTGTTCACATTGATTTAGTATTTGTTAAGTACTGGTCTAAAATATATTAAAATATTCTGATCAATGGTCTAGCGTACATAGGCGCAACACACTGATTGCCAATGGATTATGCCTGGGATAGATTATCATCCCTATCATACTTGTGCTATGCTTGAAACCATGAATAGATATGCATGGTATCCTGGATGATCCTCATTTAAAGCTCTCTAAAGGAAACCACAAATTAATTGTTCATGGGAAAGGTGTCTGTACTCGTAACAGCTTTCGTTCTAAATAAATGTTACGTTATAATCTTTCCTATTATGAACCGTATCGGATGCCAGTGTATCTACTCTTCCACTCTCCTGGGTTATCTTATCAATCATGTTGGCTTTGAAATTGTTGGGAGAAAAGGACATTAGTATCTGCTGATTCTTCAACCATGGTTCAAAGTCTATAAAAGTATCTTATTCGGGTGTCATAATCATGCTTTCTAAGACTAATTAGTCATGTGATAACGCGAAATTTAAAACGAGTGATGTCTCCTTCTTAATCACGCATGTTGCTTTTGAAGTCCATCACTCTATGCAGAGGACACATGAACTGTATTCCATGACAAATGGTAGCATGTATATATCAAATAAAAAAGAAATCGACTATTTAGTGTAAACAAAAGCAACATTTCCTACAATATACGATGCCAAATTGGTCAATTACTATGTTCCTCATATGCCGTCTGTCATGCTGAGATATTCATAATGGTCGCATTTTGCTAGCCATGTTAAAGTGTTCACACTGGTCATGCTCAAGATATATATATGCTGGTCATGTTCAGTCATACTTGCTGGTTATATTCAGGCATTCATAATGCAAATGCACTGACGCTGGTCATTTTCAAGCATTTACACTTGTATGTCTTATGCATACACGCTGGTCATGTTGGCATACATGGTGGTCATGCTCAGGCATACATGCTGGCCATGCTAATGCATTTGATACTAATCAGTTATGTTTAGACGTTCATAGAGGTCATGCTCAAGCGTGCATGCTAATCATGCTCAGGCGTTTATGATGGTCATGCTTATGCATTCACGATGGTCATGCTCGGCATACATGCTGGTCATGCTCATAGATACAAAATGGTCATGCTCGGCATACATGCTGGTCATGCTCATAGATACAAAATGGTCATGCTCGGTTTACATGATGGTCATGCTCAAAGATACATGATGGTCATGCTCGGCATACATGGTGGTCATTCTCAGAGATACATGCTGGTCATGCTCAAGCGTACATGCATGTCATGCTCAGGCATACATGCTGGTCATGGTCAGGAATACATGCTGGTTATGCTCAGAGATACTTGCTGGTCATGATCAGGCATACACGCTTGTCACGCTCAGGCGTACATCCTTGTCATGCTCAGGCGTACAGGCTTGTCATGCTCAGGCATACATGATGGTTATGCTAAGGCATATATGATGGTCATGATTAGGCATACATGCTTATCACGCTCAGGCGAACATGCTTGTTATGCTCAGGCGTATATGCTTGTCATGCTCTGGCATACATACTGGTCATGCTAATACACTGATGTTGGTCACTCATGTTCAGGCGTTTACACTGGTCATACTCAGGCATATTTGCTGATTATACTCAGGAATTCATGCTAGTTATGCTTATGCGTCATGTTTGTTATTCTCAGGCACTCACACCGGTCATGCTCAGGTATTCATGTTGCTCATACTTAGGCAGTCATGTTGGTCATGCTTTGGTATTCATACTCGTCATTCGTGCCGATAATTCTTAGGCATTCATGCTAGCCAAGCTCCGGCATTCATGCTGGTCACATTCAGTCTGTCATGGTAGACGAGATAATGCATTTTTATGCTTGATTGACTGACTGACTGTTTGATAGATTAATGAATTGATTGGATAATGGATTGGTGTTAAGGCAGATTAAAACAAAAATATATCTTGCCGAGGCAATCGCTCCTCTGTGCATTGCTACTGTGACAAAATTCGAACATACACCATTCTATTTGCGAGTTCGGAAAGGTAAGATCAGAGTAATCAATGCTTCTGAGAGAGAGAGAGAGAGAGAGAGAGAGAGAGAGAGAGAGAGAGAGAGAGAGAGAGAGAGAGAGAGAGAGAGAGAGAGAGAGAGAGAGAGAGAGAGAGAGAGAGAGAGAGAGTCAGTACCATGGTCTACGGTGTGACATTCATGAGCACCTTTTAAATGGAGTAGGTCTGGAATGCAAATAATAACAGCATTAGAGAATTTTCAACATTCACACGGTGTATTTAATTAAGTAGAAAGACAATATATACATATCAGTTATAGCTTAATCTCCAGACTGTTATTTTAATTTTCTTTGGAATATAAAATGTACTTTAGACCTTTCATGCAAAGATCAATGGTATTAGTCCAACACAAGTACAAAACATATTTAAAGTCTTTACCGTTAACGACATTTTGTTTTTAGACACGAAGTTATAATGCAAGTTAAAACTAATTGCACTGGATTCTCATTTGACTCCAATCTACGAAAATATTACTCCATTTTGCTCACGCTAAGTGAACTATTTTATCCGTCCATTTAGAATACTTACCACTAAAACTCATGTGATGTTTTAATATATTTCAATTAACAAAAGTCATCATTCACATGTATGTATGTATGTATGTATGTATGTATGTATGTATGTATGTATGTATGTATGTATGTATGTATGTATGTATGTATGTATGTATGTATGTATGTATGTATGTATGTATGTTTGTATGTATGTATGTATGTATGTATGTATGTATGTATGTATGTATGTATGTATGTATGTATGCATGCATGCATGCATGCATGCATGCATGCATGCATGCATGTATGTATGTATGTATGTATGTATGTATGTATGTATGTATGTATGTATGTATGTATGTATGTATGTATGTGGCTGTTAAGGTAGTATGTCACCATTGTATTCCTTGTATATTCCACAGCCTTGAAAAGGATTTTCATGTACAGTTGGGACACTGCTGTCAGTAATTAACTGGTTCTCATTTTTTCCATTGTTGTTGTTATTGTTTCCATTGTTGTTACTCTCAACGAAAGTGCTGTGCCAAAACGGGTTTAAATTGATTATTATACTCTGAAAATTAAATAAGAAATTTCGGTTTATATCATTGTTCATATAAGCTTTATCTGCTTCAAATCATCTTATGACCCGGATGTCTTGCAGCAGAACATCACGTTCGTCGTTATCATACTCACAGTGATATTGATGTTAATTTTAAGCCTTTGATTTTGTCCTACTTTTCGTATCTTTTTTTGTTGTGGAATTAAAGTAACATAGATAACGCAGTGTGGGAATGGAGGTCCAACTGTAGCAGATTTTATAGCCACCAATGACCGACGAGGTATGTAATTTTAACCACGATAAAAAGGAAATAACTCTTCTTGAAATATTTAGACGATACGTTTCATATAATTATCATACAATTATTATTGACACTATGAAAAGCAATAAACGCTAGTGACTATTTCTACAAATTTGCTGCTAACGTAATAGGTTTCAAAATAATTCATATAACTGATGTGTAGATTCTGTGATTCTTAATGATATAATGAACTATACAAGATGCATATTCCAGCTGGTGAAATATATATATATATATATATATATATATATATATATATATATATATATATATATATATATATATATATATATATATATATATATATATATATATATATATATATATATATATATATACCAGATGAAAATGTTTAATACTTGGCTTTGCACATTTAATAACGTTATTTATCTCTTTTTGCATTTTTTCTCTAGCCTTTGTAGTGTTGACCAAATCGTTCACGCTAACGTGTTGCATACGGTTTTGCTGCATTTAATACATCTTGTTTTGCAGATGCTATTACTCCTGATGCTCATTTTTAACCATTGCAAACTTGACAAAAGATACTGCAATAATATCCTTGATCTTTCCTCAATATCCACCATTGTAAGTGGTGATTCGTTTAAAAGAAAACCCAACAGCGTTTGTAAAAGTATAGTGAATGTAACAGTAAAAGCAGTGCTTAATGTGGCTTGGTAATGTTCGTCGATAATGTTTTATTTTGTTTCAGTTGACATGGTGTTATGTATTACAGGCAAAATACAACATGACTTCACATTTGTACGGTGTTTAGAATTTTGTCGAGAAAAAAATCCACGAGCTGTTAGAAAATTGGTTGTGAACTGACTGTATGGAACGGTGAGAGAAAAGTAGTGCTACTTGATAAACAGGGTCGATACATATTAGCCAGTGATCTAGTTCGTAAATTTATAAAGATCTTGTTGCTCAGCAACAAGGATCCTCTCAATAGAAGTCTTTCTCTATGGCCCCATCTTATGGTACTGACAAGATTTTATTTTGTTCTTGAGATTCATATAGACATTGCATGTGCATTTTCATTGCCAACATATTGCTACTCTGTGCTATGATCAATCGAGATGCATCGAGTGTGAAAACCTAGAATCTGGTGAATTCATTTTTACTCAGTTCGCAAAATTATTAAAGCGTCTGAGCCACCACTTAATAAATAATATATTATGTTGTCTGAGATTGATTTCTTTCACGTAGCATAATTTCCGCCCAGTTTGAAATGAGTATTCTTGTTATTTATTTAATGGTTCAGTTTTTTATTTCTTGGATCCCTGTGCGTTTTCTAAATTGTCTAACAAATTTAGCTGCACGTGATTCCATTCTCATTTCAAACGTTACCTTCTCTTTCGTTGCTAACCTAATTTTTAATCTTCCTTTGTCTGCACTATTTTGCAGTTATTAGCAAGGATTATTATAGAATAGATACAAACGAATATGAATCCTAAGTAAGCGTCTTTGTAAGAGAACTTTGCATGTTATAACTTGCAATCTGAGTTTAACATAGGTGATAATTGTTTGCTGCATGACACCATCTAATTGAGAGATAAATACAGAGATTACATGCGACAACGGAGAGAAGAAATAGAGAAATCATTAAATGAGTAAGTTAGACAATGTTACCGCAGTTATTAAAAGAAGCAGTATTACAGCTGGTTAGAAATATAATTTTGCAAGTACTGAGGCGACACATCACATCCGACACGACACTTAATATAATTAGTGCACCATTCACTTTTTTTTAAAAGAAACCTGAAGATAACGTTGGATAAGACTTAAAGGTAGATGACGATAGTATCTGTGCCCCTTTTGATTTATATCATCCGTAACAGCAAAGAATGCATCAACTAGACAAAACCTATGATAAATAATAGCCAGCAAAGACATATTTTAAAATCACAAGCTTTATTCCAGCAACAATTTAGGTCAAGCTAATACACAGCGTATCACTCAAGATGCCATCAAAATTAACAAATGCATCTTGAAGAGTTTTATTTAATCCAATTACCCTGCAGCTCCCTCTCTAAATGCAACATTTGTATTAACAACAAAGCAAACATTACCATTTCGCCTTTAAAAAATGCCGTGCAGTTCTGCTTAAGCGAAACATTATGCTATTTTCATTTGGCAGGGATTTTATTGAGCAGTCTATATTTTATAATTGTCAGCTAATTTAGTACTAAAATGTAAATACACGGATTTGATAAAATTTGCATATGGTGCAGATATGCTTATACGGAAAACTCTAATACCGTATCAGATTCCAGTAGCTGTTATGTACTCATCATTCAGTGTAAATATACGTCTTTTCCACGTTTCATGCCATAATAAATTTTCTAAGTAACGATGTCCCATTATTAATTACAAGAGTTGATAAAAATTCAAGACTTTTGCAGGTCTAACATATGCAAACATTTCATACGTCCTTCTTATTTGCTTGCGTCTTGTCTCTATTTTGCTCTCTGTAGTTTAACAGTTATGTCTCTGTATGTTCTAATTCTGAATGCTGTGATCGATTACTGAAGGTGTTGTACTGAGAGAATGTGTCAATCCTGCTTAAGAAGATCGTTTAGATACACAACAGTAATGAGATGTAAGTCTTGATATTAATCTATCAGAATTGTTGCCATTGGTACATGAAGACATGAAATTCATTTGGAACACTATTCATTTGGACATGAGATAAAACTAAGTTTATTTTGGATTTAAATCACAATCAAATAATTTCCTCTTAAATGTTCGTTTTATAGCATAGAGAGAATTAAATTATTAAGTTTCACAAAGCTTGTTGTTATTGCCTCTATCGTTGTTGTTGCTTTGTTTAAGACCACAGAGTTGTAATATTGCCTATATGTTATGATCATTGAATGCAATATGACAAATATGACAATCTCTCTCTCTCTCTCTCTCTCTCTCTCTCTCTCTCTCTCTCTCTCTCTCTCTCTCTCTCTCTCTCTCTCTCTATATATATATATATATATATATATATATATATATATATATATATATATATATATATATATATATATATATATATGTAATGTTTTGCATCACAAACTGCTGTGACCATTCAAAATTCATTATAACTTAAAAACAAAAAATATTATGGACCACAAAAGCGACTTTTATGTTAAAAAGCAATATTTCGATCACTTATGTTTTTTTTCAAACAACAATTATTATATTGTTACCAGTATTTACATATTTTCGCATTTTATATTTACATTCATTATTAATTAGTTTTTTATGACTCACCACCTTGTTAAAAAAAATTCGCCCCTCCTCGGACTATCTTATCTTTATTGTAGACATATTTCATATTATACCTACTAATGCATCGTAGAGGTTTGAAAACTGCGATCGTTCATGTGATGACATTACTTACGTCTTGTGTTTGTTCGAAAATAAATCTCTTCTCGTGTGCACCTGTTAAAAATACAGGAATATACCATTTAAAAAGAGAACCGTTATTTGGTGAAGGATACTCTATGTGTTCGCTCACACACACACACACACACACACACACACACATACACGCACACTATATATTTATATGAATATATATATATATATATATATATATATATATATATATATATATATATATATATATATATATATACAGAGAGAGAGAGAGAGTTTTCTGATTCAATACTATAATACTATACTATGAAATATTTGTGGTAGTTAGATAGCCATAGCCATTCATTTGAGATACGGACATAAATCTAATGTTTCTTTAATTAGGTTGGTTTATCTTCAAGGTACCTTTAAATCTGACCAATACGTATGGACAGTTCATGTTTGTTCATTAGACCAGACGTGTTTAAATTGTTATCTTACACGTTATCAAGTAAAATGTTATGCGCACAATATATCCCAACATTTACTGGGATTGTTGTTTGTACAATGGAAACATGTATGTATGTATGTATATATGTATGTATGTATGTATGTATGTATGTATGTATGTATGTATGTATGTATGTATGTATGTATGTATGTATGTATGTATGTGTGTGTGTGTGTGTGTGTGTGTGTGTGTGTGTGTGTGCCTGCCTGCCTGCCTGCCTGCCTGCCTGCATGCATGCATGCATGCCTGCATGCATGCCTGCCTGCCTGCATGCCTGCATGTATGTATGTATGTATGTATGTATGTATGTATGTATGTATGTATGTATGTATGTATGTATGTATGTATGTATGTATGTATGTATGTATGTATGTATGTATGTATGACTGGCTGCCTGCATACTGCATATATGCACGTGTACCTAATTTTATTTTATATCTATTTGCTTCCATGCATGCATATATATATATATATATATATATATATATATATATATATATATATATATATATATATATATATATATATATATATATATATATATATATATATATATATATATATATATATATATATGTATATATATAAAGTATCCGTCTTTCCGTCCATTTACCTATCTCTGGTAACATAATTTCTATCACTTCTTAGTGGGTGTCTTGCTATCTATCCAATGCAGTCATATAGTAACATGAATTTTCTCACTTCTTTTAGTCCAGCTTTTATATCTACAACGATGACTCTGCGACATCGTTTTATCTCTCTTCCTTTATAGCTGTTTTCTCTCTACCATAATGCATTCGAACACACATTTTCTATCAATTCTTCTTGTTTTGTATTTCTAACTTTATTCTCCGTTTTTTAATTTCTACCTGCGACAGTGATCCAGTAAACCATTTTCCATCACTCGAAAGTGTACTTATTTTCTCTCTACCACACTGACACATTAGCACCATTTATTAAGATGTCCAAGAGCGATCCAATATCATGAGTTTTATCAGTCCATCGTATCCTGGTATTCAATCTACAAAAGTCATCCAATAACACAATTTCTATTATTTCTCCAATTTCTGCTTTTCTATTTACATCAGTGACCAGTAAAACTATTTTTTATCACTCCATGTTATTCTTCTTTTTTATCGATTACCCCTAGATACGAACATGATGTTTATCACTTATCAGTGTCCTGCTTTAATATCTAGGAAGCCGATACAGTACAATACTCAGTGTCTTGCTTTTATACAGTACAATACTCAGTGTCTTGCTTTTATATGCACCACTGGGATCCACGAAATTGAATTTAACATGACTTTTATCAGATCTCAGTTCCCTGGTTTTCTATCTATCACAACGAGGCGGTAGCATCAATTATAGCACTCCTGAGTATCCTGAGATTCTCACCCTCGGTTTTCCAATGACATGTTTTGTCCATGATCCATTCGTATCCTACTTTACTATCTACAACAGAGATCCAGTAACATCATTTCATTCACTCCAGTGTCATGTTTTGCAATCAGAAGTAATGACACAGCAATGTTGTTTCTACAACTCCGCAGTGTCCAGATTTGCTAGCTACCACAGTGATATAATAACATCATTTGTATCACTCCTCGGTGTCTTGTTTGTCTATCGATCATAGTGGTTCAGTAACATCATCTCTATCTCTAATTCATAGCCTGTTTGATATCTACCACAGCGATTTAGTAACATCATTTGTATCACCTTTCCGTGTCCTGCGTTTATATTAACGACTCCACTGAAACAGTGGCATGATTTCCATCAAGCTTTCTTGTGATCTGTTCTACCTACCGCAGAGATCCAGTGACATGATTTATATTATTCCGCCTTGTCCTGTGTTTAGCTGACAAAGGAATACAACACGATCACTGTCAATCACTCTTTCTCGTGTTGTTATTCCCTAAGTATCAGTTTTCTGTTATTCCTTCTGCCACAGCCATCTAGTATATTCTCCTCTGTGTTCTACTTTCCTATCTATCACAGTGATCCAGTAACATGATTCCTCCTTGTTATTTGCCACAGTTAGCCATTGAGATAACTTATACCACTCCTTAGTTTCCTGATTTACTGTCTACCACAGTATTCCAGAAGCATCATTTCAATCATTCCTCAGTGTTCTGCTTTCTGTCTGTTACAATGCCCCAGTAATAGAAATTATCATTTCCTACCCTGGTTTTCTATTTCCTGCTTTTCCATGTTCCAGTTTAGTTACCTTATCACGCCTTGGTGGCATTCTTTTCTTTCTCTTTTAATGCTTTTTATGCACTTCAGCCATCAAGTAACATGATTTCTATTTCTTCCACATGTCCTCATTTTTAATCATCCACAGTTATGAAGTAACATTATTTATATAACTTCTCCTTGCTCTGCCTTTGTACGTGCCGCATAGAAACAGATACTTGAATTGTGTCACTTTCAGTGTCCTCCTTTTCTAACCAACATATTGACACAGTGACAAGAGTTTGATCACTTCTCCATATCCGTCTTTTCTATCTACCACATTTGACATGTCTATCACTCTGCAGATTCCTGCTTTTCTTCCTATCTCAACGATCTAGTCACATAACGTTTATCATTCGTCCCCGTCCTGCTATTCCGTCTACTACAGTGATCCAGTGACATGCAATATGATATGTCCTTCTTTTCAGTCTGCCACAACGAATTAGGAACACACTTTCTGTCACTCCTCTGCGGCCTGATTATCTGTCTACTGCAGTGAAGTGATATGATTTCTACGACTGTTCCTTGTATTAATTTTCGCTCTACCACAGCTGACAAATATAATACTTTATAGCACTATTCCGTGTCATGCATTTATATCTACCAAATTTATCTAATAACAAAACTGCTATAACTCTTAAGTGATTTACTTTTAAAGATAATTTGATATGACAGTAGTGAATGGGGGCACCCTATCGACATTGGCACTTTTATGTTAAATTTGGTCGTTTGAACTCTGGCGACAATGGCAATTTAACATGGGGAATATAACATAGAGAATGTATAGAGGCAATGTATTGAGCCTGTGAATATCGACAAAGGGAATTGAACATGGATGATGTCAATGTACTGCACACTGGCAACAATGTTGTAAGAGGTGACCTCAATCGGACGGAACAGTGTGTCAAAGGGTTGACCTGAATACTCTCTACTCTAGGAATACTATGCATAGACATAGAGACATAGACACAGAGACATAGACATATGACACACAGATTTATGAACATTATCATATACAAAATCGACAAATTTTTTTTAGGCAAGGGATAATAGATATATTTTCGAGGCAATTGAGTGGCCCTGAAAAGGGCCTATGGTTTTTTAACATGATTCAGTTAACAATATATAGCATCGCACGGATCTTCTGCTCTTACTAAAATTTGTTTGATCTCTGGGCCTTAGACAACCTTGCCTCTCCGCATAGATGGTTTGTTTCCAAAGGGCTGTAGGAGTCATCTGGATAATTGTCAAAGATGATTTAACATGCATGGAATTGTCCGGGTTGAACAGCATCGACGATAGGATGGTAGACGGTTCTACGTGAGTCTCCATCTTGTGACGAGAAAAAAGGTGAATGGAACGAGGTAAACTGCCGTTATTTATAGTGGAAGTACTGATAGAAACGCAGGGTTGTTTCACCAATCCTAACACGTGTTATAAAATTCAGTTATAGTGCGGAGTCTATCTTCCAATCCGAATAGAGCTTTCTGTGCCGTCATATTCGATTCCCTCTATAGTCTGTGCGCAGGGAATCATTCTGACAGAGTTAGAGCATGACGGAAACTAAGAAGACGATGAATTGGGTACACCGTCCGAGAGGACGAAAAGTGATGGCATAGCAGCGGCTAACAAAACAAAAACAGTCATGCTTATAGAAGAGAACGATTTTAATAGGGATTTAGTTGATTTTCTCTTTTCTTCACAAGAATTTGTTACGGTACTAGCACCTTCGCCACCATGTCCTTCCTTACCGTATATCGATAATTTAAAACAGAGACAAAAAGAAGAAATGGGAAAATGTTGCAACAACAGAAAGAAGCAGAACAGGCCTTTCTCATTCAACTGAAACAGCGAGAAGAAGAGACAAGAAGAAAAAGGCTTGAAGAAGAAGCTGAGAAGAAACAAAGTCTAGCAGAGAAGGACGACAGTGAAAGTCAAACGGTGAGGGTAGTCGTATACATTTTGGCAAGTTAAGGAGTCTAAATAAATGTATCAGACTTCTTTAATACGACCCAAGAGAAAAAGACCTTCCCAAGCCAAACAGTCCAACCGCGTCCACATACCTACTACACCTGAGATACCAACACCAGTGATCTCTACCAATCACCAATCATTTTCCACTATATCAAATGAATCGTCTTTATTGCTTATGATATTTAAATGTACATTTTTTTTAAAATGTAAAATAATAAATTGTATAGTGCCCATCGATTAATTGAGATGATGTTGCCATATTGACTGAAGTAACTAAAGCGGATAAAGTTGCGTTTGTTGGATTTGGTGTTGCCGTATTTGTAGTGTGTTTTGTTGATACAGGATTGAGAGGATGAGGACCGAGAATTATCATAGGACCTGTTGTAAAAGCGATGACAGGCGTTGAGGTGAGAGGAGATTTATGCTCTTGACTAAGGTACACGAGCTAACTTAATATATTGTATTCAGTTTAGTCAGTTATCAGGTACCAAGTATTATTAACGAAAAACAAAATTACTTCGATTCATTTTACACATATATGCTAAAAGGGTACTTGTCTAAACCTCGGTGAGCCCATGGAGTCGACTGAAAGATCTAAATAGCTGTTGATTTAGTCCATTGTTTCTTGCGTTAACACCGGTGAGTCTGGGTGGGAACCGGTGGATGTGACCAGACTGATTCAGCCGGTAAGGGGTCCAAATGAAGCCAGCGGACAACTATTTGGGGACCTGTGGTTAGTTTAGCTGGAACGCTAGGAGTAAATATAAGGTTGTCAGGCGTGCCGAGCCCTTCCCCCATTCACCCTATATGCCTAGATGCCGGCATTAAAGAGGTTTTTTTTTGTTGAAACTTAATGTTTTCAATTTTGAAAATGAAAATAAAATATCTATATATATAACATATACATAGTATATACAAGGAAGTTTAAATCAAGCAGAAATGTTCTTGCTAAACCTGTGGATTCCAATAACTTATACTATAGTATTAATGCGGTGAGGTTCTAGCGGGGTGTAAAACCTTAAAATGCTAAGCAGCTAGTAGAAGCAGATTGAACTGGACAGAACTGGACAGCGTGACGGCAAAGTGAATCCAAGCAATATATGAATCATCCAGCATTGATAATATATATATATATATATATATATATATATATATATATATATATATATATATATATATATATATATATATATATATATATATATATATATATATATATATATTAGCACAGCGGATGTGAACAGAACTATCGTGTCTTCGCTGCAGAAAAGCTGGCAGTCGACGCTTCTGTATTTCGTAATGCTTATGGCCATTAAATATCTTGCATCAGTGTATTTGTCATCCAAGAATATTTGGACACTAATGGAGCATTCAACAACTCGCTTTATTGACATCTTCCTTGCAACTAGCCAGTGACCAGTAGATGTTTGTTACCTGGATCTTGTTAAAGTCATGTCCATATAATTTTTTATCCGGTCGCAGATGTCACGGCTATTTTAGTACACCACGTGTCTATAAAAAGCGGCATTTACACAGTTTGTTGTTGCCTCGCATGATTATCTACACCATCAAAGTCTAGTCGAATGTCAGCATTGATATGGTAAAGATATGCAGCATAAATAGAAACAAATAGACATGCAGATGTTTGAATCGGGAAAATATATCAAAGGAAACTGAAATGAAGATAGATCAAGCGGAAATAGAAACTAATATACATGATTGGACAGAAGTAGTAGTGTCAATGTAGATGCTTCTATTCAGGATATATGCTTCATGGCAGCGATGTGGCCACACTGCTTGTACTCACGTGCCATTCCAACCGCTGATCGCCTGATAATAGTGGATTTTTAAAGCTCGTGTTCTCCATTGGAGAGCCGCAGATTGTGATATATTTCGCCTGTGCTGTAGACAATGTACGAACATTCAGAGAAGACGTAGCAACATTTCAGTTCCCTTGGTCTCTGCCGGTCGACCCCATCCGGCCGCTGATAATTGAGTGTGAAGAGACGCAGCAGCTATGGAACCCTATGACGCGCCGAATGAATTGGAACAAGTTAACATGTTTGTTCCCAGCGCAAACGACCGGAATTGCTACGACGTCTTAAGATAAGTCAATAGCAATTCCGTTTGCTGCATCAGATTCGTAACTTATTTGTCCACTAGCGCAACACACTCAGGACTTTAAAGACCGGCGACCTCAAGAGATGACCTATAAAATTGGATCGTGCCTGTGAAAGACCACGTCGATCCACAGGATATGGTTTGAAAACCATAAGTAGATAACAGGGTGGTCAATGCCCATATTGCCTCTGCAGACAAACTTCATCAACAAAAGCAAGTTTGTTTTTAAAGCTTGTTCTAAATATATTTTTCTCATTGAGCGTACAATACCTTCAGTTAACACGAAGACATCGAAAGCATTATAATGATAAGGATATAAAAACCCAATCTGAATGTTCGGCTTCTATGCCCAGCTCAGGATATCATATGATCGCACCTAGAAGGCAGTAATGACGAAACATTGTGGACCACCTTACAATCCGAACTGCGATAGGAATTAAGCTTCAAGGAATTTCAACATACACAGCATACATTTCATTTTAAAGCTGTATTGTACCCATTGGTGGTCCTAACTAAGGATTACAATAATTGCATATATTTATATTGAATGATATTATTTAATCGTCAAGCCTCATTTTCTATTTAACCACGCCTGTCCTTTCTGTAGCCTGCTCATCAGTCCTATACATTGTGTCCTTTAGTCAAGCATCGCTAGTACTAATGGGATAATTTTATCCTTTTATCGCAATGTAAATGTATGTCAGGCCGTAGATATTTATATGCACTCTACTATTTAAAGGACAAGCCCTCATCAGGGTATTGAATCGAGAGTCTGGAAGATTGGCAATATAAAGAATGGAAACATAGTAAAGAATGTATACTTTGACCCATCAACTACAATGTTGTCGCCACATTGAACTTTTTGAACATTGTCACTAACTATAAAGCAGACGTGCCAGCCAATGCTACCTACAAATTACATGCCCTAAAACCATCATTCGGTTCAACGCCTGCTTCCCTGTAGCATAATCGTTAGGATGTATCAGTAAACACCTTTATGCCTGCAGGAGCGGCTGTCATCAGTCGGGTATTAGATATCTATGCCGGTAGTTAACGACCGATAATTTCACATCGCATCGTGGGAATAGAGTGTTACTTGTAGGCTCGTACAAATGTAACAAAAGAAAAGAGAGAATAAAACAAGATTTGTAAGTTTTAGCAAAATTATTTTTTCCCTAGAAAATAAGGTAAATTATGAAATAAGACTTACGGTTTGTGAATAGAATCCAATAATTAATCCCAGAATTGAAAAAATATAAGTCCTATCACTAAACAGTTCTAATGGAATTCAGGTTCGAATCTATGGAAGGCGATGACGTCAGACGAGGTCGTTGAAACCTAATTTATAATGTTCCGTTTAGAATTCCAAAATAAATTTCTGCTGAAAGTTTCGTTTTGTCCTATAATTTTATAAAAGAGAGCACTTATTTTGTTTTCTAGAAAACATGAATTATTAAATCCCCCAAAATAGAAGAACATCGGAACAAGCGCGCATCAACAATTAAAAACACATTGAGCTCTAAGGTGTATAAATACAACTGAATAATCTGCTAGAAAATAACTTTTTAAACCCCGATTTTAGATCACATGGTGGCTCACGTGGTCACTAAATTGGAAAGTCGCAAAAAGCCCATAAAACAATTGACACGTCCGCAATAGACAGATTTGGTCTTACCTATCTAATCTTACTAAAAGATTCAAAAATATAAAAAATAAGGATTTTTTTTTACAACAGAGTTAACACCTTAATATGACCTTGATAACAGCGAATTATTTTCGTTGAATGTTTACAAACATCTCAACGAAGTTGAATTAAAAATAATGATAAAGGAACTGTTACGTTCTACTCAGGTCAAGTGAATTTTGCGAAAAGAGATTCAATTCCAATGAAAGTATCAGTAAAATAAAATATAATAAAACAAAAAAAAAAAATAAAAGAAATTAAAACCAACACACAAGCAATTCATTGACATATTCGTAACAAGATTAATAAATGTGTCTGGTTACTTTCCCTGAAATTCAATTCAAAACTTAGAAAACTTTCATGGATTTAATCTCAGTCACAACAAGGGCGCTGACCCTGGAGCCGGATTCAACTTTATTGACTTCAATGGTAATAGTAATAATGCATCACTGTCCACGGTTTTAATAGTCGTGAACGGTGTCATACGGGGTACGAAATAGCAGCAATAATCCGTCGCAGAACTAGATATATTAAATAAAATTACATTTCTGTTTGACGTCGTATAAGGCATGTACTTCGTCTGAGCTCGAGAAAGTAGCAAACAACGAGTCAAAATAGCCCACAGAAGAACAGAAACTAGAGAGATGCCATTAAACAATTTCAATGTAAATTGATCACAGGCTCTCTGTTGTCGTTTCAAATATTCAGCTTTCTAAGTTGCTTTCTTTGTTAGATTTACTAAACCTGAATGCCGGCTTCAAAGCCTAACATATCCTGTTTTCTGTAGTTTTCCTGCATATAACGCGTCTTATTTTCCTTTTTATGTACTTGTGAAACTCTGCTAATTTTGTTTAGCCAATTTAAAATATTGGTAACCACATTCCGTATTATGTCACCTATCCGATACGGTCTGCAGATCCTCAGTAATACTTGTTAATGCCATTGTCAAAATTGCGGACCAGAGACGTGCTTTGTAAATGCCGAACACAACCACTAGCGAAAGTGCTACAATGAAAATCAGCAAGGGCATCAACAACAAAGCATTCGGTACACATTTTAACTATATTGCCACAGTATTTACAAATTCATACAATAACAACTTTGTGCCAGTCTAGAGGGAGAATAACGTTTAATCCCTCTTATTCAAACGGACTAGTTTACTGGTCACCAACTCCACTTTCCACCTATTCCCACAAGGGTGACACCAAATACTGGCCTTCAATCGGCTGACCTCTGGCCCTCCAGCCCGTTCTCAGACTCCCACTCTACCCATGCTCATCGTTATACGAAAATCAACTCTTTTATATCAACTATCTATGAATTATTTTAATATATCATACTGAACCACAAAAAAGAAAACATATTTAAGACAAAAAATAAAGCAACCCACCACCAACACTCAAACGCAACACTGTATTAAAAATATCAAGCATATTTTTACTTTACTTTAATACGGAAATCAGAAAAAGCAGTAGGTATTTGTAATCGTTGAGGTCAAAGAAAAAAACTTTGCAAATTAAGAGTTATTTTAGTCCATTGAAAGTTACTTGGCATTCGAATTAAAAATTGTAGTTGACCTAATATTTAGTGTACTTCGATGTCATATTGGAAAGTATTCCCCTAAACTAAAAATATTTGTTAACAAATGAGGTAAGCTTAAGGTTTCGTAATACATACCATTTTTGCATGTACATTGGGACCCCTGTATATCAAGAATGCCTACAAAATATAAGTTGAATGTTATGAGGATACAGAAACGTTTGTGCACATGTGTGTGCGTGTGACAGAAAGAGAACGAGATACTCAAACAAAGATATATTTTCTTAAATTCGATACTAAGAGGATTGAAGATGGGTTTGTTTTTGTATATCTAGTTGAACATGATTACCAGGTTATAGCTCAATGTCTCCAAACTCTAAACATGTGAAATTATGAATAAACTTTGTTTCATTTAGTTGACAAGGATCATTTTCCAATTTCTCAAATTCCTCTTTTTGCTTGGACTTTTGATCATGAACTTGAGATTTCTGATGAGACATTATCAAAAATAGTATCTATTATTATTATTATTATTATTATTATTATTATTATTATTATTATTATTATTATTATTAAAGATTGCAATGCGTTTATGAACTTATTCAAGGTCGAACTCGAAGTACAGACTGGAGAACAATACAATACTCAACTACATATGAAATGGTTCATGTAAAGCATTGATATACTAAACTTAAGTAAACGCTGTAACTCACAAGTTGACTCTGACTTTTATAGAATTTGTTACATACCGTTATAATGCTTTAAAATTTCCCATTGGCAGTCCAATGATCCGGATAGGTTGGTCGGCACCGATCCAATCAAATGCCACACTTTAATAAAAGTTGTCGGTATAGATATACATCAATAAATGTGCATGATGTCTTTGTTTTCTTGTTGCTTGGTTATCTTTTCGGTATTTGTACGTACGCATGTGCGTGTGTGAGTGTGTGTTTGTTTGTGTGTATGTGTGTGCAGGAAAACTATTGGGATGCTACATGACGTAAATACCATGGCAATGACAAAATGATTTAAACATTCTTGCAACAATGTGTATCGAAACAAGCGGAGTGATACATATTACATTTCAAGAATTAGATAACATACATGCTTTGAAAAGGATGGCAATAGAATAAGATATAACCCATATGTGAAAATACGGGGTAGGATAGCTTGGGTGATATTCAGCTAAACTGAGATCATCATCAACACATAAGGTTCACCATGTGTGAAATACTTTGGCTTTTGGCTTGAGGGAGCTTAATGTTGGCATAAAAAATTGACTATAAATGGCGGACAGCATATGGTGGTGGTGGTAAAACCTGAGGTAATCACGTAAAAAAAGAGTTTACCAAGAATATATTTGCATGGCAGGAACTTCGACCGGATTAGTGATCAGCCTATTGTCCAGCTCAGAATGCTAAACGGTAGCCAATGCCATGACTGGATTACGATCGAAACTTTCTACGGCATAATAGCATCAATCAGTGATTCAGACCTCCACTTAGAGGATTCGTTGCCAGATGGATTTAGACACGAGAAAAAGTAGAAGTATTTTCATGTAAATCAGAAACAAAAAGATGTATACATGGAGTGGTTACGTTCTTAATACATTTGGAGCTTAGATGTTCACTGAACTAACACAAAAAAAATAAATTTATGACGAATTTTCATTTTCATTTTAAGAACACTGCCCTTTTCGTCAGGTTTAGGAATGTGAAATTAGTCAGGAATCTTGGATTTTTGGTATATAAAGGCGTTGAGAGAAAAAAAGAAAGTGGAGAAAGAAAGGATAAGTTGAAGCTAGTGTCAACAGTTTGGGATATTTACCAAGAATAAATTGGTCTTTTAGACTGTCGATACGTTTGTTCTCTACCATGTCTCAATATTAATGTTATTTTACCTAATTCAAGATCTTGTTTTAAAACATTGTATATTTATCTATTTAAAGCAGCTTATATTATCATTTTAAACTAATTATATCAATGTGCTGCAGAATGAGGTATGTTAACTTACCTAAATGGTGATACGCACATGGACCCACAATATTACCGTTTTGGAACAAAACGTTATTGGCTTCTGGAAATAAATGAAAAAAATATCCCCAGTAAGAATAATTATGAAGCCCTGCATATAGATCGGAATGTTGAACATTTAATGATCCACACAGTTTTCCACATCTAAAACATTTGTGAATCAACTTACCTTACCATTAATCTATGTGTAGTTTAGGAAGAATCTAATGCAAGAAACACATAAACTCATCATGAATAATTATCTTAAGAATGGAATAACACAGGATGCAGCATTGTGGAACTTTCCTATCATCTCATTTCCATGCAAAATGTGCAACTCATCAGCCTACGCTTCTTATTGCGTGGAGAAAGAGATATTGGGGAAATAACTAGCTACTCGCTGTGTATACAGTTGTGTGCTGCATTATAAACAATTACTGAGTAATTACTCCATGAGTACTATGGTTTATTCTTTATATTCATTCAGATGCCACAAAATTAAATTATTCACCTTGTTTAGATTCTCTACAATTCTAAGGATTAATTCCTTGATGCGTCATGTTGCAGCTTTAACGTATTTACTGATGAGAATATTAATCTCACATGGATTCAAAGAATTGAGTCTGGTATTCTTAGACACCTCAAAAGAGATAAAGCTGCTAGTAAAAAATAAGTAAACGAGAGAGAGAGAGAGAGAGAGAGAGAGAGAGAGAGAGAGAGAGAGAGAGAGAGAGAGAGACTATACCAGCAGACATACGATCCTGACGAGTGCATGTTTCTAGACTGCCTGAAATTAAGACAGTCCTATGTTAAGTATTATATTAAACATGAAATAAGCCATTTTTACATTGGCGTACACTCTGTCAAAAATATAAATATCTTTCACTGTGCAAATAATAGTTGTTTCAGTTGTATATGCTGAAATTTACAAGCTACGTTTAATAAGTTGAGAAATATATAGTTAATACATTTTTCAGCAATGCCATGCATTTCTCTATATGCCTGTCTCTGGTATGTATGTATGTATGTATGTATGTATGTATGTATGTATGTATGTATGTATGTATGTATGTATGTATGTATGTATGTATGTATGTATGTATGTATGTATGTATGTATGTATGTATGTATGTATGTATGCCTGCGTGCGTGCGTGCGTGCGTGCGTGAATGCATGCATGTATGTATGTATGTATGTATGTATGTATGTATGTATGTATGTATGTATGTATGTATGTATGTATGTATGTATGTATGTATGTATGTATGTATGTATGTATGCCTGCGTGCGTGCGTGCGTGCGTGCGTGCGTGCGTGCGTGAATGCATGCATGTATGTATGTATGTATGTATGTATGTATGTATGTATGTATGTATGTATGTATGTATGTATGTATGTATGTATGTATGTATGTATGTATGTATGTATGTATGTATGTATGTATGTATGTATTTACAACATATAATTAAATATTTTTCACTTTTCTGTGACTGGCCGAATTTCATTGTTATATAATAATAGTTGACTCTCATGTTTGTATTTTGTAACTTACTTTGTTCTGTCCGATTGATGTTATAGGCCACATATCCTGTACACAGGCAGTCTTTACTGCTGATGTCGTTCTGGGCGAAAAATACTGCAAGTTTATAAGAATATACGTGTATCAAGGAGTAAACCGTCAGCCCAATTTTAATTGATCAGTTTTAATCAGCGATCCTTTTTATTACATTATCCTGTCCTAATCTTTTTAGTGAATAAACAATGATTTGATTATGGACCAGATGGGTTATGGGCCAGATGGATTATGGGCCAGATGGGTTATGGGCCAGATGAATTATGGGCCAGATGGGTTATGGGCCAGATGGAATATGGGCCAGATGGATCATGGGAGAGATGGATTATGGGTCAGATGGGTTGTCTCTTTCACATGTGCAAATGTCATCTACTATGAACGAGTGAGAATTGTTATTATTCATAATTCGTACACTACTGACGTCATATATCCTCAATTTTAATACTCTATAATTTTTACATTGCATATTTGTCATACAACATTAAAAGGAATCTTTCAAATTTACACAATAAATAAGAGAGAGAGAGAGAGAGAGAGAGAGAGAGAGAGAGAGAGAGAGAGAGAGAGAGAGAGAGAGAGAGAGAGAGAGAGAGAGAGAGAGAGAGAGACAAACCTTTCAAGTTTTTAATAACGTTGCGCATGCATTCAGCTCCCTGTGGATGTTCGTGTAAGGCATGAAGAGTTGCCAAAACTTCCAATCAAAATTAAAAGAATTGTTATTCATACATAATAAAGCGTTGATAATAAAAATAAGTCATATTTACACAGGTCACAAAGTAGGGAACAGCTTGCATTAAATGGATGTGGTACATTTTAATTTTATTTCAGAAAGGATATAGTGTATCTCTTATCAATTACCCTTTTATAAAAGAATTTTTATAAGTTGCAAGTGCAGAAATTCATTTTGTTGCGGACACACAAGGCAGCAATATATTGACTTTTCTATCTCCGTATCTCAACTACGTTGGAAATGCACTTATGTGTATCAGTATGTGATATAAATAAAACATAGGTATAGTATGTACGCTGTATATCTGTTATACCACTCGGTGTATAGTCATGCTAAATGTTTGTGATGGTCTGCGTTTTACTTCATAATGTCCCTTCGTAATAATATGAGAATGATCTGAGCCTTATTGATACTATTAGTCGCTATTTAATTAGAAAGAGTGATCAGTGGTTATTACTATTATGAAACGTCGCTGTATAAAATGTAATGCCTGTCATCGTCTAACTATTATGATCATCATCAACATCATCATCATCATCATCATCATCATCATCATCATCATCATCATCATCCCTTGAATCCAAGAGTTAGATGAGGAACCACAGTTGACTTTAGAACCAATTCTCTTCATCTTTCCCTGTTCTCTACTGCTTTTTGTGAATATCCAAATCCCATACCAATCTACTCCTTAATGCTGTATTCCCACATCTTTGTCTGTCTGCCTCTTTTTCTGCATCCCAGCACTGAGCCTTGCAAGATTGTTTTTGCCAGTCCAAATGAACTTGAGATATGACCCCGCACCATTTCAATTTGCGCTTTCTATAGTGGTCACGAGGTCTTCATAGGATTCGATGGCTCATTGGATCCTGCTCTGGACCTCTTCGTTGGTTACATGGTCAATGTACGAGATGATCAAGATCTTGCGAAGGTTTGAATCCTTTGTAGATCTGATGTGAGCATCCATGTTTCACAACCATACTGAAAGACAGATATGATAATTGATTCGCATCAGCGTTACTTTGGAACCTAAAGCAATGTTGGTATCTTTCCATATTGGCCTCAACGTTGTTATTGCTGCTGTTGTCTGTGAAATCCTGTAAAGTAGTTCTCATGGGAGCCCTCGTCTGTGAAAATCAAACATATATTTGAATCGTGTGACTTTTTCCAGCTTCTGTCCACTGAACTTTATTTCTGCACTGATGCCATTAGTGTTGTTTGTCATCAGGTTTTTCTATGCAGTGGATGTTTTGTCGAGGAGCTCAACCAAGTCAACCAGTTCTTTTTCTTCACCTGCTAAACCATCAATATCATCTGCGAGGCGAAGGTTGGTGATTGTTCTTCCTCCGATGCTGACAGTGACTTGTGGTCATGCATGGCATCCTCCATAATCGTTTCCAGGAAAATGTTAAAGAGTGTAGGTGACTGTACATATCACTGTCTGACTCCAACTGTTGTTCGAAATCATTCTCTTCTGCTGCCTTTAATGATGACATAGTTTTGTCATAGTGGTGCTACAGCTTTCACCAGGTTTGAGCTGATGTATTGTTGCCCATAAAGCTGCATGCCATATCCTATATAAGGCATTTTTTGAAATTTATAAAGACGTGGTATAGATTCTGCTAATGTGGAAGGTATTTTTTCAAAGTTTCTGAGATTGAATATTTGTTCTTTGGTGCTTCTTCCTGCTCGGAAACCTGTCTAATTTTCAAGAAAAGGGTTCACTGCTTGATGCTTTAGTTTGTTGAGAATTACTTCCAGCATGACTTTGCTCGGGTATTTGATCAAACTGACGTTTCTGTAGTTTTGGCAGAGCTGTAGGTTTCCTTTCTTGGGAAGCGTGATGACTAAGGATTGAGTCCGTTATCTTGTCTGCCATATCGTGTTGGACACTATTGTTAGGACTGTGACAATCTCTTCTCCTCCTGCTTGAATGAGCTCTGCTGGTATGTTGTCAATGCCGGCTGTCTTTCCTTTCTTTAGGGTCTTAACTGCAATTTCAATTTATTCAGGAAGAATGGGGTTGTCATCAATTTCTCCTGCCTGAGTATTGCCTAGTCTCCTTGGGCTTTATAATTAAACAAATCTGAGCAGTATTCAGTTGATCTCTTGATAGTCTGTGAGGTATATTTCTAATTTGTGTAGTTTTCCCATGCTTTTGGATTTTGAAATCATTCGCCGATTGATACGCCTTTTGCTGTCATTTCTACTCAGACTGTATTCGATTCTGCAGTATTCTTTTTATCCAGGATTCCTTTGCCTTTTTCATGCTTTTCCTGATCATATTATTTGTCGCTCTGCATTTTATCACTCCTTCATGATCTCTTTTTCTCTTTCTCAGTTCTCTTCTTTTGTCGCATAGTTCAAGGACATCTGTTGTGATCCAAGGTTCCGTTGTTCGACGATATTTGCCAATGATCGCGCTAGCTGTTCTAGTCACAGCTGTATTGAATGTGGTTGTTAGGGACTCTAAGTCGGTGTCTTGGCTGTCCAGGGTTATCAAAGGTGCGAAGTTACCACCTATCAATACTTGGAAGGCTTCTGTGATTTTTGGATCTTTCAATTCTTCAAGATCAAATCTGATTCTTGGTTGGTTAGGCGTTTTGATCATTTTCAGGTGGAGGCGAAACGTTGTCATTAATAAATCATGGTCACTTCCAATATCTGCTCCTGGAAAACTTCGTCTTTTGGAAAAATTGAGTACTGTGCAGGATCAGTTTTCAACAAGATGTAGTCAATCTGGTTGCGATGTTGTCTATCTGGACTGTGCCAGGTCCATCTTCTAGATGGTTTGTGAGGGCCGAATGTGTTGGATAGCACAAGATTGTTGTAGTCAACAATCTCAAAGATCCAGAGGTCTCTTTCTTACTACCAAATGTATAAAGGTTTTCAAGGTGCTATTTGTAGCATGTAGGTGTTCTCATCTGCACTGTGTTAGTTGCTATAATTCGCTTTATACGAAGTCGCGTATGAAGATAAGGAAAAGTGAGGTCCCAACGTATAACACCACTGACATCTGGTACATTGTCTATTACAGTGACTACTACCATTATTTGATTGTAATAGTTCAAAAAAAAGAATGTAGACATTGATATACCTATTCAAATGGAGTAAAAACAGGATCGAAAATCTTGTGCTTAGAGCAAAAGGACAAATTCTGTCTGATAGCTTTTGTCTATCGGAAAAGAAAGTCATTAACCATGGTAACTTACTGGGTTTCACAACTCCTCTTTAAAGCATTGTTTACATGGTGATGTATGGTATCACAAACTATGATATTATTTGCAGGTAGATTAAGAGACAATATTTATTGACATCTTATCAATTCCATTGTATGAAAACTCTTGTGATGCAAGCATTTCTTCAGTATTCTGGAGCTTACCGAGTGTCCAGGATTCAGTTTAAACTGACACTTAACAAAGATGCTGAACATTCATTGAGTATATCTGAACTTGTCAGGACTTAATACATTTTGGGGCTTTACCTTTCCTTGAACCGTTTGTAGATTCCATTAGTAGCAAGTGTGATGTGTAAAATAGCTTGAAATTGGAAGTCTCTTGGTCAAGCACAGAAAACAGTTTTACTTGAGTAAACGCTGACTGGCATTGTATATTTTGAATGTGTGTATATAGTGTTGTAGAGTCTACTACATTTGCGTTATTACTGAGTTGGTAAATACTTGAATAGTCTTTCCTCGGGGTCGAAATGCAATTCCAAACAAGCGACTGTATGCCACCTGCTTTCATGATTAAGCTGATTCGTTCTAATAGGAATAACGCTATGTGTTTAGGATATATCGTTTACATTTGATATATTATCCTATATTGGAATCTCTTTATGTTGTTTTCGTTCTGTTATGCAGTCTATATCTCCTTTTGGTGATAGTTGTGACACTCGTCTTGGACCATGGTTTAGAGCTGAGCAATGTCATGGGAATAGACTATTCGCTAGTTCATTGGTCCTGTTTCTAATATTTTAGCGCAGCTATTACGTTTGGTTGTTGGTGTACGTGTCTGGAAGTTAATCTATAAGATGCTTAAAACATAATTTAACACTGATGTAGTTTGCATTCTTGGTATGTTTGTTTCTATGGGGTTTAAAGCCTTTTTCAGCACATGATACGCTATGTATATTTGGTAGAGGAAGACCCCAGGAAGACTCCAGGAAGAACCAATGATCAGGTGAAAGATACTGGCTGGCTTTGTCATACACCCACTTTAGTCGAAAAAGACTTGAAGACATGCGGACAGAGCTACGATATGTGAGAATCTGTAAAGGTCAGTGAGTCAGACTAGTTGGCCAGCCGTTACCATTGAGTTATTATTAAACACAATCTTTTTTAGATTGTTTAAATCTTTAAGTAGTTGACGTTGGAGTATGGTCTGAGAAGCTAGTGAAAACTATTTTGTTCACAGTGATTTAGTATATGTTAAGTACTGGTCTCGAATATATTAAACAATATTCTGCTCAATGGTCTAGCGTACATAGACTCAAAACACTGATTGCCAAACCAAAATATTGTGATTAATGGTCTTTTGCAGGTTTTGATGGAACGAACATTTTCTAGTGTACTTAGGCTCAACACACTGATTGCCAATGGATTTTGCTTAGGATATAGAGTCTCATCCCTATCATAGTTACGCTGTGTTGGATATCCTGAACATATATGCATGGAGTTGACCCATGTATCCTGGATGATCCTCATTTAAAGCTCTCTAAAGGAAACCAATACAGATTAATTGGTCAGTAGAAAGTTGTTTGTACTCGTAACAGCAATTGTCCTAAATAAATGTTAAGTTATATCGTTTCATATTTTGAACCGTATCGGATACCAGTGTGACGTCTCTTCCACTCTCCTGGGTTAACTAATCAATGATGTAGGCTTTGAAATTGCCGGGAAAGGACATTGGTATTTGCAGAGTATTTAACCAGGACTCAAAGCATATGAAAGCATCATATTCGGGTGCCATGATCATGGTTTCTACGACTAATCAGTCATGTGATATCGAAAACTTTAAAAAGAATGATGTCTCCCCGTTAGTCACGTGTGAAGCTTTTGAAGTCCATCACTCTATGCAGATGGACACATCAGCTGTATTCTATCAGTAAAAATAGTTAATTTATATCAAATAAAACGAACTCAACAATTTTAAATTAAAAAAGAAAGTTCTTACAAAATACTATGCACAATTGGTCAATTATAACGAATGCAATTTGATCATATATTCCGCATATTCAGCATGTCATGCTGAGAAATTCATAATGGTCGCATTATGCTGGCCATGTTCAGGCGTTCACACCCGTTATGCTTATTGCATACACGATGCTCATGTTCAGTCATACTTGCAGGTTACACTCAAGCATTCATAATAGTTATGCTAAGGCACCGATGCTGGTCACATTCAGGCATTTACAATAGTCATTCGTAGGCATACATGCTGGTCAAGCTATCATACATGGTGATCATGCTCAGGCAAACATGCTGGTCATGCTAATGCATTGATGTTGGTCAGTCATGATCAGGCGTTCATATAGGTCATGCTCAGGCGTACATGCTGATCATTGACATTCATAATGGTTATGCTTATGCATTCATGTTGGTTATGCGAAGGTATTCATGTTGCTCATACTTAGGCGTTCGTGTTCATCATGCATAGGCATTCATGCAGGTCATTCGTGCTGATAATTCTTCGGCATTCGTGCAGGTCATTCGTGATGATAATTCGTAGGCATTCAAGCTGGTAATGCTAAGACATTCAGGCTATCTACGCTCATGCATTCAAGCTGGTCACGTTCAGTCTGTCATGGTAGTCGGGATAAGACATTTCTTGCTTGTGCTATACTTTATATGCAAACTTAGTGAGAATCATATAATGCAGTATGCTAATCGTATGAAGTATGCTAATCGTATGAAGTATGCTAATCGTATGCCTTTCGTATGAAGATCAGAGAGAATGAAAGCAGTTTGAAGGATTGATTGGCTGATTGATTGATTGATCGATTGATTGGATAATGGATTGGAGTTAAGGTAGATTAAAACAAAAATATATCTTGCCGAGGCAATCGCTCTACTGTGTACTGCTACTACGGCCTACACATCCCGATAGAGTTCGGAAGTGTGACATCAGTCACCACAGGGGGGGAGACAGACATACAAACAAACAAGACAGAGAGAGACACAGAGATATAGAAACAGAGAGAGAGAGAGAGAGAGAGAGAGAGAGAGAGAGAGAGAGAGAGAGAGAGAGAGAGAGAGAGAGAGAGAGAGAGAGAGAGAGAGAGAGAGAGAGAGAGAAAAAAAAGAGAGAGATCAGTACCATTGTCTACGGTGTGACATTCGTGAGCATCTTTTAAATGGAGTAGGTCTGGAATGTAAAGAAGAACGGCATTAGAAAATTCTCAACATTCATGCGGTGTATTTAATTAAGTACAAAAACAAGATATGCCTAACAATTATATCTGCATCTCCAGACTGGTACTTTAATTTGCTTTTGAATATAAAACTTACTTTAGACCTTTTATGAAACGAACATTTGTATTAGTCCAACACAAATACAACTCAATTTGAAATCTTAATCATTAATGACATTTTATTTTTAAACATGAAGTTCTAATACAAATGATAACTAATTACATTGCATTCTCATTTAAATCTAATCTCCAGGAATATTACGCCATTTTGCTCACACTAAGTGAAATGTTTGTCAGTCAATTTATAATACTTATTGTGAAAGCTCTTGTGATGTGTTGTTTTATTTAAAGCAATAATCATCACCATTCATATGTATGTATGTATGTATGTATGTATGTATGTATGTATGTATGTATGTATGTATGTATGTATGTATGTATGTATGTATGTATGTATGTATGTATGTATGTATGTATGTATGTATGTATGTATGTATGTATGAGTGTGTGCATGTGTGTTTTTGTATGTATGTATGTATGTATGTATGTATGTATGTATGTATGTATGTATGTATGTATGTATGTATGTATGTATGTATGTATGTATGTATGTATGTATGTATGTATGTATGTATGTATGTATGTATGTATGTATGTATGAGTGTGTGCATGTGTGTTTTTGTATGTATGTATGTATGTATGTATGTATGTATGTATGTATGTATGTATGTATGTATGTATGTATGTATGTATGTATGTATGTATGTATGTATGTATGTATGTATGTATGTATGTATGTAGTTGGCTGTTAGGGTAGTATGTCACCATTGTATTCCTTGTATATTCCACAGCCATGAAAAGGATTTTCGTGTACAGTTGGGACACTGCTGTCAGGAATTAACTGGTTCTCATTTTTTCCATTATTGTTGTGATTGTTTCCAGTGTTGTTACTCTCAGCGTAACTGTTGTGCCAAAACGGGTTTAAATTGATTACAATGCTCTGCAAATTAAATAAGAAATTTCGGTTTATATTATTTTTTCATATAAGCTTTTATCTGCATCAAATCATCTTATGACCCGGATGTCTTGCAGCAGAACATCACGTTCGTCGTTATCATACGCATGATGTTAATTTTAAAATTAAGCGTTTGATTTTGTTCCACTTTTCGAATCGTAGTTTGGTAGCATAAGCGAGGTAGCTTAGTAGGTAACAGAGAGTGGGAATGGTGATCCAACGGTGGCGAATTCTATAGCCACCCATTCCAAGCAAGGTAGGTAATTTTAGCCCAGATAAAGAGGAAATAACTCTTCTTGAAATATTTAGACGATACGTTTCATATAATAATCATACAATTATTATTGACACTATGAAAAGCAATAAACGCTAGTGACTATTTCTACAAATTTGCTGCTAACGTAATAGGTTTCAAAATAATTCATATAACTGATGTGTAGATTCTGTGATTCTTTATGATATAGTCAACTACACCAGTTACTTATTCCCGGTGAAGACTACAGCTGTTGAAAAATTTACACCAGTTGAAACTGTTCAATATTTGTCTCTGCGCATTTAAAAATGTTATTTACTTCTTTTTGCATTTTTTTCTCAAGCTTTTGTAGTGATACTCACGTTGACCAAAAAGTTCACGCTACCGTACCGCATATTGATATGTTACCTTTAAAACATCTTGTTTTGCAGATGCTATTACCCGTGTTTGACTAGCGACTGCTACTCTTTTTAAGTCAATTTGAGAACTGGGCAAAAACACTACAAAAAAATTCTTGAAATTTCCTTAATATCCACCATTATCGGTGGTGATTCATTTGAAAACCTCAAGATCGTTTATAAAAGCATAATTCTAGTAACGGTAACAGCAGGGCCTAATATCGCTTGGTACTTTTCGTCGATAATATTTTATTTTGTTTCAGTTGACACGGTGTTATGTATTACAGGCAAAAGTAAACATGACTTTACACTCGGCTTTACAATTTTGAAAATTTTGTAGAACTGATAGATAGTTGATCATTCCATGATGCCTGACATTTCTGAAGTAAGCATTCTTTGATAATACGTTTAAAATTAGTATACGGTTTATTTCAATCAGATGGTTCTAGGGATAGGGCCATTGTAGCAGCGTTGTCTGTTTTGTCATGACGTTTACTTCCAATATAGCTGGGTAACCAACATTATACTATATTCTGGGAGATACTCAGCTCAATGTATTTAAGGAGAATATTAGCTAATAACTGATTCACCAGTTTTCTGTTATGTAGTGACTGAAGTTTTGAATCAAAGAGGATTATGCTGTTTAAAATACACCAGCTTTCAATATATTGCAAAGCAAAGTCTATTTGTCTGATTTCGGCTGAAAAAATGACGTACCATTTGGCAAGTGCTCTTTTGCTGTGTGTTGCTCCACTAAAGAAGGCTACAGCAGCCTTTTCCTCATCTTTAGATCCAACAGGATATATTCTTGTATAATTCAAAATTGGGTGAGGATATTTTCCCATCGTGTAACGTGAAAAGTACGTTTGATTGTTGGAGTAGTCAGGGAGGTGTTTCGGAGACGGTCGTTTTCAGAATTTTTTAAAGATCAATTTTGGTACTGTCAAAGTATGGTAATATTCTAATGCCAAAGGTAAGTGTGACGTTTGGTTTATCGTCATATAAGATTTTATAGTTGGGTTCAAAAACAGGCGCAAAAGCAGGGTTCAGAGGGTTTGATCTTACGTTTAGAGTATAATATGCGGAAAGCATTTCTATACGTTGTGCTGAATGTGGTTAGTTCTCTTCAACGAGTAGGATTTCACACGGGGTTGTCTTAAATGCTCCCAGAGCGAGTCTTATTTCCCTGATGAAGAATTGAGTCAAGCATCTTCAAATAGGAAATATAGGAAATCCTGAACCATAGACAATGCAGCCTTGTCAGGGTTCGATGAATAAATGTTCTGTATAAACTGAGTATGACTTTCCCATCAGGACCCCAGTCAGTGTGCGTTACTAATGTAAGCAAATCTAGAGAGAGACTTTAAGCATTTAGTTTTTAAGTTCTTCAGGTGTAAAATAAAAGTCAGTTTTCTATGGAAGATATTACCTAAATATATTGCTTCCCCAACAACTGTAATAAGTGTTTCGTTGAGCGTAAGTTTAGGTTCATCATGATATTTTCTTAACTGACAGAAATTCTTGCATATCAGTTTTGATTTCGAAATTTCGAAACTCTTAGTATTGGACAAACTTTTGAACCTTATTGATATTTTGCTGTAGATGTTTTTCAATTGTATGCACGTGATTGGATACGTAAAATATTAAAAAAGTCATCAACATAGTTAGCAATCCACTCCAGGAGTTGAACACTTGAAGATGCTATTAATTTTAATGCTGAAGAATGTCACAGATCAAATACTACCTTGGGCACACCCATCTCGTGATCGTGCATATCACAGAGGGTACTTGTACTTTGCATTCCCTGTCTGAGAGGAAGTTTGATATTAGAGAGGGCATTGAACCTTTCAGACCCAGATCGTGCAGGTCATTTAGTATTTCGTACTTACAGATTGAGTCATGAGCCTTTTCCAAATCAAAGAAAACCGCTACTAAATGTTCCTTCTTGATAAAAACGTCGCAAATAAATGTTTCCAGTCTAAGCAGATGACCATTGGTGCTACGACTATAACGAAAGTCACTTTGGAAAGGAGATATTATATTGTTGGTTTCATCAGCTGGTATGAGGAATGTTTGGAGAAACAATCAGCAAGAAGATTAGCAATTTCGTGTTTGGTATAGAAATTGTGGTTATTTAGCTTCACATATCGGAAGGAATTGTATTTTATCTTTCCATTTATTTTGAGGATTGTGTCCCGAACTTTCTTTATTGAGGAACAAGCGTTTAATGTTGAAACATGTTTTTTTTACATAACGCTCGTTTACTTTTTTTTAATTGGGTGGCGAGCTATGGCCCGAATAATACGGTACTGAGTTAAATATTTGGGTGTTGGACAATTGATAAATTTTTTCAGTGGTTTTAAGCGTTGTCTAATGGCTTCATTACATTATTTGGTTAACCAAAGTTATGGGGTTCCTTTTAAATTCAGCGAGGACTTAGGAATGAATTCTTCTGCTATCTAAGTTAAGACCGATTTTAAGCTGTTGGATAGGATCATTATCATTTAGAACGGTATTCCTGTTAAGTATAGCTGTACAAAGTGTTTCAAATTTGGCCCAGTCGACCTTCTTTAAATTCCACTGTGGAATCGCGTCATCAATTGTAACGATGGTGCTTGTAAGAGAGATTGGAACGTGATCACTGCTGTGAAGTTTATCAGCGACCTTCCAATTATCATCCAAACGTAGTGAAGGAGAACAAATTAGCAAGTCGATACATGTGTATTTACCCGTTCCTGGGAGCAAATACGTCGGAGAATTGGTATTAAATAGACACAAGTTGTGTGTAATAACAAAAGCTTGAACACTTTCACATCTGTCACTTATGTAACTTGATCTCCATAAAATGTTATAGGCATTAAAATCGCCGAGTAAAACAAATAGCGCGGGAAGTTGTTGAACAATCATGTCTAATTCATTTGGTAATAAGATTTTGTTTGGTGGTATGTAAATAGAATAAAATGTAATCACTCGATGCAAAGTGACGCTCACAGGAATGGCTTGCAAATTTGTGTTTAGATAGATGGCGTTATATGGGACTCTATTCTTCACACAAAATATAAACCCTTCCCGAGGCCCTGTCAACGTTGCGTAAGTAAGTGTTACACAGGGAGTAGGTTTGCAGTGTGACGTTATTTGTATCTATCACAAAGGTTTCCTGAAGGCATATTATTTATTGCAGGGTCATTTTTATTTTAAAAAAGGAGAAAATCATTGTAATTGGCGTTACATCTTCGACAGTTCCATTGTACTATTGTATTCTTCATTATAAGTTTAAAGTATAGATTGAGAAGCTAGGTTAGACCTATCGAGGAGAGACTTTGCAGGGTTATTTCTCGTGATGAAATACGGGGACAATTTTATTTGGTATTTCTGGAGCTACTTGTATAACATAGAGCATATCTTCTACATCCATGCTCTCAATGTCCCTATACCTGTTATAGAGTTTGATGTTGTCATCTGACCCATTTTGTTGGCTATTTAATTGAGATCTGTTTTTATTCCTTGGTGATTTCAGTTGCTGAGTATTTTTATAAGTTGTTTGGGTTGATGCCGTATTTTATGGGCTTGGTAATGGTGGTGTTAGAACTTGATGTTGAATCTGTTGGATCTGTCTGTGTTTGAGCGTCTTTCATTGCTTTGTGATTGTTTTTCACTGCATTTGAGATGGATGGGCCAAGAAGAGATGTTTTTTGCCTGTACAAGCTTTCTGGCCTCATGATAGGAAATGTTACCTCTGTATTTAACCCTCCGTACTTCTTTAGCCTGTTTCCA